>NSJX01000033.1:0-23546 GCA_002286715.1 Dentipellis sp. KUC8613 | reverse complement strand
GTCGACTCACAGTCGCATGAGGCTGGACGGATCGTCGAGCTCCGGCATTCAGATCGGAGGCTGCATCCGATCCCCAGTGACCGCTTTTTACCGACCGTCAGCTTCCTGGCAGTGTATGCATGCCTCGCCAGAAAAACCTTCGAGGATACCATGGTGCTGTAGAGAATATATGTCGCTTCAATTGTCCATATTCCTTCCTATTCCAATTACGTACTACAAACATAAAGGCTACGACATACAACGGATTGGTTTTGCTTTGCTCGAGGACACAACGGCGAAATCGAATCGACAGAACGAAATGGAACGAGACGCAGAAGAACTTCTATGTAGGATATGATGATATGGACAACAGCTCGGAGAGACGGGCAATACAACATGGTTGGTACAACGAACAAGCAAGGCAGCGAGATCAGACGTGCGCGTGCAAGCCCCGTTCCTTTCTGATCTTCGTCATCGCTGTGGGCACAGAAGGTCACACTGGGGGGAACTAGCGTTGAGAAGAAGAGTGACGTACCGGCAATAATCGCGCTTCCCACACCACTTCCGTCCTCTGCGTGGTAGGTGATGATGTTTCGCCCCTTGTCTCCGAAGATATCCTGCAGACCTTCGTGCACGCGCTCCGCAAAGCCAGGATATTTCTGTAAACACCATTTAGAATTACATCGTTGGAAAGAATGGCTCAACTCACGTTGTAGAGCGACCCGTCCGCGCCGACTGCACACCCCTCCTCGAGGTAGCCTTTCCTGCTCACGATGGCCGCAATACCACATGAACTCAGGCGGGCGGCACGTCGGCCAACAAGCTTGGCGAGCGCGCGGAAGAACTGACGCTCCGCGAGCGTCGTCTCGAGCGCGAAGAAATGCGAGAAGATACCGATGATCATGAGCAGCTCTTCCGTCGGGTCACTGTAAGTCATGCAGTTAGAAAACGAGTAGAATCGACTGAGTACGACACGTGCCTCTCCATGAGCGACAGGAAAGCCGTATCGAATGCATAGGGAATTTCGAGTTTGTACGTGTTTTGGCCGAGGAAGAGCACACCATCATCGATGAGCTCACAAATGACGAGCCGCAGGATCTCGCCGAGGTAGCGACCAGAAATCAATTTCTGTAAGGGGTATTAGAATTAGAAAGTAGCGCCTGAAAAGCGACGTACCTCGAACGCCTGCTCGCCAGGTTTATTCGACTGCTCATCGATCGTCTGGTCGTATTTCGTTCGTGGCAGATGCTCGTGTTCAAACGAGTCAAACGCACCCTATTCTACGCATCAGTAAACCGTTGAAAGATGCCGCTGGCAATACTCACCCATTCACAGTTGATTACCATCTCTGCATCATCGTCGATGCCAAGATTCTTGATCTTGGGGATATCGCCTACGCGCTCCATATACGCCGCATTACACCCCGTGCCGAAAATGACGGCGATTTTCGTGCGCGGGTTCACATAGCTCGACGCGATGAGCGTACCAGTTGTGTCATTGATGATGGCGGTCAGGTGTACAGGGAGGTTCTGTCTCCAGTTGTGAGCGACGTTGAACAATGTCAAAAGGTGGCACGACGCAGACACACCTGCTTCTGCAGCGACTGTCGGAACATCTCGGCAACGTCGCGGCCCTCAGTGTTGGCGGCGCCAAAGCCCTTCGTCCAGCGGATGAGCACGCCATGGTCGATCTTGTCTTGCCTGCACTTCTTCGTCAGCACACACACGAAACATAACAATCTACAGACGAGGGCCGCGGACACTCACGTGCATGGGTACGAGAACTAGGTACCGACGTTCAACTGGCCAATCAGCCCTTTGCTTTATAGAAGCGCACCAGCGCAAGCAATTAAAGAGTCCGAGCTTACCGTAAAGCCGAGGGGGAGGAGGTCGCCGTCCTTGATAGACCCAGGCTCGAAGTTAGTGTCAATGAACAGCTTGAGGCATTCCGCGCAGAAGTCGAACAGTTTCTGGCCATCCTCCTGCTTCTGCTCCTCTGTGAGGCGATACTTTGACTGTGTGATCTCGAACTTGCCGTTGCCCTGCAGCGTCACGAGACAGACGCGCAAGTTCGTTCCGCCTGGCGGCACACGGGCGATCGGCGGGTGAGCGGAGATGGAGAAAGGGGCGACGCACCGAGGTCGACGGCGAGGAAGTCGCCCGTTTCGCCGCCGGTGGGCCACCCGAAGACGTAGGTGGGGATCATGGGCTGGTGGAGAGATGAACATCACGCGCACACGGCGCATCGATTCGGGTACGGTCGCCCGTGCGCTGCGGAGGACGAGCACTCACCACAATCTGTCCGGGCTTCTCGAGCCCGAGTTCAAGCGTGTCCTTGAACGCCTCGACGATCATACGCATACGCTGCGGCGTGAGTGTGAAGCTGCCCCAACGCGCCCGCCCGCGATGAGATTCGGGCCCGATGAGACGATGCGCGTACTCACAGGCTCTCGTACTTGCGCAGATGGTCTGCCATTGTCCTGAACGCGGTAAGCCGAGCGTCAGCGCGGGCGACACAGGCGGGCTCACTTCTTGGTTGCGTGGGGGAGGTCCTCCTCATCCTGCGTCCGGGTGTGGACGGCGAGCGTCTGCCCGCTGGGCAGGGTAACGCTCCCGCTTCCTCTGCGCGACGCCGGCATTGTAATTTCAAAGAATAAGTCGGGATGAGGAGGCGGGTGAGATGGTGGGGAAGAGGAGTCGGTGGGGGAGGAGGAGAGCGGGGTGGGCGCTTGTTATGGACGCGGAGGTCATACCACGACCGTGGGAATTCCCGCCGTCACGACTCGGCCGCCAAAGTCAAGCTTTCCACCTGTTCTCCTCCTCATTCCCGGCGGACATGATTGGTCTCAAGGGCACGCTCAATGTCCGTCGACTATATTTTTCTGATGTAACTGAGCTCACAAAACACGCTTACAGGTCATAGACAACTCCGGGGCACTCCTCGTCGAGTGTGTCAACGTGCTCAAAAACAAAGTCAACAACGGCTGGGGCAGCGTTGGCGACGAAATCGTCTGCGTCGTCAAGCGTGCGCGTCCAGTACCTGCCTCTGCCCAGCTGTCTGCTGCCGCACTGAAGGTGCGCCGTGGCGACGTCCGCCGCGCCGTCATCGTGCGCACCAAGAAGCCTGTGCGCCGTCCGGACGGCCGCTGGGTCCGCTTCGACGACAATGCCGCGATCCTGCTCAACAACAAGCGCGAGATGCTCGGGACGCGTATTGGTGGTGTTGTCAGTGCTGATCTCAGGATGAAGGGCTGGGGCAAGATTGTTAGTTTGGCACCTAAGGTACGTTCGTCGTCGTGTCGCGTGTCTCGCTGGCTTTTTTTGACGCCGCTTCTAGGTCATATAATCACTGCGATCTCCACTATTGCTATTAGATTTTCTCTATTGGATTCATGGGTAGTCTTCGCGTGACTGTGGGTGTCCCGAAATGTACGGTGCGTCGACGGTGTTTTGCGGGAGAAATGGGTATGTAAACACAACTCAAAATCACGACTCCTCTCCTTTCTTTGATCTTCGCTCTAACCATGTGTCCCACTCTCCTAACGCCTCTTGTAGCTCCTCCGCTACAGCTCCCTCCCCTCCGCTGATCTTAGCACCATATACACCCTCCACCAGCGCTCGCCGGATGAACGGCACAAACACGCGCACCCACGCGCTGCCCGCTGTATCTAGTACCTGCCCTTCGTGCTCCTCCACTACACTGTCGCTCACACGACGCGCATAGCCCAAAAACGCGACAGATGCCTCGCTCAAAGAAGCGTCGAGGGCTGCGATCAGCGCAGGCAGGAGGTCTGCAGGCGCAAGAAGGCGCAGGCTGTTCAGCGTCATGAGCAGTTCATTGAGGTAGTTCGCCAGCGGTGGGAAAGACGTGAGCACATGCGGGGGAACGTGCGGTGGTCCCGTAGGTGTTTCCAGTGTGACAGCAAGCGACGCCCCGGGGACGACGAGCCACGTGCTAGGCTTCCCGGCCTCCTTCACGGTCTTGCACCACCCCGCAGACGCCTTGCGGAATGAAGCAGCCACCCCGTCACGCACTGCATCTCCGAACAACGGCGGCAGCAGCGCCCGGAAGTCAAGCCCGACGCGCGCAAACGACGTCGCGCAGTACGTCAGCTGGGTGAGCAGTGCCGTCAGGGCTGTCGGGTCCGCGATGTGCGGCAGGCCCGCGCGCAACACGTCGATGAGTTGTGTGAGTAGATGCGTCGTGAATGTCGGTAGCAGTGCACGCAGCGTGTCGGAAGAGGCGGAGGGAGAGGCGGGGGCACTAGCGCCGCTGGCAGGCCGGTCGAGGAAGATAGTCGTATACTGCGTGACGACATCGTGGACCCCTTCGCGCCATGAATCAATGTACCTCTTCAGATACCGCTGCCATGCCTCCTGATCGTGTTCGCGCTCGACGCCCTTCGTGTCCAGCTCGAGCGCCTGCAGCGTCAGCGTGAGGACCTCGCGGCGCCCTGCGAGAAATGCTAATGCCAGCTCTGCTTCGCTCAGCACATGCATCTTGCGCAGGAACCCAGCCGCCTTGAATAGTACAGGTAGCTTCGCGGGTGCGCGCAGGACGCCGAGCAGCTGCACTAGCAGCCCCCGCACTGCGTGGTCCGCCTCCGCGCGTACGTCCTGCACCACCTGGATCGTTGGGAAGCGTGCCGCGAGTGCCGCCGCGTGCGCCGCGAGATCCAGAGCTTCTTGATAGTATCCATTGCGCACGCACGCGTCAGCCAGCACAGGGAGTTCGAGGATATCCTGCAGCTTTGTGCTGTGCTCGAGCACAAGCGCCGCGCGCCGCCGCTCAGACTGCACGCCGTTCACTTCGGCCGTGAACGCACGCGCGGCGTCTTCGAGGGAGGGGATATCATCGAGCAGCTGGGTGAGGGAGGTCGAGAAGGAGGTGAGGGTCGTGGAGAGGCCGGTCGTGGCCGTGTGTAGGGAGAGGAAGGTGGGGTATGAGGAAGTGCACAGGGTGGTGAGAGCATTGGTCAGTTGCGAGGAGGTTGAGGAGAGGTTTGTGGGCTCGGCTAGAAGCGAGGGTAGTGGGAATGTGACGAGCTCATCGAGGTATGATGTGGATTCGGGCGATGTGAGGTCCGCTTTCGCTAGTGTTGTCGACCCAGACGCGAGCACATTTACGAGCTCGACACTCATCGCTACTTTGAATCGATTGATAAGTTAGGATAATGTGCTGACGCATGGTACTCACCTGATATAAAGGCTGTAACAGACACCTCCGAGCGCGAAGGAGCCGCAGGTGTATATGAGATATGTAGATGTCCTGCCTCTGCGTCTCCTCGTGTACGTCTTTTTAGATATCAATACACTTCAAAGGAGCCTTGAGCGCGGATTAGGTGCTGGTATGGCAGTAACTTGGTGGCAAAGAGGGGCTGCGACTGGAGGATAGTTGACGGGAACTTGACAGACACACCGGCGGTCTTGCGAGGGTCTCGTGACTAGCGCGTGACTCTTCACCGCGCCGGCTTTTCGACAACTTTGCAGTGAGCAACCTGAACCCCTCCTCAACCTCCCCTCGTCTTCGTGCACGGCTGCAAGCAACGAAGCGTTGAAAAAATGGCGTCGACATCCGAGTCTACGCCGTCTCTTCCCGTGATCTTCACGACGCGGACGCAGTACCCGCTCCCCTCGCAAAAATTCATGATTCCCGCGTCCTGGAAACGCTACCAGCTCTCGCAGCTCGTAAACAAAGCGCTCTCACTTACACATGTCGTCCCGTTCGACTTTCTTATCCAAGGGGAGATTCTCAGGGGTAGTTTGGCTGAGTGGTCTGCAGAGAAGGGAGCCGGCGAGGTGCGTCTTGTAGATCGCGGATCGCGACTTCACGTCTTACTGGGAGTTATGAGTCTGACTTGGGTCGTGCACGGCAGGAGGAAACACTGGAGATCGAGTACATCGAATCTATCATGCCCCCACAGCGAATGACGGCCCTCCCACACGAAGATTGGGTCTCCTCCGTCTCCTGTCGTGTCCCGGGGTGCGCATCATTATCTTATCGTCCTCATGCACGCACTTATAGCAGCATAGACTGTTCTTAACAGCCTCATATGACGGCAACATCCGCGCCTTTGATCGTACACAAAATCTTCTCACCACTGCGCCCACACATAGTGCGCCCATCACGCATCTCTGCGTCGTCCCTACACCCACCTCCCTCGACACTGACAGTCACCTCCTCGCGACTGCCTCCCATGATCTCACCGCGCGGCTCACGCAACTCACACTCGACTCGAGCGATCCGACAAAAGCGACCGCTACGACCCTTGCGACTCTGCATCTCCACACCGCACCACTTTCCAACGTCGCCGCGAACGAGTCCGGCACGCACATCCTCACCGCGTCGTGGGACACGCTCCTCGGCGTTTGGGACACCAAAATACCCGACATAGACGAGACAGAACTGCCTGCCGCAGAGCCGGCGCGCAAAAAGCGCAGGCGCGAGGATCTGGAGCACGGCAACGGAGTGAGCACAGGGAAGCGGAAGGCACCCGCAGGCGTGCTCAGATCGCACACCGCTCGCGTATCGGCAGTGCAATGGGTGAGCGGGGAGAACAGCCGAGCCGTCAGCTGCGGTTTCGACTCGACGGTGCGGCTATGGGACGTCGAGAATGGGGTGTGCGTTCACACTGTGGTACGTGTCTTCGCCTGCTGTATTTTTTTCTTTGGTGTTAAATTAGTTTCTAGGCGGCCTCGGAGAAGCCGTTCTTGGCACTCGCGCTCCCTCCACAAGCATCCCATCCGCATACCGCGCTCGCGGCTGCAACAGACCGCACCGTGACTCTTGTCGACCTACGCATGGCGACGGCCGCCGCGACCACGGGCTTAAGTTTCCTGCACACCGCAACGCCATCGTGTATCGCGTCTGCCGGGGGCGGAGCGCCGCAATTCGTGAGCGGGGCATACGATGGGGTCGTGCGCGTATGGGACCTGCGGAGTGCGTCGAAGGAGATGACGAGCTTCCGCGCATGGGAGGGCGGCAAGAAGGTGCTGGGAGTCGACTGGGCGACCGGTATTGTGGGGATTGCGGGCGAGGGCGGGGTTGAGCTGTGGAGCGTCGGCGAAGACGCGAGCACGAGCGCATAATTTGTGATCTACTACCATATTTCAAGGGCAAAATGTATGCTAGGACCGCACTCACCAAGTTTCAGTCATAATTGGGAGATGTCAGTCGAGAGCGGTGGCAAGCATGGATTAGTGAATATATGATAGTACTACACTGCAGGATGTGATCCTGCCATGACCAGACTCCTTGCCCAGTATCCTCAGTAGGTGCTGGGATGAAGGCTCGTGTGCAGAGTGCAAAGCGTAGAGGGTGACGCTGTGGTTATGCCTATGATCGGCGGGACGGCAGGGCAGCCTGCGCGGCCTCGGCCCAAATTTCCTCGTCCTTCTCATCTTTCTTCTTCTATTCAACATACGTGAAAGAAAATTCCGCAGGAGCGTCAGCGAAAAGGTCGAAATGGTGCGAGGAGATAGGCAAGGTACGCACGTTGTCGACTGGCTTCTCGAGCGGAAGCCCGAGCGCCTCACGCTCTGCGATGATCTGCATGACATGTCAGCCTACAGCTCATTGCTACGGGTTTCCAGGTGTCACAGGCGTACCTCTATGGGTGAAGTACAGAGTGTGAGCAAGCGTTAGTGAGTATGAGAAGAGACAGGGACACACCTTTTCCGCGGCGCATGGTATCGCGGTGGACGAGGTAGCCGGTAGTCATACCCCAGATGCTCACTCCGACGAGGGTAAGGACAGTACCACGATGGAGAATGTCTGCAAGCGGGGGAGGCATTTTGGATTTTGGAGGTCGTGGTGGTGAGCAGGAGATGCCTGACGCGGGCCGCGGCAGTCGAGTCGCGTCACGATTTCGGAATTCGAACGCACGCGGGGGCAAGTTGCTACAGCCTCGATTTTTGCAGACACAGAGTGATACATGGCAAGAAATGGCAAAGATGACAAGAAAAAGTGCGTGTATGTGTTACGAAAATTCCGGACCCAAACAAAAACCCAGCAGTGTCCTTTCTTCCTACAACTTGCCCTTCAGCACACCGCCCTTCCTCACAAACGCATGTCCACCCCCGATCGCGACCTATGCACGTTCATCAGCTTCGAGTTCGCAGAAAGGAACACGATGCGCAAAGCGCAAAATGAGTAGCACCCACCTTACCCGTCGCCAGATTCTTCGTCTCAAACACAATTTCAGTCGTCCCGTCGGGACCCTGACCGACCTCCCACGCCGATATCTCGAGCGCATCGCCAGGCCTGACGGGCGCTGTGAAGCGAGCACCAATATATCGCAGCGACGAGGGCACACGCCCACCGACTGCGTTGACAAGTGCGCGCCCGCTGAAGCCGTACGTGGACAGCCCGTGCAAGATGACGCCGCCAAAGCCGCCCGCCTTACCGATCGCCGGGTCTGCGCAATGCGGAGCGCTCAGTCATCAGTAAGCGGGCGCAACGGGAGGGGAAGGAGCTGCGCACCGATGTGCAGCGGGTTGTAGTCGCCGCTGAGCCGGTAGAGCACGGCCTGCTCAGGCGACGTCTGCTCGTGCACGACGTAGTCCGGCTTGCGATCTTTCGGGACGGCGGGTGCCTTGGGCGGGCTGGCAACGGACTTGCCGTACTTGGTACCGGTGATTTTGGCACCGAGATTGAAGGCAGAGGACTGTGGGCGTGTGAGTAGACACAGAAGGCAGGGGGGACAGCACGCACGAAGAGGCGCGCAAAAGGCGTGCCGTTGGCATTGACGAGGAGCGACTCGTTCTCGACGATGACGCCGGATTCTGTATGCAAGGTTGGGAGGCGAGTGACAGGAGATGTGAGGCTACATACTGTTCTCATTCACTGAGGTGATTCGGGTGGTGAGCTTCCAGCCCGGGCCGCTTGCAACGGGAAGGGGCTGGAGAATCTCGACGGTCTGGGTGAAGTGAACCTGGCGCCGAAATGATGTCAAGGATGGCAGAAGGAGGCATGTATGGCGCTCGTACGACACGGTTAGGGTCGAAGTGCGGCAGGCCCGAGTTTCCACGGTTCTTGACGCGTTCGGAGAAGAGAGTCACGTCCGAGTCGGTACCTAGGGAAAGAATCTGATTGGCGTTTCGCATTCGTCGACGGAAATAGGAGTACGTACCTTTGAGACCGAGAACGGACGGGTAGGTGGGTAGAATAGCAAAGTTCTTGTCTGTCGGATGGCGAGTGAGAATCGTAGGCTAATGTCCTAGCATACGGCAGTATACTTACCAAGCTCTGTGTGAGAAAATCAGAAGGTAGAATACACACAACTGATAATGCTACGCACCGTATAGGAACTGGAAGTCCTCCTTCTTCGCACCGACACCCAATGCATACGTGATCGTATCTTTCTTGGTCCAAGACACCTGCGAAGAGTTACAAGAGCACACAGACACGCGTGAGTGAACTCACATCGACCGGTGGATATTCGTAGCCCACAGCACCGTCAATGACAGAGGTTGAGAGTGACATACTGGCTTCTCGGTACTATGGGAGGATTCGTTGGCGTTCTGTAGTCCGGTACAACCTATAAAGGGGGTGACACGCGCTCAGACTCGGTGCTTTATACCATGCGCGTCTCCGGGACGGCTGGAAGGAAGAGGTGAAATCAGCTGCATGCGCAGAGTGACCTCGGCTATACAGCGCGTGGCCGGCGGGCAAAGTCCGGCGCTTACTTGACGTACGTATTAGACCATGGCCCCGTGGGGTACAGTTAGGGCACAGCGATTTCTACATGGATCTTTCTTTGCAACTCGACCACCGGCACTTCTGTCTTTGAGGGACGTTTCGATGAACGAGAGAGGATCACAAGTCCGAGGATGAAATTGCGCGTTTCTTCCGGCATTGACACAATTCGGCTGCATCTACACTGCACAAACAGCGCCGAAGTTAGCCTATGAATGGACTTATCCCCATCCGCACTCCTTGAGCCCGTGGAGATATGGATGAGCACATCTCAGCTTTGCAGCAGCGCCGCACGTCCACGCGAGTCAACGTGTACGACCGCAGCGTGACCGACGCGTCGCCGAAGTTGACCAACGCGCTGCGCCCCCTCAGGCTCTTTCAGTCTTGCTTCCAACTTCCACTTGCCTGATCATCTTGAGTCCCACACTGACGACCTTTGTAAACGAAATACACGTTGTTTCCTTGCAATATACACGATCTATAGCGCGAGTGAAGAGTCGACCACCGCCACTACAACGATGCCAACGACTCCTCAGAACCGCCGTCGCCCACCTGCAGATGACCCACTCGCTCACAAACGACCACGTCCGGCATCAGCACCAGCAGCGCCTAATCACGCCGAGATATGGAAGTGGACTCTTTCACGCGCAGCGCTAGCGCCATGTTTCGTCCGTGACGTCTTCGAAATGCGTGAAAGCGGCACTCGAGGTCAGTTCGCATCCTTTCCTGAGTCCTTGTATCTCACTGACAAGCAAGAAGGCGCGGAGTATTTTATACTCGGTCGCGTGCCGTGTCGCTCGGTGGAGCTTGTCGGGATAGTTGTGGGTGTCTCGACTTTCGAGAGGAGGGCAATATACTGGGGTGAGCTATCAGTATGTGGCCACATACTAATAGGGCGCTAACGAAATCAACAGTTGACGACGGCACAGGTGTTGTTGACTGCGTCCTCAAACATCCCGATGAACCTGCTCTACCTCTTCCTGTCAAAAGGCCACAAACAGACAAGCCGTCGTCAGACCAACCCCATGCATCGACTTCGAAGACGACTCTTGACCAGATGGAGCGCGAGCCGCCGCCGGCGGTTGCCTTTGTGGGTTCCACTGTACGCGTTGTTGGGAAAGTACGCGCGAAACACGAGTCGCGGGAGGTGTTCTGCGACAGGGTCGGTACGTCCGCCTTCCACCCGACCTTCTTCGCCATGCATATGCTGCCTTCGCAGAACGCTGCCCGCAAACCGACGAGCTGGCACACTGGCAGCACGTCCTCGCGCTGCATCATGAATCCTACGACATAACTGCGCCATTCACTATCCCCGCTGAACCTATCGAGGAACATCCGCCCAACACCATCGTAGTCCCGACAACTCCGGTCTCCGCACGGCGCGTTGACCCGCCCTCGTCAGGCTACGCGACCTCACCGTCCATCGCGTCTTCCACTACAGCGTCTAGTCCCGCCAAATCAACCACAGGACCTACTGTGCGTCCCACATACCGTGCCTTGCGTATGTACTTACGCGTTGTTATAGTCGCCTCCACGCCTGCGCCATCCATCCCGCCTGCATACGCGTGACCTGACCGCAAACACATTTCGAATATACCTCAAACATTTCATGGACAACGCCCCGCGTTCGTCCCCATCTCCCAAACCTGTCGACATGGATAGCGATGTCTCTGACACCGATGTGCTTGGGACACCGACCAAGCCGCGGCGGAGCATGTCAACGCTGGGGGAGCTGGGGGATGCGACGCCCAGACCGACAAAGGTCGATCCAGCTGCGACGCCGCGCGCAACACGCGACAGCAAGGAGGCGCCGTTGCGCGGATTCACGCTGTCGTACCTGCGACGCGTGCCAGAACTGGCGGGGCTCGCGCGGCGGGTCGTACGCGCTGAAACACGACGTCGTGCCAAGGAGGAGCGCGAGCGAGAGAAGGGCAATAGTCAGAAGCGGACGCAGACGCAGGACAGATCCATATTTCGGTCACAGCGTGCCCCGGAAGCCACGGCTGCAAAGACGAAGCGGCTCTATGTCTGGGCGATCCGGAAGCTGTATGAGGAGGGGAGCATTGTGCTGTTCGAGGGCCCGACGTATGTGATCGAGGTCGCGGCGGAGGTGAGTGCGCTGTGGAAGGCAGGTCGGAGCGCGGACGCAAGCTCGACATCGCTGTTCTCGGTCCGCAGTACTGCGACCCACGGGGACGATGAAGAGGAGGAGCTATCGGAACCATCGCCGACCGAAGAATCATATATCCCGCTGACACCGGCGTACCTTGGACCATATGTTGAAGTCGCGCTCAAGGCGCTTGCTGCGCACCCACCATCACACGCGCATGGACACGTGCAGGTGAAGAACCCGTACGCGCGTCGCTCGGGCCCTTCACATGGGATGGGATTCACGAAGGAGGAAGTGACTGGTTGGCTGGGGCGGAGTAGCGGGCGATGGGAGAGGGTGGGCTCCTGGACTGTGCAGGAGGCATTGGGGTGGTTGGAAGGAGAAGGACGAGTGTGGTGCTTGAGTGAGAAAGATGGCGGGAGATGGGAGGTCTGTTTGTGAAGGGTTTGAGTATCTGCGCTGCCCATATCTCTACCGTAGGATTTATTGTGGATATAATCTTGCAGAGGGCTTGAGGGCAAACAGACCTAGAAGGATATCTCCCTCCCGCGACGATCACGCGACAATTGCTTATCCTTTTTGTAAGCAAAACTTCGGAAACCTACCACAGCGTACAAGTGCAGAATTTCCCGACCCGGAAAAGCCTGGGAAAAGGCATACATAATTGTATCACTTTTACTAGAAAATTCAGGGTTCAGAAAGACCAAAGAAACCAATAACTATGCCACAGACTCCCATATCCCGTAAAATTGAGTGAGATGTTTGTTGCTTCAGGCCGGGAAAAGTCTATGTAAAAGCCTTGGGATTGTTTACCTTTAGACTTTTCCTAAATCACTACAAGCTTGTAAATGCCAAACATTTCCTTTGTTGTGGAAAAGTCAAATAAAAGGGAAACCTTTCTCCTCCTTTTTCTGGCCCTTTCTCACCCAAAAGAGTTTTCCAATTACAAATGACTTTCCCGAATGGGGATACAGGTAGCATACTTATTGGTTTCTTTGGTCCTTTGAACACAGAAAATTCTAGTAAAAGTGATACAATTACATATGCCTTCTCCCATGCTTTTCTGGGTCAGGAAATTCTGCACTTGTATGCTGTGTACATGTTACGATTCCTGATAAGACATCATTTATTATAGACTCACTCACAGCAGGAAAAGGTGCACACATTGTCAGCAATCAGAGCTCCCAGTCCAGTCAATAAGCGACGGCTTAGAGTGTTGTGGGTTCGATCCCTCAGTTATACACATTGTTACTCACTTTTGGAAAAATATAAAATACTCTGAAGTGTCTTAGGGAAGCCTCACATATCTGTTTTAGCAAAGTATCTGCCTTTGAAAGACCACAATCAAGTCAATTGTCAGGTGAAACACATGAGAGCATGTGGCACTATCAGGGGCGAGTCTCACTAATCTAAGGAATTGTCTTGCCATGCAATGCATCAGCCACTCCCTTCAAGTACTAGTTTTGTAGTGCCTGATCTATTCTGATCTGCTTTCATCTCACAGCAATATCCAAGCTCCTGGAGTTCTAGGTTTCAGATCCAATGTCACCCCTCTACCCGACAAGGTTTCCATAAGCCTGCTCAGCTTGCACTGCAGTGTACCACAGCTAGAACCCTGCTTCTTTGTATTCCCTGTGTCCTCCTGCGACATTCGTACAGGGATTGCCTGTTCTTTTTGTAAGTAAAACTTCGGAAGCCTGTATGCATGTTGTCCATGATATGTCTGCTCTGTTATGGTTTCAAATTTACATTCATCTTGCAGCAATCACACAATTACTCACCAGTACTACAGCTCTCCTCATACCCAGTGCTCTTGCCATGTCATTGGTCGGTTGGAATTGCAGTGCACCGTGGCTGGCTGGCACCCTGTGTGATACACTGTCTGTCTTCCCTGTCCCACATTGTGCAACTGTTGCTTGCTTGTTCTCTTTGTTGAGAAAAAACTAGAAGCTGTATGTGCTGTTCATGTGGTATCTGTTCTGCTTGCTCTGATCCATCTTTGCTTATTCTGATTCATCTATGAATCAGCTTTAAATATGATACACTCCCACTATGGTTTGCAGAATTGACATCCTCAACTTTTTCGCTGCTTCGAGGAATGGTCTCCCATGGCTTCAGCCACAATTGTTCACTTCAAAGTGTAAACCATTTATACAGGTATTTAGCTATGCATCTCTTGAACTTGCACATGTCGGATTGGGCTGAAATTTGGCATGGGGGTAGATATGCATATGAACATCTCCCATGCCAATTTTCGAAGAAATCGGCAGTCCCATTTTCAAGATATAGGCCATACAAATTGGAGAGTCAGACAGGAGGACCAGGTAAACAAGTGTCAACAAAATGATGTGTTGTGCACCTGCAGCCACACCTGAGCATGGTATAGCATTCACTAATTGATAATTGAGAATAGCACGTCTTATAGTCTCTGATCGCGCTCTGTGCATTAGGAGAACATAGCTCAACATTCTGATCAAAAGATGACCATAATAATATATATGCAGCATATGTGGTGCTCTGAACTGGCTGTATGAGATGTTCATGCAGACAATAACTGATATTTTGATTGACTAGTAGCTCAGAACCCAGGTTTGCCTGACTCTAGAGTTCTCTGCATGACTTGTAGAGCTCAGCAAACACAGGCAAAAACTAGCAAACACCAGTGAACTCACTTTGGTGGCATGCAGATCACACTGAACACAGGCAAACAGAGGCAAACCTGTGTTCGCCTAGGAGAACCCAGGTTCTCTCACTTCTAGAGTGCTCTGCATGACCTGTAGAGCTCTGAAAACTTCAGCAAACACTGGCAAACACTAGCGAACACCAGTGAACCTGCTTTGGTGGCATGTAGAGCCCAGCGAACACAGGTGAACAGGAGCAAACCTGTATTTGCCTAGGAGAAACCAATTTTGATGTTAAATAAGGGCGAGACCTTTGACAATTATGGTAATCCCCTTGTTTTCGAGAGGTGTTTTCATTTCTGGTACCGAGGCCGAGAACTCCTTACACCGTGTGAGGGCAAGCACAGGTCCATCATGTTAATGTGGGAAATTTTTTTGTCTGTTTACTACAATCCTGGCAAGAGGATTAACATCTTCAGGGGACATTTGCTGCTCCCTGCATATCTCGCCATTGTGGCTGATGTAAGACCACAATACCTCTTGTCTATGAGTCTCAGTGCTGATCATACCTCTTGATGTGGTAGAATGCAAATGCCATCTGCTGCATGCAGACTGGTATTTATGTGTCACACAGCTTCAACACGGTCAGAGGGAATCTCCAGATGTCGGTGCTGAGGGCTAGAATTGAAAATGATGCACTGAATTCTCCCACATGGTTAGCTGCCGCCGCAATGATGGCATCCATGTAAGTGACTAGTACTGCCTTAAAACATCACTGACGACTATATTCACAGGGGTATGATGGGATAGATGAGGTGGCTGGTGGGGTTGGATGGGCGTGGGTGCAGGTGGGGATGGGCACGGGGAGGGGTGGGCACGAGTGGCAAAGGAGTTCGTATGTAGACAAGGATATTTTCTCCCATGGACAACTCTCTGTGGCATACCTTTTCCCCAAGGGGGGTTTTATACAGGTATTTAGCTATGCATTCTGATTCATCTATGAATCAGTTCTAAATATGGGGTGGCTCTCACAACTCGCGACCTTTCCAAACGCAACTTTAGGCAGTCAGTTCCCACGATCTCAGCAACATTCACTTCCTTGCGCTATAATTCATTTTCTATAGGCTTTAATTTTGCTTCTATCATTGTGAAATTTTGCAGGCAAATGTACTAGTACTATATCTACTCACAGTAAAAATTTCAGTGCATTTCAATGGCTGTGTTACGTAGAAATTGAAAGTCGCATCATGCAAACACAACTGGACTTCAGAGAAATGTGGTTTTGGTGCCAGCATTGGCCCAAACAGCTATCAAACTTGTTCAAGGAATATGGTTTGTATATGATACATGTTCTCTAATTTATTCAGGAATTTAGTGATTTTTTTTGAAGCATGAAAGAACTGGTTCTCACATTTCACAATCCAAGGACAACTTCGGCCGAAGTTGTCTCAGTTCTTGGAGTACTTGGTCTCTTATCCTCTCTTCTTACTACTGCTCTTTAGCCATATCAAACAAAGTGAAGGACATTACCAAGACCAGCTGCCTCTGTCACAATCGCCAAGGGATAGGAGGATGTCAGGATATTTCCGGGAGCCGCCTACTCGGGGGTGCATTATGACGTCTTCAGTGTAGCCGGGATTCCCGAGCTACATGGAGTGCGTCATAATATACCCCGATGAAATGGCTCCACCAAAAGCCAAGGCCATCCTCGTGCCGAGTCGCCCACCCTCAGCCCCACTGCGACGTCTCACCATCTGAGCACCTTGCTGGGCCATCTGCGACCCACCCCACCGTCTTCCACAGCACCACGCCGTCTGTGCACCCCACCTAGCTGTCTGTGCCCACACCGCCGTCTGCGCGCCCTGCCGCGCCCTCTCGATGCCCCACGCCGCCGTCTTCCGCCCCACGCCGCCGTTTTCCACCCTGCCGCGCCCTCTGCGACCCAAGCCGCCGTCTGCGCGACCCAAGCTGCCGTCTGCGTGCCCCACGCGACCATCAAGCGCCCCGCTGGGCCTCACTGCCGTCTTGGGTCCCCGCCACGCTCTCTTCGTGGTCCGCTTCGTGCCCACGCCTCGCCCTGCCGTCTTCGCTCCCCGCCCCTCCGTCTTCGCACGCTGTCGCGTGGTCTCACGTGTTGTGTCGGCTGCATCTCGTGCCCCGGCAACATCACTGACTCTTCATCGCCATGGACTCGATGCAGCACACACACACGCGCACGCACACGCACACGCACACGCACACGCACACAAGCATGCTCGCCTGCTAAAAGAGACCCAGATGAATGGGAGAGGTGGAATGGCAGGAATAAGTAAGTTTCTTCAACCTTCGTTTTTCTTTTTCTTTTTCATTGTTCCCTCCCCATCTCGCTTGGCATCGCCACGTTCGGCCTCACCGCCGTCGCTCACCATCTGCCGCCACCTCGCCCATCAATTTTCGTGCCCGCTCGCCTATGGCGCTCGTTTCTTTTCCCGCTCTCTCGCACGCGCCGCCCCGCCGTCTTCGTGCCGCGCTGCACGCTCTCAACACCCTGCCACGCTCTTCGCACCCCGTGGTGCCATGTCGCGCCCAGTCCCACTCTCTGCGCGCCCTGTCGACGTCTTCGCGCCCCACCACGCCCTCCGTGCGCCCAGTCTCGCCCTCTGCGTGCCACACCGCGCATTCTCAGTCGCGCGGTGCCCTCTGCCCGCTCCACCACACTCTCTGCGCCTGGTCTCGCGCCCTGAGGCGCTGTTTGCGAGCCACACCGCGCCCTCTTCGCGCCTCGTCAAGCCGTCTCATGCCCCGCCCCACCATCTGCGTGCCCCGCTCCGCCGTCTCGATCACCCCGCCGTCTCGCTCGGCCACACGCCTGCCACGCGCCGCCACTCCGCCGTCACGCGCCGCAGTGCCACAGTTCTATCGCCATCGCGCGCCCTCGCGACGGTGCCTTGTACCCATCTATGCCGCTTCGCCGCTCTGCGACGGCGTTTCGGGCCTGTAGCGCCCGACCGACGTGCTCACCATCCCTCGCGAGACGCTGCACGCCATGTCACGCTCGTGCGCGCACCGCAGCAACGCCGTTTCGCGTTGCAGCGCCGTGGTGTGGCACCCTCACGACACCATGTCACGCCCTAGTGACGCTGTCTCGGTCGTGTCGCGCCCCCAGCGACGTGACCCCCGCCCTCACTCGCCGCCCCCGCGCGCTCCAATACCCACCCTCGTGCCGCCGTCCGCCCTCACGCGCCGCCTCGTTCGCCCTCGCACGTCCCCAGCACGGCGATTCCGCGCCCGCATACCGCCGTTTTGCGCCCACGGCCCCTCTCAACCTGCGCCTGCGCCTCTTCGCCGCCGTGTCGCCCCCCGCCCCGCCATCTCAACTGCATCGCCACCTTCGCGCCGCACCGCCGTTGCAAGCCCTCGCGCCGCCATCGCAGCCCTCGCACTGCCGTCGTGTGCCCCAGCGGCGCCGTCGCGGGCCGTTGCATACCACCGTCACGTGCCCGCTCTCGCCGCCACGCCGTCGCGCCATCGCCACCCGCACGCGCACCCGTGCCGCCCCCACGTGCGCCCATGCTGCTGTCACGTGCCCCAATAGCGCAGTCTCAGCCCCCGTGCCACCGTCGCGCGCCGTAGCGACGTCGCCTCGCGCCCTCTGGCGCCCCGCCACTCTTGTGACTAGGTCTTGGGTCTCTGGCGCCCCACCGAGCGCCCCGCACCCTAATGAGGTGCCTCGTGCGGTCGCGCCGTCGCACCCCCGCCGCCGTCGTTCGCCTTCGCGACGACGCCCTGCTCCCTCGCCCCGCCGTCTCGCGCGCCCTCGCACCCCCCCGCGTTGCCGCCGTTCTCCTTTGCGATGACCTCTCGCACCCTCGCGCCGCCGCCCCGTGCTGCCGCCTCCCCCCTGGGCTGCCATCGCGCACCCTCTCGCGCCTTCGTGACACCCCATCGACGCCCTCTCGCCCCCCATGACGACGCCTCGGGCCCCTGCAACGCCGCCCCGTGCCCTAGCGACGCCGCCCCGCGCCTCATTGATACCCTCTAGCACCATAGCGGCACTCTCGGAGGCTGCCTCTGCGAAGCCGCCCTGCCGGCGCCTTCACGGACCCTTACGCCATCGCTATGCACCGCGCCATGCTCGCCCGCCTCGCGCTGCCACTACACACGCGCATGCCGCCGTCTCGCGCCCCAACAGTGCCGTCTTGTGCCCCAACACACAGCGATTTCGCGCCCGCGCGCTGCCGTGATGCACATCCACGGCGCCGTCTTGCGCCATTCGCGCGCCCACGCACTGCCAGCACGTGCCCCCATGATGCCGTCATACCTGCCCCCACCCCGCACCACGCACTCCTGCCTCGCCGTCACGCTCCCCAGCAGCGCCGTCGCGCCCCAGCAGCGCCTTTGCCCGCCGTCGCCCACCCTCGCTCTTCCCTCGCGCCGCCGCCACCCATCCTCGCCCGCTGCCTCGCGCTGCCACGCGCCCTCCCTCGCCGCTCTCGCACTCCCGTCGCGCACCATCGCGATGCTGTCATGCGCCGTCGGCCTCCTCATTCGCCGCCACCCGCTCTCGCGCCACTGCCACGCGCCCCGTGCCGCTGTCGCCCGCCCGTCACCGGCCCTCATTTGACCCGCCCATACCGCCATTTCGCGTCTTGCCACGTCGCCTCACCGCGCTCTTGCGCCGCGCCGCGCCGTCTGTACCCCTGCGCCGCCGTCTCCCGCCCCATTGCGCCGTCACGCGCCCCATTGCGCGCCCTCGCCACGCTCTGGTGCGCCGTAGCGCCTTCATGCCCTCTCGACCTCCTAATCACCGCCTCGCGTCGCGCCACGTCGCCTCGCCGCACCCTTGTGCCCCATGTCGCCATGTTGCGCGTTGTGGTGCCGTGTTGCGCCGCGCCGCACCATCTGGACTGCCCCGTTGCACGCCCTCGCCATGCTCTGGCGCCCCACCACGCCCTCGAGACCCCCTAGCAACCCTCCCGTGCCTAGCCACGTCGCTGCGCGGCGGTCCGCCGCACCATGCCGTCTGGACCTTCGATCTGTTACCTCCCGCCCTGCTGCGCCCTCTCGCGCCCCATCGCGCTGTCTTGCGCTCCGCGATGTCTTCTCGGCCCCCCGCCCCGCCATCTGCCGCCCCGTCTGTACTTTGATACTGCAACTTTGCTCAATGTTGGTATTTAGTAGTTGCTATTGTCTATCAAAGTAGGTCTCATGTGGGGTCCAATGTATGTGAATCTGTAAGTATGCTTGTGCATGGTATGTATATTCTTCCTCTGCTCAATATCCAGGTACTGAAAGTTCTGTGTGATATCTTGTAGGGAGATGCTTGGTTCTTTGTATAATGGCTGGTTATTTTTATACTATTTTATCAGTTTAGTCTGTATAAATATAACCCATTATCCCATTGTCCTAAATGCCAATCCAAGTACTCCTGTAATTGGAGCCAATAATGTTTCAATAGCAACAGGACTTGTAAGGACAATGTACAAGCCTGACAACTTCTATAGTTGAAAACTGTAGGGAGACACTAAGGGTAAATGTTCTGATGAGGTAACTTGAACAACCAGAAGATATACATCATGTATGAATAGAAGATCATGCCAGATCATAAAAAGAATTGGATGATAATTATACACAGCCCTTCAGGCATTAACCTGCACCGTTGAATTCCCCTTGTCAATATAATGCAGTGCTCAGTCATGGTGGTATGATCTAGTACATATGCAAGTTGTGGTGAGATTGTTAGAGTTGGCATCCAGATCATCTTTCCCAATGTACAACCAGGCCTCAGCTCTTGCTTGTGCTTGAGCACTCGGCCACATTGTACATAGATCTTGCACCAGCGAAATCATGAAAACTCAATTCAAGCAATGTTATAGGCTAGTGTTTGATTCAAAATGGTGGCAGCCACACAAGGACACTGTGGGTCCCATTCAGGAAGGATGGCACAATACAAGAGGGTATCCACACAGGCAGCCAATGTGCACCGAGTGTGCAAGTACTGGTGGCCACTTACATCAGGTGTCAAAGGATGGCAGGATGAGCAACTCCAGCAAAGGGTGCATTGCAGTTGGACTGATGCATCCGGTCACGGCCACAGTGTTAGGATGCCATCGCACTACCAAATGAGGAAGGTTGATTTGAATGGAAGACCTGGAACCCTAGATGGGTCCAGGAAAATGCATAGAATTATGTAATAATTTAAAATCAAGACATACCCACCTTCAAAGATGAATCAGAACCTGCCGCCTGCCGGCCCACTCCTCACTAGTCTCTTAAACTTGTGCATGTCGGATCGGGCTGAAATTTGGCATGGCGGTAGATATGCATATGAACGTCTCCCATGCCAAGTTTCGAAGAAATTGGCGGTCCCGTTTTCGAGATATAGGCCATGCAAATCGGAGAGTCAGGCAGGAGGAGCAGGTAAACAAGTGTCAACAAATCGACGCGTTGTGCACTTGCAGCCACACCTGAGCGTGGTATAGCATTCTCTAATTGAGATTAGCGCGTCTTAGAGTCTCTGGTTGTGCTCTGTGCATTAGGAGAACATAGCTCGATGTTCTGATCAAGAGAAGACCATAATAATATATACGCAGCATATGGGGTGCTCTGAACCGGCTGTATGAGACGTTCATGCAGACAATAACCGATATTTCGATTGACTAGTAGCTCAGAACCCACCTCTAGAGTTCTCTGCACGACTTGTAGAGCTCAGCGAACACTGGCGAACACTAGCGAACACCAGCAAACTCACTTTGGTGGCATGCAGAGCACAGTGAACGCAGGCAAACACAGGCAAACCGAGAACCCAGGTTCTCTTGCTTCCAGAGTGCTCTGCACGACTTGTAGAGCTCGAACGCGGACCTGGCAGAGGTATGCCTGAGTCATGCTCTCGACTGGGTTCTTCTGAAGAGCTTTCTTCGAGTCGCTCAAATCATCCATACCACTCATTATTGAGAACCTGTTCCAGGATGTCCTACACAGTGCCGCCGATTGTGTGCACCCTTTACTAAACAAGCTCATGAAAGGTTGCCTACACGACTCCAACTCCACTGTACTCATAGAGCTGCGGGCTGCCCGCTGCCATATCAGTGTCACGCTCAATCCCGGTACACATCAAAGAAGGCCTTGAAGAATGCTACAAACATGCTGCAGAGCTCTATCTTCGTGGCAGAGGGAGCATCATGAAGTGCAGAGCAGCCTTCATGAAGGATGTCAATCGTTTGCGTGCATTCGCTTGTATTTCATGGGTGATTAGTATATGTAACATGTATATACAGGCCAGCGAACACCAGCACGCTCACTTTGGTGGCATGCAGAGCACGACTTCTACACTGTAGCCAAGCCTTGTTTTTCCGGAAACAATATACATCGACTATCCATCATGTGACAGTACTTCCTTGTGAGAATGAGAAGCGCATAGTATGCCAGCAGCGCCTGCTATCAATGGCCGTATCTACCCCTGCTCCATCATGTCTCATCCAACCGACACTCAATCGACATGGTATGATGCTGGAGAGCAGACATTGTATGGTGATGAGGGTGACATCGAGGTATGGGTGCTGTATTCCGACAGCTGCAACGTCTCGTGCGTGCTCACTATATGCTCCAGACTGAAGGGGAGGACTCGGAAAACCATCCAACAACATGGTTCGGTTCTGGACAGCGGACATTGTATGATGATGAGGCAATGATTGTGGTATGGTCACTGTTGCATTATAGGTGCACACTAACAACTGCTGTTGGGACAGGAGGATGATAAAAAGACCGAGCATGTTGATCTCAATCCGTACTTTCCTTACTCACCAAGTCGACAAGAAGCTGGATATCAGAATGCCCTTATGCAGCAGCTTCAAGAACAGCAATTGGAAGAAGAAAGGCTGCAGAAAGTGATAGAGGCCGAGGAGCAGGAAGAGAGACAGGCACAGGAGCAGGCAAGACAGCCGGAGGCGAATGAGGAGGGGCTTGCCGTGGGTTTTAAAGGGGTGGGAAGCAGTGATAGGATAGAGACATCGCAGGAAGAGGAAAAGGAGCTAGAACTCAACATGGAGATGCCACCACCATCTCAATATCGTCGATAATCATGTATTCCATGTTGTATTTATTGTCTTTGCCTTCATTCATAAGAGAGTATGTGCAGTAGTTATTGCACAGCAGTGTTTATTGTACATATGTCTACAATTTACCACGGAGGCACAGAGTCATCCTCCTCAAACACAGCGGCAACAGATGCCGCCCGGGCCTGACACGCCACTATTTGTGCATAAAGCGCATTGCACGCCATGTCAATGGCCTCCAAGTCTCTATGCAGCACCTCGAACATCTGTGGATTGATGTTCAGATGCGCGATTGGCTCCTGCATCGCGTCCTGCATCGCGTCCATCTGCTGCTGGAAGATGCTGCGTGCACGCATCATGTATGCAATTGAGAGCGAACACATGTCTTGTGTGTCGACCATTTGCAGGTACACGGGGTTGTACGTGACCGGGGGAGTGCTGCCAGGCGGGACAGCGAGCGGAATGTCTGTCTGCACCGATAAAATGAGATAAAGTCACCGATAAACAATAATAAAATAGATAAACATACTGTAGTGGGAGCCGGAAACGGTGGGGGAGGGATGACAACCTCCTGCGCCGGAAGTGGCACTTCTTCGTCATGTTCTGCGGCCTGAAGAAGATGTATGAGACGTGTCTGCGCTGTGCAAAGCTGAAATGTACTGTACCAGTGCGGCCTGTGGTGTTTCCGGTGGCGTGGCGGGAGGTGTACCCAGTGGTGTGGCAGGAGGCATTCCTAGCGGTGTGGCAGGAGGTGCAGCGGTGGCTACAGGCATCGGTGCAGCCTGCACGTCTGTAGGCGGAAGTGTGGCGATGGCACTGAGTGACATTGTGGGGGGTGGTCGAACTGTGCTGCCATCGAGCCAACAGTCAGTTATATATGCGAACATGGGGCTGCAACAGCATATGTAATGGGGCAGAAGGTCGATGGACATGACATGAGATATTAAAGCTAAATTGAATTGACAGCCGATGTCATGAACGTAATCGAATGGGTAACCATAAAGCGCGTTGCACGAAGGCTGTAATTATGTGGGGCTCTGAACCAGCTGTATGAGACATTCATGCAGACCATAACCAATATTTTGATTGACATAAGCAGAATATACT
>NSJX01000032.1:308338-359202 GCA_002286715.1 Dentipellis sp. KUC8613 | reverse complement strand
CGACCCTTTCTTGCCTGTACCTCGCACTATCTACCTCGGAGCTCAATAATAGCTGAGTCTGGTGTAGCGTGCACGGTGTGAGCAAGAGGTCATCCATTACCCCCTACCGCGCCCTTTACACATGTCTAGTTCGTGAGGGCTTGAGGTGCACCATTCACCTGTGGAGTCGAGCCGTTCCTGCTTAAATAGGTACTTGAGGATCTGGGATATCTCCATTAACTGCGGGGAGATCTGGTTTCGAAGAGCGCTAGATGTGTGCTTGCTTGACGAGAAGACGCGTTCACAAGGAACGGCAGATGCCTGCATCGGCAGAATGTCGAGCACAACACGATAAATATGCGGAAACTCTTCCTCCTCGCCCTAGGAGATGTCCTCAGTCTCTCATTCGCATTGAGAACGGAAGTCAATTCACCTTGTTCTGCCACCAGCGTACGAGATCCCAGTTTCGGTGCAGCAGCGAGTTTGCGGGTATCAGTCCTGCTGCGCACCAACGCTGTATTTCAAGTTCAACAACAAGCCGATCCTTCTGGATTGCTAGTCGCTCCTGCTCCTCTTCAGATCGTTCTAATTCAGGTGTCCTCGATTCTCGTAGAGGCGCTGAACTGTTGTTATTGCCGCCTGAAGCCAAGGAAGGCGTACTTGCCGAAGGAGATGATGTCTGGTTTGACCCGCGAGACGACGGGCGAGCCAGTGCTGATGCTGTACGTGCGCGCAGCATGCCAAGGCCAAATGCGACATTCGATGTAGGAGGGCATGATTTCGGACGAGAAAGTTGAGCGGAAGGAGAATTTAAGGCGGGGGTGCTCGTATTTTGAGAGGACAACGGCAACGTAGCAGTTGCTTGGCGACGCTGGGCAGTACAGTGCTGGAGCATCTGACGTGCCGAAAAGACTGCTTCGTAAATAAAACTTGAATGATCTACTGTTATACTCACTGCGTCTCGAAGCCACTCCTTTGCCTTTTTGACCTCCTCGTCACCCCAGCTTTCTCGTATTGCCTCGAATTTGCACAAAGGGTTAATGACTAGTTAGAGCAAGATGTTAGAAGTGATTCTCGAAGAGAATATGTCACTGGGCTTACCCAAAGCGAGTACATAGAACTTGGTTTCGCGGGCGGATGCCATATACACTTCAATTTTCCTGATTGCCGCAGAGATAGCAGGTTTCAAGTACTTGTACCGCTCTGCCGATTCAATGTCCTTCAGAGACTTGACGAGCTCCTCGTAAGTGGGGAGGACATTGCAGAGTGTAGGTGTCTTCTCGCTTGACAGGGACTGTTGGACGACGTGCGGGAGGTCGAGGACATGTCGGATGTCATCTAACACCGTTATATCCATCGACGAGAGGCGAGATGTACTAATCGGGGCTTGCTTGTTCTTTTCGAGGAAGACATTGATTGCCTGTCAAATGGCAGTGGCGTCAGTCTCCACGATACCAGTACTCCGGGCTCCGATAAAGGCTTACCTCGTTTAGTTCGAGTACACGGTCAATCATGAGAAATGTTGACGACCACCGAGTGTCGACATCACGCAGGAGTTGATTGACAGGCAAGGTGGTATGCCACTGCTTTTTATCGTTCCCTTCCTTGATTGTCGCAATAAAATCCTCTCGTCGCTGACTAGACTTGCGACAATTGGCAACTAGTGTTCGACATTTGTTCACCGGGTCAGCACGCAAAGCTGCTACGTATTCCTCGTCCTCCCTCAGCTCCGCTCGCAGGGTCTCAGCAATAGGACTAATGTTCTCGGGTGGTGAATCTTCAGACATTGCATCCGGTTCAGGTGCTGACTTTGACAGCATCTTGAGAGCTGTCTGAACAGCGATATTGACCACATGCGGGAAACATCTGTTCACGCAATCAGATGACTCGCCGCAAGGGGAAATGATGGCATGATGCGTACCGTCCACGGTTCTGCACTCTATCAAAAGGGATGCCTTTTGCGGATAGGAGCACTTCAAGGGCTTCCATCATGGTGTTGTTGTTGGAGGCGTTATCTAAAGTGATGATTCCAATCTAATACATCATCAGGATATGACGACAATGACAATGGATAATAAGAGACGTACCTTATGTTCGATCCCAGTCTCTGTAAGGACTGCAAGGAATGTTTGCGCCATGTTCTGGCCCGTGTGGCTTCCAGGAAGATATCGGAATGCTATCAGACGGTTCCGAATTACGAGCTGTCCATTAGCCTTTATCGTGCAATAGTGCGCAGTAATGGCCATAAACGGACGTAGAAAAGCATCAGACCAGCAGTCTGACGTGAATGAGATGCGCCCCTGTGCGTCCTGAATAGTCGAACGATATCAGCAATGGGACAGCAGCAGAAGAGCTCTTTCAAACCTTCATTTCCATGATCAAGGCATTATATTCCTGGAGGAAGCGATGAAAGATCATCTTCGTGAGCTTTGCACGCTTCGGAATGTCCTTGTCTTGAAGACCAGCGTGAAGGTATAGAAGAAGATCCCGAAGCTCGGGTGTGTCTATTACACTGACGGACTAGGAAAAAAGTTAGAACTGGATCATACTCGTGTAATTGCACGTATACCTGATCGTCAACGATAACCCACCGGATCAGCCGCTGAATGAAACCGTCCAGCGTGAACAAACCCTCAGGATATGACATAGGTCGTGCTTCAGTCGTTGACTTGTCTGTATCCGAGCCCGGCCCTAACATGCTTGTATTCGAGATAGCAGCCACCGAGTCGTAGCCTTTCAGTGAGTGCTTGATGATGTCCTCTCTCCAAGGACCGCTGTCGCCATTTTGTGTCTTGAAATGATGCTCAACGAGGTGGTCGCGGATAGTCGTCGTCACACTCCCGCCATTCGCCCAAGTAGACCATTTGCTACCGTTTTGTCCGACTTAGCATACTGTACATATTCAGGAGAGTATCATCCAAGGCTTACCAACAATAACGACAAGCAATGCGCTGTGCTGCTTGAGCTGAGGGTTTTTTGCGACTTGGCTCTATGTTTCGCTCTTCGTCTGATGGCCCCTCACGCCCGGATATTGCAATTAATTCTTCATTAGATCTTGCCGTCGTGACGATGGGTATCATAGCCCACCACACGTCCGACGCACCATCCTTCCGCTCGCTAGATCCAGCCTTCGCTCGAACAATTGATGTCAGCGGCTCGGATGGTGGTAACGCCGTGCTTGAATTCGGCTCGGGCGGAGTGTTCTCGTCTGAGACGGCGGTAGCAACCTTGGACTTGCGAGCTCGCTTTGGCCTGCTAGATGACTCACTTGGTGCCTGCTTCCGCTTGGATTTCGATGCAGGAGCACCCTGCGATGCCATTGCCGCGGGGCCATGCACTTGTCCCAGCGACTGCGCTGCAGACCCAATGTTTGGGTCGACACTGGGCTGGGCAGCTGTATGCCGGTGAGCAGTCGCGAGATCAGGTGGATAGCCATAAGGATAAGGGAAGTATGGTGGCCAGGCTGGTGCGACTGGTGCACCCGGAAGCGACGCATCGCGAAAGGAATGTGCATAGCGCAACGCCTCATTGAAGACTGCATTTGCACTGGGTGCTTGTGGAAAGGCTGAATTGGGATCGGGTGCTGTAGCGGGAGGGATAGGTGAGAAGGAAAAGTTCTGTTGAGGGTTCCCAGGATTGTGCCAGACATCCATCGGCACATACGAACTAGACGGCTTCATGAAACTTGTCAGCCTGAGCCCCAGAGACGAGCATAGTCAGTATACTCACCGCAGATGCAGGATTCCTCCCAGACATGGCTCTTGCACCGACCGTCACCGCCGCCGACCAGCAGCTATGAGTCCCGTTCACCCCCACCGCCAAGGTCGCCGTCGTATATATCCCTTTCATAGCGGCCCCATGATCGACGGCTTGGGGGAATGTGAAAAGCATACCGATGCTTAAGCGAGGGGCCCCGGTAGAATGTCACAGAATGAGGCGGCAACGGCCCAATGAGCGCAACGCGAGACTTCACTGACTATGAGTACTCGCTGCTCAAAGCAATAACGAGCATGGATTCGCATTCGAGGCGCGTTGCAAAGAAGGTATAGTCACATGGTAGCAACGCCCGAGAGCATGACATCGCTCGAACCTCACTTGCACTGCGTGAGAGCGGAGCGGAGTCGACTTCGGTCGAAACGATGTCAGACATCACTCATGACTGGAGCGGATTCACATCGATTTCACCCCACATCGCAACAACACTAACCTCAGGTGCGCATCTCGCATTTGCATTGGTGGTCGGTGGATGCTAGTATTGGTGCGCAGCGACGACAGACCTGCAGAGAGCATTTCCGAGTGTGTCGGGCTAGGAGCGCGAGCTTCTCAGCTTCCACAGCCTGGAAGAGACCGAGTCAGCTCGCTTAATCCGTCCCGCCTTACCTTTTGAGGCATCATCTGGGCACTTCCCGGCCAATAGAGCGCCATCATTTGGTCGAGAGGCCCGCCACCGGCGATAAGAGCGACGGTCCGCTGGCACACTGAGCGTGATCGGCGTATCCAGCTTTGATGCTGTCGGTGGGGGGACGACTCTGGCTCACCTCGGTCAAGTGCAGGGCCCCAACAAAGGGGGCACCCTCGTAAACCCGAGCAATTCAGACGGCGGGGTAGTGAAGTGCAGGGAAGCTGTCGCGCACACATACATACGTTGGCTATTAGTCGTGCGTGCGCTTTCGGGGGCCCGAAAATGCCTGGATATGAGCAGAACCTTCTCGACCGGCGAACACATATCACGAATATTGCCGCCATTTTGCGCACCGGTGCGCGGTGATGTGAACGCGCGCGGGGGCGGGCGGCGGGCAAGGCTGTCCAGGATCAGGAGCAGGAGGCATCAGTGTGACTGAGATCTCGAGATTGCCGCAAATATTATAATCTGGGGCGCCAGGCGCCCGGCGTTCGCAGCCACACAGAGCTTGTCCCGCCACCCGGTCGGGCCTGCCGCCGGCGCCGGCTGCGATGAGAAATGCTCGTGCGACCGGTTTGGCCCACGACGCGCTTTGATGTCGACCTCGCCCGCCGCCAGCGACGCGCACAGTGCCCGCACGTCGACAGCGCTCGCCTCCGCTGCGCCGTCGGCGGCGGGGCGGCCAGCGCAGCCCAATATAACAGGTGCGCGACAGCTAGCTGCTAGCTCTGATCAAGTGTTCCTTCCATGCTCACACGGCGTTCGGGTTCTCATGTTCTGGGCACGTCGCTCGCACGCCGCACGTCGCGCCGTCCGCAGGCTTGGCGGCGTTCAATTTGTAGGTGCGTGCCAGACCCTCATTTTGCGACGCCACATTGCAGTCGTTGATGAACGCTGCGTCCCGATCCTTGGCCGAGGGCGGGGGGCCCAGCGGCGCGGTAGATCCTCGGGCTTGCCGAATGAATATCTCGATGTGCGCTCAAGGTGCTTTTTCGTTGCGTCTTCACTTGCTCGACCGATCGCCAGGTGTGCACTCGCAAAGCGAGCGGTGCGTTGTCGAAGTTGTGCCATGTCGAAGATTCGTGCTGTCACTAAAAGATCAAAGCGCAGGTTAGGCGCGGCCAAAGCGTTTTGGTACGCTTTGGATCTGGCGTCGTGGTCGAAGCTTCGATGTCGCAGGTTGGTCTCTTCATTTCATACGCTCGATTCTAAAGCATTGTCAGCGTACAACATCCACGCTGCTCGTACAGGGTCAACCGAACTGTGACCAATTGACCATGGCGACAGAGAACCAATCTCGCGCGCACCTCCTCTCGCGTGATCCGGTGCACATGGCATCTTTGAAGATTCTCTTCCGCGGCACTCCGGTATTCAATGTCTACAGTCGTCAGGAATGGTCGGTCAACGCCGACGGGCGGATGATGCGAAGCCTACCGCTATCAATAGGTCGTGTCTTTGCAAGTAATGGGCAGGCTTCGGGATATAATTCCGGGTTATTGACACCAACAGGTGCAAAACGCGCCTTGTTCTATCCTGGTCCGTGGTATTCGGTCCACGATCGCGACATCAGGTCAGGTTCAGCCCGAGGACGTGCGTCATGCTGCTACCTGAGTGGTCCTTAGGCCCGTGCATCACAATGATGACTACCAGTTGGTTACTTGGCTAGGAAGACTGCGATACCATCGGCATGACAGAGCAGAACAAGAATAAAGAGTAGGGTCGACGGCTGCTTCTCTTTTGAATGGCGGTTTTGAGTTGCCGTTGATGAGAACGATCATAGAGGTAGCGATGGGCATCGCCGATTTCAAGAAGAGGTGACAATCCCGAAAGTGCACGCTCCCTTTGCGATTCGGGCTGACTCTATTGCACGACGAGACACGTTGCTTGTTTCACAATCGCCAGGGATGGGCCCGCCAGCGCGCCGTACGATTTCGCCTTTTGCAGCGCCTTTCGATATCGCTGAAAATTTCCCTTGATTTTCCCACCTCGTGTAAGACAATGGTCATTGGGGTGCACAATGGCTACAAACCGGATTATAAGTCAATCGGAAGCCTCCGCCTTTGCTTTCTGGGCACGATTACGGTGTGCTGGTAGCGTGTTCAATTCATCTGGCTGACTGGAAGGGCTTGCGAACGACAGCACTGCTGTTTGCCTCCGTCAACGTTCCTCAGGTTGTACCGCATGACGTAATCGACCTTCTAGTTCACTCCTCCAGAGACGCTGCTACCATCAAAAGAATGGATCGTCACAGGATCTTCTTGATGGAGTATTATATAGTCAGTGGCGCGCCCTTCAACCTCATGCAGTAAGTGTCCTTGTCTGCGGGGCTATCCGCCGCTCTTTCGCATGTGGTTTAGCAACGACAGGAACGGGGGACTGCTTTCAACAAAGGGCTTTTGCACTAAATAATCATTGTGAAAAGAGGGTCCAGACTCACTACAAATCATCAACGGACAACGGTGCATTCGGACGAAATAAGTCAATCAGGCAGGCAAGGCGCTCTTTCCAAATGCGGAGGAAAATCGAATTATTTGCGAGCTCGTGATGAGCTAAATCAGTCGGCATTCTGCGGCAAGGACGGAACCTGTCGCAGCCCTGCGCATCCCCAGCGGGCACCCTCTCGACACTCGTCCTGTGCAGAGACGCATTCGCCCACTCACGTACAGCTCGTGCTGAAGAACCACGGAACTTTCAAGTACAGCGGAGAAGGTGTGCATGCCTTCTGGCGAAGGCATGGCACACGCCAAGCTGTGGGATCAGGCATGGGGCAGCTGGCATGTCTGTAATTTATTTTTTCCTGGTAATGTCCGTGTAAGAAGCTCACGGAATGACATCGCAACCCTGAGATCTGGTGTTCGGCGATCGCAGCCCCGATTCAAGTCGGTGTGATCCGTGGCTGGTTCGATTCGCTCGACTCGCGCCCTCCTCGCACTTTATAACCGTCTCGCTGTCTCCATTAACTTTACCTGATGTCGTCTGCCCTCTTCGCACCTTCTCCCAGACACTCCATTAATCCCATGGCCGAGAGTATCTCTTAGTGAGTCCCGCTCTGCCTCGCGTCTTTTTTATCCTGCTCACCGTCTCTCGCCTCAGCCCTCCGTCCTCCCACTACTCCGCGTACTATGCCAGCCAGCAAGGCGTGGCGGCCCATACTGGCTACATTGGTCCCCAGCGGACAGAGCCCCAGACGCGCCGACGCCCAAAATACACGCGCAGCAAGACCGGCTGCCTAACATGCCGCGTCAAGAAAATCAAGGTACATTCTTCGCTTCGCCGTGGCAGCTCACCCATTGAGACTTGCTCGCTATAGTGTGACGAGACGAAGCCGAACTGCATCCGATGCGTGCACGGGCAACGCGAGGTATGTTCCCGGCTGTTCGCTATTGCTGCGCCGCTGAAACCCCCTGCAGTGCAACTGGCCCGAAGCTGTGACCTCCACCAAGCGGAAGTCCAGGAGTGCGGAGGGTCATACCGTCGACGGTCGTCGACCCTCTACAGCTGGCTCGTCTGGCCTCTCTGAATCGTCCACACCACCGACGCGCGACTCTCCACCCCTCAAGCACGAGCCTCTCGAAGTCGGCATCCCTGCGATGGCCTTGAGGCGCAACAGGTCAGTGTGCCAGGTGTCCGCTGCCGTAACCGAAGCTCAATGAACCTTGATAGTGACCCATACAGTCATGTACTGCCTTCTGCGAACGACATCGGCCAGCGCGACCTCGGCCACCGGACGAACTCTATGTACGCTTTGACATCGTCCTCGCTTTGGGCATTGCTTAACCAATTGCTCCCTGTAGCACGTCCTTGCCAAGTATCCAGCAGCATCAGCAACACTACACGTCCATGCACTCGCACTCCCCATCTAGTCTTTCTCACTCAACATCTTCCAGCCTCTCTCACTCCGGCTCGTCGTCCGGCATGTCTCACTCCGCCTCTTCCAGCCTCACCCACTCTCCATCGTCTGTTCTCTCATCTATCCCCGAGGTCACATCTGCCTACCAGCACGCCCATTCCGTCAATCATCGTTACTCTGACTCCCATCACTACGTGCCGCCGCTTTCGCCTCCGCTCATATCGCGCTCGAGCCACGGGTCTGGCTACCGCCATCTCGATGCCAATCAGTCGTCGGGAAGCTGGCACCAGTCTTCTATCGCGTCCCACGATGACGCGCTTGATTCATACTATCCCCCCGTGCACGTGCACTCGCGCATGCTCGTCAGCCACGCTTCCATGGATGGCTACGCCCGGTACACCTAAACCCCCACGGCATGTCACCTCATCTACATCCGCATCCTCGCCTCGTTTCGCTTCATTTCAGCCCAGCTACGTCACGCCGCTCTCGCCTCTCGCATCGATGCTCGCTTGTTTTGTGTACATTGCTACCTCCTTCGCACGAAAGTATTATATGTTGCTTGTGAGTCCGTTCCTAGTCCAGCCCCGTCGGTATACGTATATATTGTAGTACCTTATTATTTGCATCGCGGAACTTGTCACGACCCATACCCTACCATGTTCTTTATCGCATACGGATATCTTCTGCCAGCCTTAGAAGGCAGAATGCTTATTTTCCTTAGTTGTCCATACTTTGCATCTATAATTATAGGCTTTGCCAAGCTGCACCGATACCCTCGCCTCTATCTTGTTCTAGCTCTGACGTCGAGACTCTGGTCTAATACAACGTTCTCGAGGACTCGCCCTGGACTGGACTGCGATAGGCAAGGTGCCTTGTCCGCCGTACGCGCGCGCCGTCACAGAAGCGCGCCGATTGGGATTGAGTTCGCGGGCTATGATGCAGTCAGCTCCCTCGACGGGCGCGTGCGAACGGGATGCACTTTGCGTTTAGGCTCGGTGTTACGAGGCGTTGATTGAGGTCACCATTTGCATTTGCATTTGCTATTGCAGCCTGATCGTAGCGACCGAAAACTTTCGAGGCGTGCCGCTGCGAGCGTTTACCTCACGCCGTGCCCGTTACGGAACGGGCGATCGCTGTGGGGCCTGCGCGTACCCCCCATGGGCAAGCCGCACCCGCGCGCAGTGCCAACGTGTATGTATTACGACTCCATGGCCAGCTGCAGCCCCCGCAGGGACCGGTGACACCACCCACTCGACTGGACTGACAGAAGCTCGTTGAACACGCCCGCAGCTAATAATAAGCCGCCCGGTCTCGGCGGCATTGCGAGCCAAGGTTCATCAGGCCTGTGAGCCTGTGAACGAGATCCCGCGCCGATGCAGATGCAGACGCAGATTGCAGAAGCAGATGGGGCAGAGGAAAGTAATTTTTGTGCAATTTCACCGCTGGGGCGCAGGAGCACTGCGTCCGAGTCCCTATGCGTTTGCGGCTGACCGCCCCGCCCCACACCGCGCGGCACGCATCCCGGTCTTCTGCAGCAGCAGCAGTTCGAATTGTGTTGTCTTCTCCCCGGACGTCCGTGACGCGTTACGTGTGCGACGGCCCATGCGCGGGGCACGACGCGGGGCTTCTTCGATGGCTTAGCTTCTTCCACAGACAATGTACGTGCGGCGTGGCTGAACGTGCCGACCCCGTTAGTAGCTGCAAGTGCGCATGTGCGCAACGAGGGGCAGCCGCGACTGATATTATGTCGCGATACGGGCCCTGCGTTCCTGATCGTGCGCCTGAGCGGCATCAGTGGAGAGAGGCTAGGCACTCTCGGCATCCAGCGGCCTTCTGCAATCGCCCGCGCGCATCCAGGTCGAAGGCGGGCGACTTCCCTGCCGCAGTGGGACACCTTCGAATGTTCATCTGGGGAGGGCTATGCCTGGTGCAGCCGTGCGCCCGCAGGTAGATAGCACGATAGCGCGGACGCTTCTGTTCTGTGTGTCGTAAAGAAACATGCGTGGCAGCGTCAGCTATCGATATTCCGTAATTTTGCGCGCACTGTTCTCACTGATTGTCCTTTCTTGCTATCTGCGCGATGATCTGCAGAACGAGCGCAATGGGGGGCAGACCACGTTGTGGCCTCGTGTCGCTGCCCACCACCGCTGCGGGTCGCCCACGCCCGACCGACCGCCGCCCCTCGCTGCAGACCAGGGCCAGCGCACTAATTAATCTGGGGCAGATGACAGGGAGAATGAAGAAGCCAGAATGGTGGAATCCAGCGCCAGGCTTTCGTTCTAGCTCGCTCGCCCGCCCGAGGACCAAGTCGAACGCAGCAGTTCGGTAGATGGCCCGCGCTAAGAGCAAAGCAAGTGGCCCCTGTCCGGGTGTCGCCGTCTCGTCCTGGCAGAGGCTGCGTTCAACAAAGACCGGAAAAGAAGCTCATGCGAAATCAAGGTGGTAAAGGCACCCATAGGTCCGAGCGGCTTGATGGAAATTCGGAGCAGGAAGAGTGGGCTTGGGCTATAGAGGGGCCACCCACCGCGCGATCGAAGACGGGTCGAAACGACTCCCCCGCACGAAGACAACGCTTGCAAGGCGCACCCATCGACCGCGCTCGCTTCCTAGTCGTCGGTCGGAGCCCCTGGGTCACTGATAGGCCGCTGGCGTTCAATACGCATGATAGGATCACCGCCATCGACTTACATGAAAGCTTCGGCTCCGGCCGCGGCGGCTGAGAAGCGTTCTAGCGCAGTGCTCGAAGTGTGCGCACGGTGGTCACTTGTGGGCCCCTGTGGAACGTGGTTCGAGGTTCGAGGACTGATGCTCAAGGTTCGTTCGAAGTCTGTGGGCAAAGAAGCAGGGGCCGTGCTGTCATGCGCGCGTGCATCGATAGTGCCTATCATTGGTTTTGCAAACACCAAAACTCTCCTGCCCATGTCATCATGTGCGCCGCCTGCGCAATCAGGGTCGTGTAGATCGTAGGAGATGGAGGTAATGTGGGCTCGATTGAGAGGATATTAAACGCGGACGTAGGGAGGTCGGAGAACGGTGTCAGGAAGCACCGACGCAATCGAGTCCATGGCGCGTCCTATCTGCCAATGACGTCCTGAAACAAGACGAACTCGTGGGTTGGCCTAAATGACGAGGTCTATGGGGCCAGGCCACGAATTCCGAGTCCGCTTGTATGAGCCTTGACGTGAGAGAGGAAGGACGTGAGTCGCGTGTGAGAGACAAAGTTTACTTTGCGCAGCAGTTTGCTATAGAGGTAGTGTTTGGCACATTTTCAGGACAGCAGCGAGGAGACGGGTATGCATGAGAGACTGAGAGGACAGGCGAGGCGAGGAGAGGGTGGGAGACTCCGACGGACGACGGCGGTCGGGGAGCACGTGGTGTGACGCGGCGGGGAGTGCCTCGGTGACTGTTGGAGCGCCCCAGTCCGCTCGACTTACTCTCTCCCTCACCTCCTCCTCGACGCTATTCGTTTTCTTCGCCCTACAAACCTCCCAGGTCTTCAAGCGTGCGCACTTGTTAAGGTTGTGGCGCGTGTTTCAACTGCGACGCGTCTCCTATTGTAATAGCACGCTTGTACCTCCGTCGCGGCCACCGTCCCCTTAACCTCAACTCGAACTTTGACCTCACCCGACCCTTCTACCTCAACCATTATCTCTATCGTCAATATGCCGGAAATTGACATGCTCCCTCCTCAAGAAATTCCCGAAGCATCGCGGTCGGACGATGTCGTTGCTTCGCATGCTGCGCATTCGTCCACTAGCGGCGGGTCATATGTCGCTACGGTAAGACGATTCAGCTTTTCCAAAATCATGCCACTGAATTTGCCTCCAGGTCCCGAACCCGTGGTCTCGTGAGAAGCCGACATTCTCTTTCGGGGTCGCCGACGAAAAGGGCGCCAGGCGGACCATGGAAGATGCGCACTCGTTCGCCTTCGATTACGCGGGCGTCCACGGGCAGGCCTTCTTCGCCATCTTCGACGGACACGCGGGCACAGAGGCGGCAGACTGGTGTGGGAACCACTTTCACGAGGTGCGCTTGCTGCGATGTGGGCATTGCCGTGCGATCTTCATGGCGATCACAGTATCTCCTTCGGGCACTCACCGAGCATCCTGAGACGTCCGTCCCCGACATCTACAACCAGACGTTCCATGACGTCGACCGCACTCTGTCCAAGATTGCCGAGGATTCGCAGGGCAAGATCCACTCCGGCTGCACTGCGGTCACGGCGTTTCTACGGCTCGAAGAGGCGGACGGGACACAAGCGTTCGTGCAGAATCTGCCCAAAGCTTCGCCCGAGCTGCAGCCCATCCAATCGGACTCTCAGTTGCCGGAGCCAGATGCTACCAGCACGACCAGCACCGACCACGACTCGACGAACTCGAATGGCTCCAAAAAGGGCAATTCGCTCAAGAAGGCGTTCCGGCGCATGACCCGCACGGAGGGCTCGCCGTCGTCCACACCCCGCTCCCTCTCGCCCAACGATACGTTCAAGAACTACAAGCCAATAGGCCCTCCGCAGACCCCACCCCCCGGACAGACGTTGCGACGCGTGTTGTACGTTGCCAACGCGGGCGATGCTCGTGGCGTGCTGTGCCGCGGCGGACGGGCGATCAGATTAACGTACGATCATAAGGGCACGGACAAGCAGGAGGCGAAGCGCATCATGGATTCCGGCGGATTCGTGATGAGCGGCCGCGTGAATGGCGTCCTGGCGGTGACCCGCAGCCTGGGCGACTCGTCGATGAAGGAGTTCGTGGTCGGCGCGCCGTACACGACAGAGACTGAGCTGATTGATGAGGACGAGTTTCTGATTCTCGCATGTGACGGGGTGAGTGGGTTTTGTGTTTTCATGTATCTTGCATTTATTAACGAGGGTGATATTACTCAGATCTGGGACGTCTTGGATGACCAGCAGGCCTGCGACATTGCTCGACGGATCCAGGATCCGCAGGAGGCCTGCGGCACGCTGGTGAAAGAGGCGTTCCAGCGGTACACGAATGACAACATCACGATCATGGTCATCCGATTCCGAGACTCGCCCGCGGACGTGAAGGCTAAAGGCAGCAAGAACTGAACATAATCTCCGTTCATCTCTCTCGTCATTGAAGCTACGTCTCCGTTCATCCTACTGTCACTCTGTCTGCAATATTGTATTTGCTTCGTTCTGGTATCGACAGCACTCAGGGTCGGGATCGGCTTGCGCGCGGTGTCACGTCCAGTATCCAGTATCATATTCTAGCGTAATTCGTATACCTCTGCATTTGCTTGTTCATTTGTAGCGAAACATGGCCACGGACAATCTCAATATTTCTTTCTTGTTCTCTCTTCACTTCCGGTGCTCACTGCCTCGTTCAGACCCTGCAGGACCGCGCCGTTGCCGATGCAGACGCGATGGGCGCGCGCCGCGTGACGTCATCGCCACAGTTAGGCCCAGCTTGGCAGGCTAAGCGCCGGCGCACTAGATCCCGCCCGCCGCGTGTGTGCGCACCCTTTGCACTCTGCTCACGACCATCATGTCCCAGTCCCAGTGGGGAACACAGGCCCAGTACAACCAGTATCAGCCCCAGTATCAGCCTGGACCGACGCCGGCGTATGCACCTGCGCAGCCGCAGCCGCAGCCGCCGTACGAAACTCAGGGTTATGGCGAAAACAAGGCGTCGTACCAGGGGGACCGCTTCAGGCCAAAGAAGAGGTTCAATGACCCGCTCGTGGCGATTCTCTTCATTCTGCAGGTGCGTGCTTAATCATCTTTCGTGGGGTAGCTGATCTTGAATGCCGCCGCGACACAGTTCGCGGGCTTTGTGGTGGTGTCAGCCATGGCCATCCAGACCTACGCGTCGAATGGCGGAAACGGGGGCGGCGTTGGCAATGGCTCGAGCACCGGGAGCTCCGTCACGCTGAACAGGTTCTTCTTCTATCAAATTCTAGCTTCTCGGGCCGCGCTGCTGACTTCCATGCCTTGTGTAGGCATACGGTATACCTGTTGCTGTTCGTGGCGGCCGCTGGCCTCGTGCTGTCGACCGTCTACTTCATCATTGCGCGGACATTCACGACATTTATCATGCATCTTACGCTCATCCTGACGATCCTGCTCAATATGTGCGTGCGCGGGCGGGTTTTGTGTTCCTCCGCATCCTAACCGCTCACCGCCCATCACCCGTAGTGGTATATGCGTCTATTATTGGATCACGAAGTACTACTGTGAGCTTCCGCTGTGTCTTCCATTCTTGAGAACTGCTCTGACGGACGTTTGGGCATGCAGCCGGCGCGATTATTTTCACCGTCATCGCGTTGGTGTCGATATTTGCTTATTTTGGCTACCGCTCTCGTATACCCCTGGCCGCCCTGCTTCTGCAAGTCACGATGGACGTGTCGAAGCACCACAAGTCTGTATATGTGGTGTCCTTCTTTGCTTTGCTTCTGCAGGCCGCTTTGAGCGTGTGAGTGTATTCATCGTGTCTACGCGGCGAAAAGCTGATAACAGTCTTTTGCCCTAGGTGGTTTAGCTTTACTGTTATTGCCACGTACGTCAATACACGTGCAGCCCTCGTTGAATACTCATGGCCATGCAGATATGGAAAATGGACGCCAGGCAATCCAGGCAAGTGATTTTGACTTTGCATGCTTCGTTTGTTAACGTTAGCGTTAACGCTTGTGGCGGACAGCATGCAGCCAAGGAACGTCCTGCTCATCAAGCACGGTCGCCGGCCTCATTTTCTTCGAAACCTTCTCGTACATCTGGACATCCATGACCATCGGCAACATCACTCTGGCTTCGCTCGCCGGTGGTCCATACGGCAGTGAGTATCCCAATCACAATTCACATCTGCGCCAAAGCGCAACTCACCCCTTCTTTCCAAGGTTGGTACTACTACGGCCCGCAGGAGCAAGGCCTGATGCCCCGCCATCCCACTCTATCGGCCCTCCTGCGAGCATCCACGCTCTCGCTCGGGTCCATCGCGTTCGGCTCGCTGATCGTGACGATTCTGGAACTATTACGTCTGCTCCTCGAAGCCGTCAGAAACAACGCCGACGCGGACGGACACCGTAAGCCCATCCCACATTCTCAGCTCTCAATAAGCATCCGGAGCACCGCCTCATTGCCTCGCGCGTGTTTTTTTTTTTTTTTTTTTGCAGCTGTGGAAGCCTGCCTCGCGTGCTGCGCAGAGTGCTTCATCGGCTGCGTCGAGGGCATGGTGCAGTACTTCAACAGGTGCGTCATCCTCAGTCAGCGTCCACGCGCATACGCATACGCATATGGAGTCCTCGTCGGACTTCCGCGCTCCCCCCGTGATGTGGTTGCCAACTCTAATCCGCTTCCGTCACCGCAGATACGCGTACATCGAGATCGGTGCGTGTCCATTCTGCATGGGCTTCTTGCGCCGACTGTGGCGCTCGCTCGCGGTCGACCAGGCACGCGCTGACGACGGGGATGATTGTCAATTATATGTATCGCGCCTAGCGCTCTATGGCAAACCGTACCTCAGAGCGGCGAAGGACACCTGGCGGCTGTTCAAAGACCGCGGTGGGTGCTCATTTATCTCACAATAAACTCAACGCCGACGCTGACGGACGCGAACAACGAATGGGCGATTGTGCGCATCGCAGGCATCGACGCGCTCGTGAACGACTCGCTCGTCAGCATGAGTAAGTCCACATTCATCAATACCCCCGCCCTGCAATACCCCCGCCCTGCCCCCCTTGCCTGCTCTTTCTTGAAGACCCTTGGGGCTACTAGCATATGCATGCCAGGCCACTAGTACTGACAGCGACGCGCTCGCGCCACTTTGACGTTGACAGCACTTACGTGGGGCGCCTACGCCGTGGGCCTGATGTGCTCGCTGTTTGGGTACCTCTATTTGCGCTGTGAGCACCGTGTGTCTCCATTTGTGCTACCTGGGCTGATTGTGGCTGGCTCGGACTTGAACTTGAACTTGAAATTAAACTCGGACTCGGTTGCGATGGGTGCTCGCGGCACACGGCACGCGGCACGACAGACACGCACCCGGCGTACAACGCGGAGGGGCAGTACACCGCGCCCGTCGTGCTCTTCGCGTTCGTCATCGGCATGCAGCTGCGTGAGTCCGATTTAGTTATGATTGCGAGTTCGCGGGTTCGGTTTCATTTTGCTGACTGGAATTGGGGACGGCCGGCAGTGCTGACCCTCGCGGCGGCGATCGAGGCGGGCGTGTCGACGATGTACGTCCCCGCTCGCTCGCTCGCTCGCTCTCACGATGTCGCGGATCAGGCGATTGGCACTGACGCATTCATTTGTTCATCCATCTATCCATCTATTCATTTGTTCGGTCGTTCGGTCGTTCGGTCGTTCCCTGGTTGAACGTGAATTATGGAACGTCGAACTTTGACCGCAACTTCGCATGCAAACCTTGTCGACCTGACTGCAAACCTTGTCGCCCCACCCGCCGCCGGTCCCCTCGAACCTTGTGTCCTTCCCCGCGTCCGTGCCCTGGCCACAGCTTCGTCGGGCTGGGAGAAGACCCCGGGATGCTGGCGGTGCGCTCGCCCGAGCTATTCGGCGTACGTCCGATTCGCTGCTCCCTTTTTATTTCCCGTTCCCTTTTCCTTTCCGTCCCCTTTTGCCGCTGCACGGTTTTTGATTGTGCTGACCGTACGCGTGTATGCAGATGATCGCGGACAGGTATCCGCAGGTCGTGCAGGGCGTGCCGCGTGTGTGAGGGGATGCGAGAGGGGCAGGCTTAGGTGTGGTGGTGTAGTTGAGATGAGAGGTCGTGGGCTGGGATTTGGATTCGGATTTGGTGGCAGGTGCGATTCGAAATACATACACGCATTTTTCAGAGGAGTGAATGAGTGTGAGGTGTGAAGCCGCTCGGGAGCATGTTCGGTCGGCGTGCGTCTTTGATCAAGGCACCGCTGTAGAGTCGGTGAGACTGTACTTACTCGTGAGCAAGTACTGTCAATCTGGCACCGTTGACAACGTTGAATGTTGACGGTTGCCCGACGTATGCGGTGCCGTTCGAGCCATGCATCGAAGTCGACGTTAGTACTAGTGTAGCACACGATTCTTGTTCGTTAGAGCTGCTCCGTTCGAATACAGGCAGGGTTAGCTGGTATTGCCCAAGCCGAGATTAATTAATATTGAGGTGGGTGAAATAACCGTCTGATGCAGCGTCTCATCCGACGCTCCTCCTCTCTGGGGAATACTTCGCTTTGTTCTCCCTATCTCTATAAAGAATAAAAATGCTGTCAAAAAAACACCAGATTGAGAAATACATGTCCGCGCCAGGAGTCGAGCCTGGGTTTCCACGGGATTGCGAGCCGAGGCGGCAGCCACAACGTGATGATCTAACCACTAATCTACGCGGACGTATCTGTGTTCGCGCGCTTTGTGCCACTGGGCTGCTGCGCGGCGAGGCGAGACCCAGGCTACGTCAGTCTTCAGAGCAACGCAGCTTCTGGCGCGCGGCAGTTGTCTTGATGAGACCAGCCGCGCCCGCTCTCGTTCGTCGTCCATCGTTCCTCCTGCCCTCAACGCCATGCGCAAGACCTCCTACGCCATCACCTTCCTGCTCGTCGCAGTCGCCCTCTTTCTGGTTTGTCTTTGTTTTCTTCCTCAATCCAACTCACCGCTCATGCTCACCCTATCCAGAATGTCTTCGCCATCCAGCGCCCTGACTGGTGCGCCCGCCTCTCCCGCACTAGCACTGACACCCCGCCCTAACCTGACACCCCCCACCCCGCCGCGCACACAGGCTGATCGTCAAAGGCTCAGACATCATCCACACGCGCATCACCGTGCGCTACGGGCTCACCGAGCGCTGCGAGCGCACGATCATCGAGATCCCGGGGCCGAGCGCGGGCGGCAAGATCGCGTACACGGACTACCAGTGCCGCGCGTTCCCGTCGAGCGTCACCGACCGCTGCGAGAAGGGCAACCGCGGGTTCTGCACCGCCTGGAGCAGCGCGGGCTACCTCGCCGAGATGAGCATCATCTTCGGCGCCGTCGCGCTGCTGTCGCTCATCTTTGGCGTGAGCACGCACTCGAGGCGGCGCCGCATCTGGAAGGCGGTCGCGGTGCTGGTCACGGCTCATGGTGCGTTTGGCGTGCAGTGTTGGGATGGCGTACGCAGCTGACATGATATGGGGTGTTGGGGTCGTAGCTGCGTTCATCATGGCGGCGTGGGCTATCATCACCGACCTCTGGCGGACCTCCTCGTTCTGGGAGCTCCAACACGCGCAGCCCAGTACGTCCCATACACACTCTGACGTCGACTGGCAAGGGTACTTATGCGTATCCTCCGCAGGCTTCTCGTACTACGTCAGCCTCGTGTCGTGGATCTTCAGCTACGCCATCGTCGGCGGCGTCATCTACACGGGCGTCGCCGCCGACAAGGGCCACAGGTGGGCCGCGGGCAACCGCGCCTACCGCATCATCGAGGACAGGGAGTAAATGCGGGCGCTGTGTACGAGTACGAGTATGAGTACATTCTTGCTTCTTGATTCCGGTTCCGCGTGCGTTCCGTCTGTCACCACCACTCCCCCACGCCCACGCCCACGCTGCGCGCCCATCCACGCTGCCACGGACGCTGCCCTTTCTGTGTCTCCTTGCTTCTGCTTCTGTTTGCGATTGCGTTTCCCCGAACCGATGTACTTTATATACCACGCGTTATATCACGCTAGATCGTCCTTGCTCGCTCCAAGCGACCCCTACCCGTCCGACGGATAATCGCACTGCTCATGCAGCCGCAGCGTCTCGTTCCAATCGCGCTTGCGCCTCCTCCGCACCGAAAAATACTTCGCCTTGCTCTCCCACCGGCCCCTCACGCGGCCCTTCTCCTTCTCGCGGCGCTCGCGCACAAAGTGCGCCTCGGGGTCCGCCGGGAGCCCGAGGCCGCCCACCGCGAGGCGCATGACGCGCGCATGGAGGCTCGCGCGCGCGGCGCGGAGGCGCACGAGCGTCGCGCGCGGGACGCGGAGCAGGCGCGCGAGGGCCGCGAGCGCGCGGCCCGCGCTCACGGCGTCCTCGAACCAGCGCAGCGACATCCACATGAGCGCGGGCACGCCCGGCGCGGTGAGCGCCGCGAGCGGGAGCGTGAGCAGCGTCGTGGCCGCCCACACGGCCAGCCCGGAGAGCAGCCCGTACACGAGCTTGTACTGCGCGATCTCGTCCCAGGTGTCCCAGATCGGGCCTGTCTTTTTGAAGTTGTGCACCGCGTAGAAGGTGGTTAGGGCGATGGGCGTCCAGAGGAGCAGGCCCGGGAGGGAGAGCGTGAGGAGGGTGAGCGCCCAGGCGAGCCGCAGCACGAGCCGGTAGAGGATCGTGGGGCGCGAGAGCGGGCGGCGGATGCGGTCGTCTTTGATTTTGAGGCGCACGAGCTCGGAGTGGTACGCCTGCCACGGAGTCAGTCGGGACGAGGACATGTGAGGAGGGTGGGTAGGTGTGCGGGCGTACCTTCAGATCGCGCTTGAGGCCCTCGATTTCGTCCGTCGCCTCGCCCGGGACGCCGGAGTCCGAGTCGCCGCTGGCAGACGCGGCCTCGGACGCCTTGAACGCCTCGAGGAACGCGCGCGCGACGCGGACGTGGTCGCCGAGCGCCATCGACGTCCCGAGGGGCGCGTAGATCGGCGCCGCGAGCCGCGCGATGCGCACGAGGTCCCACGAGGGCGCGTCGAATGTCCCCGACGCGATCTGCTCGTGCATCCGTGCGGTCACCGCGCGGATGTTGTCGTATGGGGCTGGGTGGAGCAGTTCCGGGTTGTTCTGGAAGCGTATATGTGAGTGCTTTAGTGTTTGGTTGGGTAGGGAGGCGAACCTTTGGGGTGAAGACCATGGGCGGGTTGAATGTGACGAGCACGTCGGAGCGGAAGTGCTGCCGGTGCCTGCGGCGATAGGGTTGGGTGAGCAAGGAATGAAGAAGCGGGTGTTGGCGAGAGGGACGTGCATGTAGGTGATGGAGCAGGTGAGCACGGATACTTCGAAATCAGGGTTATCGCGGTTCCGGGATAGGACGTCGGACACGATGCGTGCGACTGCGCAGGTTCTAGATTAGATTCGCGTTGGAGGAGTACTAGAATGGGGTGTGCGCACCTCCTGTCTTGAGCGGTGCAATCGTCGGGTGGTACCTGCTCGCGCCTTCCGGGAACAGACACACCGCATCGCCCTTCTCGAGTGCCTGCTCCACCAAGGCGTATATGCATATTCATATTTCTTTCTTTCAGTACAAGTAATCAACGCACCTCAATGAGCTTGCCCATGGCCTCGGTGTTGTCGGCACTCCCGTCCGCGTAGTCCTTGCGCCGCTTGATGGGCACGGTGCCCGCAGACTCGATGAGCCAGCTCGTGAACGTGCGTTTGCCGAATTGCGTCGCCTTGGCGGTGAGTCGCAGCATGCTGCGCCTCTGGGGAGGCGGTGAGCAGACGTGTCGAACGCGTACGGAACGACTTACTCTCGATGGTATTGACGATACCAGGAGACTGAATAATATCTGGGATGAGAACTGTTGCTGTTTTGTGAGGATAGGAGTGGCACGTACAGGGCATCCGTCAGGGAGTTGGTGTGGTTCGCGCATACGATACTGGTTGCGAAGTGTGAGCAGACGACACGTTGAATGAAATTTATGCGCACCAAGGTTCGCCATTCTTCGGGATGTTCTCGACGTTCTCGACGACGATGGTGCCGTAGAAGATCTTGAGTACGAACTTGAAGAGCAGTCTGGACTACAGATGAGGTCACAGCAGCCACAAGCGGGCGCTCTAAGCTCACCGGATGAGAAAATAAGACCAGGGGGTCGCTGAGCCCTGGGGCATGTCGTGTGAGGAGGAGAGTGAAAGAGTCAGGTGGGGGACATTATTGTTGCAGATCCAAGCCAAGTGTGGTCACGGCCATGATGAACGTGCTCCAGGATGGCACTGGGGTTGCTGACGCGCGGGGTCTTACGTGTGCGTAAATTACGTAACTCGAAATTTAGCAGGTGCAGTATTGCTCTCAGTGCTGCAGACCTGCAGTACTTGAAGCTAACACAGACACCCTCAACTAGTCCGCCCACATCTCGCCCGCCATGGCAGACGGACTCGACCAAGCATTGGCAAAAATACGGCCGCACACATCCTCCAATCTCGCACACCAAAAGGCCCCCGCAACCCTCCTCCACGCCCTCGAGGCCACCTTCCAGGAGCAGAACACCGAAAAGTCCCCCACTGCATACTTTGCAGCCCTACTGACCACACTCGATGGCACAATACAGAAAGAGAAGCCGTCAGGGCTCAAGTTTGGCGAGGGCGACATCCTCCCCGCCGAGCTCTACCTCCTCGCGCTCGTCGCGCCCTTCACACCACCACCCGTTATCCGCGCAAACATCACCACAGTGCTCTCGCTCACCGCGCCACTATTCCCGCTTGTGAAGGCGCACGCGCCTGCGCTGCGATCGCAGCTGTCGATCTACGACCCCGTCCTCCGCGCGCTCGACCGCTCGCAGCTCGAAATCCAGGGCGTGCGCCAGTCGTTCGCGTCTATTCTCCAATTATGCATCGATCCCCGGCCGAAGGTGCGCAAAAGGGCCGCGGAGGTCGTCAGAGACGTCCTTGCATCGCCGCCGAGCCCGCTGGTGCGGCATCCGTACGGGGAGCGGGTCGCAGAGTGGGCCCTGTCGGCGCTCACGGAAATCAGCGCGAATGCCATCCCAAAATCCAAGCACCGCAAATCCGACATGGAGGGTGCGGAGGTTGCTATCCATATGTTATCCTTCCTCCGCCCTGTCGCTCTCAAACTCCCCACTTCCGTAAGTGAACTGCAATTATCCTGCTTTCCATCTCACCCGCACCGCAGTCCCTCGTACCCCTCGTCCCTGTCATCGTGCAACTCCCGCGCCTCGGCAACCCCTTCCTCTCGCAAAGCGCATTCGCCCTCCTCTCCGACCTCCTCTCCCCACCAGCCCACGGCGACGCCGAGCTCGTCGACATCACCTCCGAGATCCCCCATATCCTCAGCGCCGTCCTCTCCTCCCCCCCACCAAAATCCGACGCGACGATCGCCCCCGCATGGATGGGCCTCCTCGCCAGCTCCATGCTCGCGCTCAAAGACGCAGACGCGGACGCCGCCGCGGCCAACTTCGCCAAAGTGTGGAAGGCCGTGTGGGCGTTCCTCGAGTCGAGCGACGCCGCCATCCGGCGCGCGTCCGCGCAATCGCTCGCCGTGCTCGCGCAGTGCCTCACCCCCGCGCTCATCGAGCCCGCGCTCAAGGAGCACGATGCCGGCACCGGCGAGCCCAAATCGACGCTCGGAAAGACGCTCGCGCAGGTCGACAAGGCGTTCGAGGCGTTCGCGTTCGCGCGCGCGATGCCCGAGCTGCTCAGCGTCATCGCCGCGCTCCTCGCGAACCTGCGCTTCCGCGCGTCTTACGCGCCGCGCTCGCCGACGGCCGCGGAGACCCTGCTGCTCCCGCTCGTGGTGAAGATCGGCGACCTGCGCGTGAAGAAGAACTTCGAGCACAAGGAGGCGGCGGACGCGGTGCTCAGCACGGCGATGTCCGTGATGGGGCCCGACGTCCTCCTGCGCGCTCTGCCGCTCAACCTCGAGCCCGCCGACCGGTACGTCTCCCCACTGCGATCATGCGCGCGGCGCGGCGAGCTAACGTTGACTTGGTCGTGCAGGCAGGCAAAGCGCGAGCCGCGCGCGTTCCTCCTCCCGCTGCTCACCCAGCCGCACCCGTCGCCCCTCGGCCACTTCATCTCGTACTTCGTCCCGCTCACAGAGCGCATGTTCGACCTGCAGTCGACGGCGGAGGCCGAGGGCCGCGAGTCCGAGGCGAAGGTGTGGACCGTGCTCATTGCGCAGATCTGGGCCGGGCTGCCGGGGTACTGCTGGGCGTCGCCCGACCTGCGCGAGGTGCGTCCCTCCTCGCTCTCCTTCCCCTTCGCCCGACTGACACCCTGCTCACGCCCGCCTGCAGTCCCTCACCCCGGCGTTCTCGCAGATGCTCTCGCAGCTGCTCTACAGCCAGCCCGAGCTGCGCCCGCCCGTGCTCCGCGCGCTGAAGATCCTCGTCGACTCCAACACGGCGCTCGCGGCGCAGGACCCCGCGCAGCTCGCGACGCTGCCCGCCGCAGTGCGCGCCGGCGCGCCGCTCGCGCCGGCCGAGGCGCAGCAGAACGTGGTATTCCTCCGCGCGCAGGCGGAGAGCTGGCTCGCGGTGCTGTTCAACGTGTTTGGCAGCGTCGGCCGCGAGGCGCGCGGCATGGTTGGGGACGTGATCAGCGCGTGGGCCGCGATTGCGGGCGAGACCGTGAGTGCCTTTTTATCCGTTACTTCTACTTGAAACTTTGGAGCTCTGGCTGATTGGTTGATTGGACGGCGACAGGCCATCACGCAGGCCTTCGGCAAGATCGTCGCGCTGCTCAAGCAGGACCTCGCGAAGCCGCAGACCACGCGCGGTGCGCCGGACGGCGGCAGCGTCGCGGCGATGGCGCAGGACATCCTGCTGCTGCTCCTGCCGCACCTCGGGGCGGCGGACGCGGCGGCGCTGTTCGAGCTGTGCCTCACGCCCGCGGTGCTCGCGTATCCGGACAACGGCGTGCAGAAGCGCGGGTACAAGATCCTCGCAAGGCTCGTGGAGGGCGGGAAGGTCGTGCTGGATGTGGAGGACGTGGTGAAGCGGCTCGATGGTGTAGCGGAGGCGCTGGCGGCTGCGGCGAAAAAGGTGCGTTTTCGTGCGCTTTGTGTGAGACGTGGAGATTTAATGTGGGTGGTTCGTAGGACCGCTTTTTGTTGTACACGCAGCTGCTGCCGCTGCTACCTAGCACGAGTCTGCACGTCATCCCTTCGCTCATCCCCGAGGCCGTGCTCGGGACCAAGGAGCCCTCGGAGAAGGCGCGCAATGCGGCGTTCGACCTGATCGTCGCGATGGCGAACAAGATGAAGGAGGGTGGTGTGGTCAAGCGCGGCCAGATGGAGGGCGCGGAGGACATGGATGAGGATGATGGGGCTATGGAAGGTGCGTGGGGCATGTTTCGCGCGCGGGTTGCGATCGCGAGTCTGAATTGACCTCCTGCGTGCAGTTAAGGCTAGTGTGGAGGAGTACATGATGATGGTGGCGGGTGGGCTGGCGGGCGCGACGCCGCACATGATCAGCGCGACCATCACCGCCATCTCGCGCCTCGTCTTCGAGTTCAAAGGTTTGTTTCTCTCTCCCTTCCCTTTACCCTCACTGGTTGACCCTTTCACCGCACGATGCAGACGAGATCTCCGAGACGATGCACGTCGAGATCCTCACGACGATCCTCGTCTTCCTCACGTCCACGAACCGCGAGATCGTCAAGTCGACGCTCGGGTACATCAAGCTCGCGATCCACACGCTCCCCGCGGACCTCGTGCGCCCGCACCTGCCGCAGCTCGTGCCCGCGCTGCTCGCATGGTCGCACGACCACAAGAACCACTTCAAGGCGAAGGTGCGGCACATATTCGAGCGCATGCTGCGCCGCTTCAGGTGGGAGGAGGTGTATGGCTGCGTCGGCGGCGAGGAGGCGGGCAAGGTGCTCGTGAACATCCGTAAGCGGAAGGAGCGCGCGAAGAGGCGCAGGGCGCAAGGTGGGGAGGAAGACGACGACAACGAGGTGCGTTGGATATCGCGCGTGTCGTGGTTTTTGGATCCGCAGTTGACTGACGTGCATATGACGCAGGCGCCAGCAGCGAAGCCCGCGACCGGCAATGCGTTCGAGGACGTGCTGTACGGTAGCGAGAGCGAGCTAGAGGACAGCGACGACGAGCATGCACCTGCTGCGGGGCCCGCGAAGAAGAAGGGCGGCGAGTTTGCCACGCGCATCCGCATGGACGACGACGAGCCGATGGACCTGCTGTCCGGAGCTGCGTCGCGCCTTACCAGTGCGTTCCCCCTCGCCCTCGCCTTTATCCCTTGGATGTAAATAACTGATCGGTGTGTGTTATGCTCCATGACAGACGCACAAGCCGCACGCCGTAAGAAGCCGGGCCAGGACGCGGCGCGCTTCAAGACGGACGAGGACACGGGCAAGATGATCATCGATGATTCGGACGAAGACGCAGACGAAGCCGCGGCTACAGCCGCAGCCGGGGAGGACGTGGCGGGCACGGCGTACCGCGAGAGCATGACGTCCGCAGACGGGTTCACGCGCGGGCCGAACGGGCGCATCAAGTTCCACAAGGACACGAAGAAGCGGCGGCGGGAGAACGCAGAGGACGAGGATGTGGAGATGGGCGACGCGGAGGGCGGGGGCGCGAAGGAGCGCCCGAGTAAGCGCAGGAGCGATGTGAAGATTGGGAAGGAGTTCAAGTCTAAAGTGAGTTTTCATTTCTTTCTGAGGCGTGCGACGCGGTGCGAGTGCTGAGCTTGGCTTTTTGCGGTGTATGATAGAAAGCGGGTGGCGATGTCAAGAAGGGCGGCGTGGACCCGTATGCGTATGTTACGCTGTCGCAGGCTGCGAAAAAAGGGAACAAGCGGAACCGTACTGGGATTGCGGGGAAGCGGTAGGGTCCCAGTATCCAGAGTGTGGGGCGGAGACGGCTGGGTTTCTGGTCCGTGTGGCTAGATTATAGATTGTTTGGATGTATCTTGGAAGACACTACTTGTGTGTATCATTGATGGGCACTCTGCCCAAGTCTATGGCCATGATATGGGACTACACATACCGACGCTTTCAGCGAGGAGACCTGGACGGTGGTCGGCGTCTGTGTTTGATCCGCACGTTTCAGATTCCTATGGCAGTGGCAATTGGACCGCCAGCTGTCGCAAGCCTAAGGACCATGGTAATTGATTGTCCTTTACCCGGGCTCGAGTAGGGCATCGTGGAAAAGAAACTTTGATTTGCGAGTACGCGGATCCTAGGAAGTCTAAGGCTATCACGCAGTTCCTCACAGCTGCACGAGACGAACAGCGACCAGGACACCGTCATTGCGCTTGAATCGTGTTTCCAGAGTCTGATATCAGCATACAACAAGTGCACTTCTTCCTCGTACATGAGTGACTGTACTATCACAGATTGACATTGAACCGGCACTCATTACCCATTACCCATACAGCGTCTGATCGTGCGGCGTGCCAAACAAACCCTGCGACCAGCTCGGCGGCTGCTTCCACCCGCCTTCGCGCACATCCAGTGACAGGACCTTGGCCACGACCGCCGCCATGAGCGCCGCGTCGGCCCTGTTATCTCCCTCAAGCACGAACTGCAAGAGCGCAGCGGCAGGGACGGAAGGCGGGAGACTCGACAGGATGCGCCGCGTGAGGCCGCCGCCGGGGATGAAGGGGATGGCGCCCTCGGAGGCGGCGCTGAGTACGGATGTGGGGTGCTGCGGGACGGGCGAGGTGTAGGCGGGGATGGGGAGCGTCGAGAGGGTGGAGAGCGGGGTGGACGTGTAGGAGGGGCCTTGTGGAGGGCGGATGAGGTAGGTTGGTACGCTGTGCCGGTGGGGTTAAGAACGGGGTGTAGGGAGAGGGGGGAGGGGGGACGTACTGCATCTGTTCGTCTGTGCGGTTGGAGGAGTCTACGCCGGAGAGGAAGAGGACGGCGGAGAATTGCGACTCTTCGATGAATTTGAGCAAGGCATCGATGAATTCTTGTTTCCGTGCCTGATAGAGAGACTTCAGTAGAGCATTGAGGAGAATAATTGGAGGATAACGGACCTTTAGTACAGGCGATCGCTGTTGGATGATTACAACGCTCGACGCGTCACTGCCGTACACTGTAGTCGAATGAGACGCATGATCAGCACGTTTACGACAACACTACTCACATTCCAACGGGGTTGTGACGCCCTCTTCACCATCTTCTCTGCCTCCCACAACAGGTACGATGTCTCTTGGATCGAACAGGCCGACGCAGCGGAGCCCCAGAGACGCAACGAGAAGATCGGCGGCTAGCTGCGAGACGTTTGCAGTAGACACGACGGGCTACTTCGTGGGTTATATTGATCAGAGATCACCAGTTGCATGAAGTGATAACACGCACGACTACAAGGGCTTTTCCGTGTAGTTTGAATGCGGAAGATTTGGGATGGTAGAAAGGCATGGTGAGGTCAGTTCCTTGAGTACCACGAGCAGTAAGGACTTTGATGGCTGATGAGCACCGAATATTTCAAAATCTGGTGGAGATGTCGCGGAAGTGGTTAGAAAACTTGAAAGAAAGAGTAGTACGCGTATGCGCTTCGCTACGCGAACGCGTCTTGCAGTGACGTACTCTACGCTCGGCAACGGCCGACGACTTATGCCTGAATAAAACTGACTTTCCTCGACTGTTGCTGGACCATTCATGATCATAACACAAACTGAGCAGCCCTCAATGCAACAAACTTCTACGCAGGCGACTATTTTCTCTACATTCCGTTCCAGAGAGTCTCAAGCTTAATGGTGCTTCACGTTTCTTACTCAGAGTTAAATCTGACGCACCTTTTGCATGAGAACAAACAGCCTTCTTCAGCAACTGTTCCTGCCCACGAACTTCATTCAGCCTACTAGTTGATATGCTGAAGTCCCTATGAGCACTCTTATCTACGACTGACATGTCTGCCCCGCGCCTCAAGGTGGCGATCTGGTACGCTCCTCCACGTCCCGTCCAAACGCTACGCGTCTGACACGCTCGGCTGAGCCAGCGGAGGTGGGATAAGCGGACTATGCCTCGGAGTCGCGCTATCCAGATACCCAGATGTCGAGGTGAACATATACGAGGCTGCGCAGCGTTTCTATGAGATTGGCGCAGGGGTCATGATCTGGTCTAGGACGTGGCGCATCCTCGAGCTGCTCGGTATCGCTGACGAATTCGCGGAGATTGCGCATGCGCCGCCTGATGGGTCTCTTGGTGAGCATTCGGATATGCAGATGTCGAGAACAAGCACTAAGGTCGCGTGTCTGACCACGACGTCCCAGGCGTAGGGTTTGATTATCGAAAGTCGGACGCGCCGGACGGCTTCCGCTTCCATCTCTTCCAGCTTCCATGTGAGCGTCGTCCATACACTTCTTCTAATTACTCAATGAACCCCAGAATATAACAGATGGTTGTATCCGCTTCCACCGCGCGCACTTCCTTGACGCCTTCATCCACCACCCCCCTCCCGGGGTCGCGCACTTCGGAAAGCGTCTATCGTCTTACGCCGAAGGTGACTCCGCGGGCCCTGTTCAGCTTTATTTTGATGATAAAACGGGGGCCACGTGTGATATCTTGGTTGGTTGTGACGGCATCAAGTCCACGATCCGGAAGTGTCTGCTGCAGGACCTTGCTGCGCGTGGGCAGCCCGAGTTGCTGGATTGCATTGAACCTATCTGGACAGGGACTGTAGCGTATAGGGGGCTGATCCCAGTTGAGCAGCTGAGGAGCGCGGAGAAGGTGCATCGCGCAGTCGATACGCCTATGATGGTAAGTTCTATGGTTCAGCTTCGCTTCAGACATTCCCCCGTCTAATCGCATCGGTAGTACTGCGGAAAGAACAAGGTGACGAGGTCCTCTCAGGGCCAGATCACGGACTGACGGGACGACGTCTACAGCATGTAGTGAGCTATTCCATCTCCCAAGGCAGCATCGTCAACGTCATCGCCTTCGCGTCCGACGTCAAGAAAGAAGCGACGCCGTATACTGATCCGTGGGTAGCTCCGTGCTCACAGGAGGAGCTCCTTGCCTGCTACGCCGATTGGGAGCCCGAAGTGGTGGAAATGCTGCAGGTATATATCCCTTCCGCGCGTTGTCCGAACAGTCATGAAATTTCCGCGCTAGCGCATCAAGTCCCCCACAAAATGGGGCTTACACGCGCTCAAACCGTTGAGCACGTGGGTGTCGCGGAAGGTGGCTCTCGTCGGGGACGCGGTGAGTGTTTGCATATTGCTGCATACGAATACCGAGCTGAGTCGCTGGCATAACAGGCGCACGCGATGCTACCACATCAAGGCGCAGGCGCAGGACAGGCGATTGAGGTGGGTATCGAATCCAGCTGAAAAATCCGCGTCATCATCTCGTCCTTTAGGATGCCTTCATCCTCGCGTCGCTCCTTGGTGATCCCTCCGTGACACCGCTCACACTCGAGCATGCGCTCCAAGCATACGAGCACGTCCGTCTGCCGCTAGCGAACCACGTGTTGACTGGTTCCCGCGAATCGGGACAGATGTACGAGTTCGTGGGCAAGTATGGCTTCGTTGCCTGTGACCAGCTCGGGCCTACCATTGAGAGGCAATGGGATTGGGTGTCACAGGACGGGCCGGACGCAGACGCAAAGCGGGCGTTACTGTGGATGGGGGACAAAATGAATGCTGAGAAATAGTATGAGGTTAGTCAGTACAGCTTGGAGTTGATCGCAGTATAAAGAACTTGCCGATAATCGGCCAACCCCTCGTGGTCATATACATTACCGTAAGACTCTGACGCCTTTTAGGTGGAGGCTTTCCGTCTAGTGCAGTTTCTGATACGGCAGTCCAACACCTTACTTCCGCTTGCTGGGCAGTCCGCGCCGGCGCGGCGATATTTGGTGCGCAGCCGATGCGGATCCAAGGAATTTTGTCTGAAGAAGTATAAGCGAGGAGTCCGTGTAGTCTACATATCCGCGAGAACCGTCTGGGTGGAACCCTAGGGAGTCTTGATCTGAGTCAATGTTGCGAGGGTTCGGAGCGTCGTGGTCGGTTGCCAGCAACTCGATGACAAAGAAGATCTGAGGAATCCACAGGGATTTATCTAGGGAGTCGTGGAGAGCACTGCGGGAGGCGGCATATTGCGGATCCCGTCGGGCGAGCGTTGTGGGACGCACTCGTCTGGTTATCGATCATGGCGACTTGTCTGCGATTCTCCTCGCGGTCGGGCATGACTCACGCGCGTTTCTCTGCCGCGATACAACCGCGTGCTGGATGATTCTCGGTGACTGGGTTTAGGGTGGAACCTTCCTTATCGAGGCCAGCTACTGAGACGATGTTTAGGGCATGACTGATCGGCTTGAGCCCACTGTCCAGGCGGTGTCTGCTGGGAGCCTTAGAACAAGTAGCCTCAGAGTTCGACCGCTGTTAATGAATATAGTAGATAGGTATGGTCGTCAATGAATTCCGTTATAAGAGACGATTTAGAGTACCTTCAGCGAGCGCATGGATGGTGATCGATCATAACGACCGCGGCACACGGCTATTACACGACGCGGATTGGACCGCGATCGATTGTGGACAATGGGAATGAGGGACGCGGCAGCGTCCCGGCCATGTGTTACTGGAACAATGGGGTCGGACAAAGGGACGTCCACAGGCCACGAAGGGGAATTTGAATTTGCCGGAATATATAAACCCAGCACTCACGTACCCGTTTCACGCCAACTCCTCTATCCCCATACCTCATTCTCATTGCGCACGATATCGACATCAACCATGTCCAAACCACGCAAAGGCGCGTCGCGGCCATCTTCCGACCAGGGCCCACCAGTGTCAGGCGAGCGTTTGATGAAGGCACTTCCTCGCAGAAGAGAAAGCGACGCACACCTGGGTAACGACGACAACATCTCGGATACGAGCCTACCAGTATCTCAGAAGAATCCGGAGGCGATACCTGCTCAGAGTTTCTATGGGACGAATTCAGACTCAAGGAAGATGCCGGAGAATTCATTCCCAGCGGCGCGGGCGCTGGCAGACACACCAGCTGTGTTCGCGCGCCATTCAGAACCACAACAGAACACGATGGTCTCGGACAAGCTTGCCTCCCACGTTGGATTCTCTTCAACGCATAGGGTTCTCAATGCTGTCCAGCGCCAGATCTGTGTAGAATCAGCCGGCGCATTTGTCGGACCCATGGATCCTAGGAAGTTTCTCGAGGCGTTCGTTCCTCCTCCGCCACCGAAGAACGGAAAGGAAAGGACCATTCCAAATGTTTCATTCGAGGAGATGACAAAAACGGACGATGAAATTGAGATGTATCCCATCTATGTAAGTCTATTCACTTTAGCCGCGACCTCTGTCTGATGTGCATAACGTCAGGTGGAGATCTGCAAGAAGCTCGACCAAGACAAAATCATGGCGTTTAGAGACACTCATGCAAGCTCTGACCCCTCTACTGTTCCTCCGGGTGCTCCAGAGAGGCTCGGCCTGAGGCCGGACGTCATGACATACCTTCGCGACCGACCCCCGCGTCGTACCACAGATTTCGCTCGTGCGGAGCGAGCGGACGAGTTCAAATTCAAATACGGGAATTTCGCAGATCCTTTCGATGACGAGCCCAATGGGAGTAGCTTCCCATTTGAAGGATGCACTGAAGGCAGCAAAGATGTTCGTGGTCAGATCACATCCTACGCTGCTGCCATGCTCGACCTTCAGTTCCGCACATTCGTGTTCTCGGTCCTCATCATGGGTGAGCATGCGCGTCTCATACGCTGGGATCGTTCCGGAGCTATTGTCACAAGGTCGTTCGATTATTGTGAAGATCCTGAGCCATTGGCGCAGTTCCTGTGGCGATTCAACTTTCTTTCGCCTGCCCAGCGCGGCCACGACGAGTCCGTGGAAGTGGTGGGCGACAAAGAAGACTCCATGGAACTCTTCCAAGCTCAGCTCGCGTTGAAGAAACACGTAGCCTGGGCTGGAGCAGAGAAACTGGACCTATTTCGCCTCAGGATGACGCCCTTGAATTCGGACACCACTCCGCTCCCGGTCAAACCCTCTGTGCCACCCGCCGAATCCTATCACTCGTTCAAATCCATGTGCAAGCCCTCTCGTCTCGACGGCTGGGATTACTATGTCATTGCGCCCACGATGAGCGAGCGCGGCCCCTTCGGTCGAGCTACTCGCTCTCTCTACGTCTACGATCGGGATGCAGAGGTCGTTCGCCATCTCAAGGACACGAACCGGATCATCAGCCACAAACACACCGTGGAACACAAGATCATCAAGGAGTTGGGCGACAAGAAGGTGCCGCACATCACCACCATGCACGCCGCATGGGACGTCGCACCAAAGGGAGAATGCTACAACACGCTCACACCGACATTCTACAACGACAAGGAATTTGAAACCTGGTTCGCACCACCAAAAGAAAACCATCAGAAAGGTCGAAGGACCTATCGCAGTTATAGACTTATCACTAATGAGCTGGGAACGGTGGTCTGGAAGTTTAAGGACTGGAAAGAAGTCGTGCAGACAGTTGTGGACGTTCTCGAAGGTAAGTCGTGTCGTTACATGCCATGCATATTTGCGGACACTAACTGACTTCATGCAGCTCTTGACGGTGCAGAACGCGCTGGTTGGCGGCATCGTGACGTGAGCGTCGGCAACATGATGATTCTCAATGGTCGCGGACTTCTCATCGACTGGGACGCCAGCCAAAAGCCTGAAGACATGAATTGCGAAAATGAAGCGAGGCTGCCGGATCTGACGGGCACGTGGCAGTTTATGTCGACAAGCAGGTTGCTCGACGTGAATGCCCGTCACGACGCCGTGGACGATATCGAGTCGGTATTCTGGGTGCTCCTGTGGCTGACGCTCAACTATAGCCGTCACCCACTTTCCCCCAGGAAACTCAGAAACTACCTCCAGCAAGTCTTTGATAGCTATGTATTGGATGATGACGGATTTGCTACGGGCGGCGGTCCCAAGCAGGCGCTACTCAGGTCTGACGAGTTGAGCGATTATTTCCATTTTTCTCCTCAGCCGCCGTGCCTTGGAGAAGTCCTGAGCCACCTGCACCATCAAGTTGGACTCCGGTACTATCCTCCGAAGAAGCCGTACGTTGCTTCTAAGTCCCCCGAAGTGAGAAGACTGCAGCAGAAGCACTACGAGGAGGAACTCAAGATATATGAAGCCGAGAAAGCTTCATCGGAGGATGCAATGTTTATCCACTCGCTGCTGATGCCTGTCCTCGAAGAACAAGCCTGGCCAACATACGGGCCCGAATCGCATCCTCTCCCCCCCGTGCATGACGGACCTCAGATTCGGGAGCGGTCAAAGAACAGGTCTAGTTTCTTTAGGGCACAAGAAATCGCGAGGTACGGGAACAACAAACCAACAAAGGCGCCGTCACTTGGGATGGCGAGGGTCAAGATAAGAAGGACAGGCGAATCATTGAACGCGAGGGCGCTGGTGACATCTTATGCTCCATTGCAAGAGAGGGACGAGGGCGGGGGTGGGCACGACGACGACGACGACGAGGAAGAGGATGGCGGCGGGAGCGATGACGGAGACGAGGAGGAGCGCGAGCAGGCGTTTAACATCTGATTCACCTTTGTATAGGCTGATGCATTGGATTTACTATTCACCCACGCTACATGAGCGTTTTGTTTGTGGACATCGCGACTACTGTTCGTGGTCTTTTGCTTTGCTTCTGATTTTCCTTTCAATCTGTAGAGGATACCCACTACGCGGAAGATACCTGTAAATTAGATTCGTACTGTAAAGTTTACATATGGGAATAATGAACTGCAATTAATATTGCCTGCAAGTCTATTAAGAATTTCTGAGGAGGAGGTCTGACATGCGCGTGCGCGCGTGTTTGTCGGCCAGACGAGTGACCGTGACTGTGGCCTCCGTCAAGACCAGACAATTTTTCCTGAGATCTCCATGAGCCCCTCCATCCCTATCACATCACACTCACTGTTAGCGGCACCTCGAACACTGTCCAAAACACGTAGACGACTGTCGCGCCCACCTACCGACCAGCCCCCCGGTAGCGACGTCTGGCGGACGTTTGATAAGGGCTCTTCCGTGCAGAATGCGAAGCGGTCACACACATACGGAAAATGACAATATCTCTGGAGCAAGCTCGCCGGCCGCGGGCTCTGAGATGGAGGAGGAGGGGAATAGTATTTCTCAAACTCTGGGCGTCTACAGGGAGAAGCCGGAGAATTCAACCTCAGCACCGCTCATCAACACCGTATGGGACGCACCTGGTATTCGCGAATGCGGCTACTACGACACCCTCTCTCTGGCGACGTTCTGCGATGACAATGAATCTGGTTCCAGGTTTTCTTCAGCGAACGCAAGCCGTTCGAAATGTCAAAGAGCTTATCGTGCATATAGTCTAACCACTGACAGGCCGGGAACAGTGCTTTGGGAGTCCAAGGACTGGAAAGAAGTCACGCAGGTAGTTGCAGATGTTCTGGAAGGTGAGTCGAGTCTTCATATCTCATGTGTACTCGCAGGAACTCAATACAGTTTCATGCAGCTCTCGACGAACTGGAGCGAGCTGGATGGCGGCACGGCGACGTGAGCGCTCGTAACATGATGATCCTCAATGGCCGCGGACTCCTTATTGACTGGGATGCCAGTCCGAAGCCGAAAGAGACGAACCACGAAGTCAAAGCGAGGTGGCCAAATTTCACGGGCACCTGGCAGTTCATGTCAGCAAGCAGGCTACTCGACGTCAATGCCCGTCACGGCGCCGTGGACGACATTGAGTCCGTGTTCTGGGTACTGCTATGGCTGGCACTCAAGTACAGTCACCATCCGCTCATTCCTCATAAACTCAAGAATCGCCTCCATAAACTCTTCGATTGCTCTGAATGGCAAGATGAAGGATATTACACGGGCGGCGATCACAAAGAGAGCCTTCTGAAGTCGGAGACGCTCGGTCAATACCTCAAGTTCAAGTTCCAGCCGGACGCTTTGCAGCTCGCTTTGACGGGCATGCATGCGCGCTTGCAGCACATATACCTGGTTCCCGTCAAGCCGGAACTCAGCATTGTGTCCGACGACGACCCCGAAGAGCAAATGACAGCTTACCATAAACGGCTCAGAAAATGCGAACGCGGGAGAGCTTCACTGAAGGACTCGGCGGACATGCGCCAGATGCTGACGAAAGTTCTCGACATGGCGAAGTGGCCCGCTTATGGCCCTTTCGCGCGAGTCCTCCCTCCTGATCATGATGGTTCTCTGGTGCAGGAACGGCCGGGGAATAGGACAAGTTTCCTTCAAGCACAGGAAGTTGCGAGGTATGGGAATAACAGGCCAGCACCATCGACTCCACTTGATCGGGCGAGGGCTAAGAGAAGGCGAACCGACGAAGCCCCGACTCGGGAGTATTCACATCCTATGCATTGAAGGAAAAGGACGAGGACGGAGCTGATAAGGGGGAGCGTCACCAAGCCCTCTGGCGGGGACTGGTGCGTTAAGCGGGACTTCGTATTCTTTCAATTGTTCAGGTTTCATCTCATACCCCTTCACATTTACTTACCCCTCCATCAGTGGGCGTCATGACTGCTCTTCGCTATGATGTTGCTCTGCTATCAAGTGTTTGTTCTGCGGAGAATAATGTAAACTTTACACATGTTAAATACAAGCTGTTTTAAATAATATCAAATCAATATCACTGCTGGATCTTGAATATCGAATGAGCAATACTTGCACGCGGCGGCACAGGCTCTTGTGTTGAGTCGCTCGCTTAGCGCTAGCGCTCGCGCTCTTGCCAGCAAGAGGCCTTCAAGTTGTACACCACCACCACCACCACCACCACCACCACCACCACCACCACCACACAACAATGCGCGCCACGCGGTGGCCAGCTCTCAAACAGTACTGTCGGAGCTAGTACCATCACGACAGCCATACACAGGTTTGTCAAAGTTCTGTCAGCCTGGGAGACACCATCGAGTCTGTCATCGCACAGTGATTGGTTTCTGATGTTGCCCACTCGATATGGTCAGTCCCATCCTGGTGAACCAGAGTGTATTTAAACTGTTTTGCTAACGAATTCCATGGTCAAGGTCTGCCTTAGTTGTATGGCTCGTAGCAGCGCGCTCGCTCATACCGTCTGCGATCGCACTCAGAGTCCTCGATGCCCGTCTAGGCCTGTCGATGGGTTTCATATCTCATCCAGTGATCCGCCTTAGGCGCTCATCATGCACTGACATTACCCTGCACTGGAGTGCTGTTGAACAAGCAACATCGCGCGATGGGAACCCTATAAGGCCGGCTTCGCGATGTTCTCGACACCCCACGTCTTTCCACCCACACGTTTAAAACTCCTGCGACTTCGCGATCCTCCGTAGCACCCATGATGATACCTATCATCTCTCACTCTCGCTCGTCGAGTACCAGCAGCAGCGAGGGTCAGTTCTTCGAGGGCTTCCCCGAAGAGGACCTTCGGCAGGGGGGGAAAGACAACCCCGGATACTTTCCGGTATGGCTTGGACGCCAGTTTGACCGGGGTCGGTATTCGATACTGAGGAAGCTGGGATGGGGCTCTCGCTCGAGTGTTTGGCTCGCGAAGGATATCAAGTGCGTCGCAGTCCATTTCTTCCAGACAGCCATCCTCACCTACTTGATGTAATTGCCAGAAGCGACCGCTTCGTAGCTCTCAAGATCCTGACGTGCAGAGCGACTGCGGCACTTCAGGCGTCTGGCGACCAGCAAGCGTCAGATGAGCTTCACATGCTGGAGAAGATTGCGTCCGACTCGAAGCACTGCCCGGTGTTGTATGGGTCGTTCGAGTTCAAGGGGCCTCATGGGAAACACTTATGTCTCGTCACCGAAGTCCTCGGGTTCAGCTTACGCGCGATCTGTGGCGTCGAGGAGAACGACGACAAACGCCTGTCTATGCGACTGACGAAGAGGATCGCGAAGCAGATGCTATTGGGCCTGGAACATCTGCATGATGTTTGTGGGATAGTCCATGGCAGTGCGTTCTCTACTTGCTTCTCAGGATAGCCCGCGATACATTGAGAAAGTAGATCTCCGGCATGAGAGCGTGCTGTTTCGTCCCACCGATCTCGACGCTGTAGTAACTCAAACGCTTGCAGCGAAGCCTTCTCGAGCGTACGATTGCGGAACAGACGTCTGTCCCCCGGTTGTTCCAATTCTTTCACAGCCTTTGGGCGTGTCGGTTGACGCTCCAATCCGACGGAGCAGCTTGCAGGCAGTTATCGTCGGCTTTGGAACTGGTGAGTCCCTTCGTTGGTTCTCGTTATATATTGTTTGATTGATATTCAATTCAATGCCAGCACACTGGGAGAATCGCCATTACGGCGAAGTGATCCAGCCACTAGAATATCGTGCCCCAGAAGTTATTCTTGGACATCCATGGGACGCGGCTGCTGATATATGGAATTTTGGCTGCCTCGTTAGTCCGCCATCTGTTCGCATCAAGGCGTGACACTAACGTTTGTATTCAGGTAACTGAATTGTTACTCGGCTTCAACCTGTTCAATCGCCAAGTCCACGAAGGTTGGAGTGCGGAAGAAGCACACCTGGTGAGGATAGAAGAAGCCCTCGGCGCAGCTTTCGATCCCGTCTTCCTAGCGAACTGTCAGCACAATGCGAAATATTTCAACGCGAACGGTAAGTACACGTGCTGTTTTTTTTAGCAGAGTCCTTACATCTCGGCATTGGCTAGGAGCGTTCACACACCACTCGACACACGATGTGTCGACGTGGCCTCTTCATAAGTGCTTGGACATGTTCGCCGTGTATGACCCTGGCGCCGACGACATCGCGGTTGCGGAGCATTTTTTGCGTCGATGTCTTCATCTCTCACCAGAAGGGCGAGCTCGTGCAAGAGATTTGATTGACGACCCCTGGCTGGCCAACGTTCCTGTATGAGTGGTTTGTGCGTCCTAGCTCTGTGCGCTGGTTATCCGCTGTTTTTGGAGACAGCACCATGACTCATGGCTTATTGGAACAACGTGGGTCTTTAGATACTCTGCTTTAACCTTTTCGCTTTTTGCCTTGTGTACGCCATCAGCTTCTCGAGTGCTGAGTGCCGAGTGCTCACAATGATATTGAGCATTGCTCGGAGGTATTCCAATTCATCCCCTAGTATTTTCGCCCCACTGCCATCAAAGAGATAACAGAGTTCCATGTGATACGTTTTCGACTGCGTTGCTTGGACTCGTTTTGCATGCGGAGACATCAGCATCTTGCCTTTCTTGATTTGATGTTTGTACGCACTGGTATTGACAGACTCGTGCTGCGTCTACGTATAACTGTTACAATCAACTGTATCCACGTGGGGACTCAGACCAGCTGCGTTTGACTGTCCCTCGAGCTCTGCAAGTTCAATACAATAAACTACAAATCCGGCTCTGCCGGGGATCTAAACCCGGGCAAACGACGTGTCATTGCGGCCTCGGACGCCTGCAGCTGCATCGCCCATGCATGGCCACCATCATGCTTCTGTCTTTGACCCCTGCGTCGTGCACTGCAGTCCTCAGTGCCTGCTCGACGTGCCGAGGCAAGGAGGACCGGCGGTCCGTCAATTTCGCGCATCAGATTCAACATTGAACGGCACCGGTCCACGAATTAGCAACGTAATATGACTGTCGGGCATATATATACGCAGACCCGAGTCCTGCGTCCTCACGAGTACCTTTCACCGCCGGTCGGTGCAGGGCTGGAATTACTCGGGACGCTATAACGATGCGCAGCGTCGGCATGTGTATTCTTGGGCTTGTTGGAGATCCTCTCATACCGATCGTTTTTGGTGCGGTGTTTTATGGTGAGCTGCGTCACGTCTACGACCCGTGAAGGTGGCATCGATATCTTACTCTACGCTCAGGATGCTTCACTCTGCTCCTCATCTTCTCACTACGTATTCTGCTGTAAGCGATTTCAAGCCCATTGTGTCGTCCCTGGCAGAGCTGATCGATGTTGGACACACAGCGAATCTCGATCGCGAACGAGAGCCAAGCTGGTGCTCGCTGCCGTTATCGTCGTGATGCACGCTACAGCAACTGCGCATCTGGTCATTGTGCTAGTCTACGCTAGACTCTGGTATCGACTACATGGCGGTAGCCCGCCGTCCGCCGCCAGTGCGTCAACACTGGGGCTCACCACACGCCTGCAGCTCGTTATCAACTTCCTGCCTGCTTTTAGTGTGCGTGGCATTCTACATTATTTCGTGGACCGTATTCAGAGAGGGCATTATGCAGTGGTTTTTGGGTGATCTGATTGTGGTATGGAGAGCATGGTTGCTTTGGGGTCGCAAAGTGCGAATTTCACTCGTTGGTACGTGGTCTCTTCATGCGTATTCTCGTCCAGCTATTCATCTTTCGAGACTCTTCAGTCAGTTCTACGATATGCACAATCGTTGCACCCATAGTATACCCGTGGAATGAGTGCGAAGGACAAATTATTAGCTACGTCCTCATGATGGTCATGAACGCGTATGGGGTTATTTTGATTGGGATCAAGGCGTGGTGCGTTTACGTTTGCCGTGCGGGTTGATGTCATCGCTGAAGGCATACCCAGGCTGCACAGGCGACTTGTGCATGGCCGGCGCGACGAAGTTACGATGAAGACTACGTCCGAAAGGGTGCTGCTAATGCTCACAGAATCTGGAGTATTATACAACAGCGCATGGGTACGCATCTGTTGAAATATTCGCATTTCAGACATGCTTTATTGAAGCTTTGTTGGATAGCTGCTCTTCAGTGTTGGACGATACACGCCTGTTCGGGGTTTGAACGATGTCATGATGGTTTCGATGGCGCATCTTTCGGTGAGCACCTCCTCGCACAAAAATTGATAGCAACACGCCATTGACACGCCGCTGTTGTACAGGGGATATATCCTTCGCTGGTCGTTGTGTTGGCTGACCGGCACAAGGATATCTCGGAAGAATACTGGCTGCCGACCTCACCGATGTGTTTCGCAACTCCGGAAGTGTCCGACGATTTGGAGCAGTGCATAGACTCGCCACGTCGAGCATCGGCTGGATGATTCTAGGCGATTCATTAATGGCAGTCAGTATATATGTAATTATAGAACCACGACACTCATCTGGTAAGTCACTTCTCCCTCCGTGTTTATCTTGTATTGACTTTTGCATCCTGAAGTAACTATAGCATCGTCCCTGTGGAACTTGTGTAGAAGAGCAGTCATGTATCTGGGCGCATGAAAACTTACCTGCGCCTTGCAGCATAGTCACCTGTATTCCCTTGTGCGCCAACTCTATTATTGCGCCTCGGAGTCCTCCTAGCCTATCACCGCATAATGTTCATAGTCAATCACCTTCGTAACAATGGAAGCACATGCTGACCTGCGTATCTTGATTGCGACACTCGTGCATCAGCCCTATGAGGCGGCAACAGCCCACGCAGAAGCACTTGTCGAGTCAGGCCGGCAAAAAGCCAGAGTCAATCACGCGGGCGATCATGGCTTTCCAGAAGGCGTGGCTCCCCGGATGAGGCATCCGCATCTGGATCATATTGCGCGGGATCCGTGCAGGTACAGTACCTGTATCTGAGTAACCAGAGGGTAGGCTCGGCGTTCCACCGTTTCCTTCAATATGTGATCGAACTCAGCAGAAGGCTCGATACCAATGCGGAAAGGAGAAGCTTCCGTTTGCACGATCGAGTAGCGTGCCGAATGCAACTACAATGACTACCATGCGCCAGGCCATCGGATTCCACCGATTTGACTTCATTGTAGATCGTACGAGGTAGCCTTCCCACAGACAGGCAACAGTACGCGTATGCAGAGAGGAAATTATGGTCATTGCACATCATGCTCGCCGTGGCAGCCGTTACAATACAACAAACACGTCGTAAATTATACCCGTCTATGTACCCGAATGAAATTGTCCTTTCACCGGCCGACACAGGCTCGTAATCGTATATCGTACATTTGGCGCCTCACGACGCGATGACGGCGCAGTGGTCGTAGTTGCCGTTCTGGTTCGCACCCCACCACTGCGGGAACAGGTGCGACTCGCCGGACGCGCCCTGCACCGCGAAGGAGAGGATGAACACGATGACCTGCGTGCCGCCGTCGAGCGCGGCGCCGAGGATGTAGTTGTACTTGGCGAACCACTTGGGGTAGCGCGTGCGCAGGAACCACTGCGAGAACCACGCGATGCCGAAGTACGAGAGGATGGAGGAGTTGATGCCGACGCACAGCCAGCAGATGTAGTAGCACAGGATGGGGGTGTAGAGGTAGTCGAGGCGCAGCTTCGGGAACCAGCGGTGCCCGAGCCAGAAGGGGATGGGCACGGCGAGCCCGAGGAGGTACGCCCAGGCAACCCATTGGTAGCGCTTGCCGTTGGCGAAGAGCTCGTGCGAGAGACCGCCCCAGGCGATGGCCTGCGAGTTGTACTGCTGCGGTTGCTGACCAGACCAGATGTTCGTGCCCTCGACGGACAGCAGGATCTCGCGCTGGTTGTCGATGATGCTGTTCATCATCACTGAGGGCGCGAGTAAGCATGAACGAAACTGAGCGGGTGGGCACAGAGAAGCTTACCATAGTTGAGGACACAACCGAGGAGCGTCCCGAGCATCTGCGCGGTGAAGGCGGCGCGAGGGGGGAGCTTCGTATCTGCAGAGAACGTCAATTACAGCACGCTGATAATTCGCAGGTGTACATACACTGCGCGATCTTAAGATCCCTAAGCAGCAGCTGGGCCTGAGTCACAGAGTCTAATGAAAAAAAAAAACATCAGCAAAACGGTCGTGCCGAAAACACCATATAAAACTCACTGTAGCCGTACAGCACGAAGTACATGTTGGCCATGGGCTTGCCAGGGTGGATAAACCCGCCGATCATCTGCACGAACGGCTGGATGATGAACTGGAGGCCAGTCATAGCGTACAGGGAGCCGAAGAACAGAATCGACACGGAGGCCAGAAGCACGGCGACGATGAAGCCCCACCAGGGCAGCGTGGAGTTCGTCTTGTATATGATGACGAGGGAGGTGATGATCGCCGCGACGAGGACGGCGACGTACCAGCTGTTGGGTGCGTCCGGGTACTGCAGATGAACACGTCAGCATGGGAGAACATAACACCGATGCGGCTCGGAGACGTAGACGCACCTTGAGCATCTCGCGGTAATGCGGGTCGATGTCCTCGTCCTCGCCAGGGGCGTCTCGGATGCCGTTGTGCTGCCAGATCTTCCAGTCGAACTCGGCCCAGTACTTCTTGAGCCGCGCGGGCGACGCCCAGCTCCAGGCGGCGCGGAGATCGTCCAGGTTCCAGAGCAGGAGATGGGTGAAGGTCGCGCCGAGACCCAAGTTCGTGCCGAGCAGGTTGACGACCCAGGTGCCGGCGTAGAAGGGCAAGCCCTGCTCCTCGAGTAGGGTCTTGTCGACCTCGAACTTCTCGTTGAGGATGAGCAGCTGGTCGTACTCCGTGCCGTTCTGGTAGAACAGGATCTGGGAGAGGAAGGGGAAGTTCTTCGAGTCCCAGATGTTGTTGTAGTACACCGCGACGAACGAGATACTGTGTGATTGGGTAAATTATTCGAACGGAGGCGGACTAGAGGGTTGGAAACGTACATGCACAGGACGTAGCCGATGACGTTGGAGAACTGGGCACGAAGGGGAATGGCCATCGGGTTGTAGCTTCCGGCGATGTATTGCCAGTCGAAGCAGACAGACAGGATGCCAAGACCCTCGTTACCGTTGGATCCACCGAAAATGCGCGTGAAGTCCTGGTTCTTGTGGCCGGCTAGACAGAAGATGGAGAAGCCGGTGAGCAGGGGGAACATCCATTCGGGGAAGATCTCCCAGATGAAGATGCTGTGAAATTATAATGATGAGTATTACATGTAAATATGGACGAAGGTAGGGACGTACGCAAAGAAGGCGATGTAGAACAGACGCAGCTTCTTCTTGTTCGTCTCCGCAGCGCCGTCTTTGAAGAGCGCATCCAGCATAGACACGAGCGGCAGGTTGCTGGGGTACAACATCTTGGAAGGGTACAGCAGCACGGCTGAATAGATGTCATCAGCATTGATAGAAGACAGGAACGACCAAGAGACATACAACGCAACAATCCACCAATGCCGTAGCCAAGCAGCTGGCTAGAGAAGAGCAGGAAGATCGAAGCTCCAGCATTGGGTGTAATGTTGTAGTACAGACGCTGCACCGCGAGAACCTCCGTCCCAAGCGCCGAGTTGGCAGCAGCGCCGGCCATAATCACGATGAAGGCATTCTCCTTCTTGTTGAAGGGTCCCTGATGGAAACTGTTAGCTCCGGATTGGTGACGGCAGAACCGGGGCTCGCACTTACTGGATTCAGGTAACGGAAGAAGCCGCGAGTAGGGATGATGAACGCCATGAAAATACCAAGCACGTAAGCGATGATCGCAAGGAACATCGTGGACACCAGGATGGTTTGCTACGGGGAGAATCAGCCGCCGGTCCATGAATTGTGGACACAGTGCTCACCGGCTTGAAGTAGTAGATTTCCGCTGGAGACAGGTCGGTCATAAGCAAGAGATGACAGTAGAGCATACAAATAAACACACCAAGCACACTACCAAAGCACGACAAGCCAAGGCCTAGGAAGAACGAGCGGAACGTCCATGGGTTGGCCGTGGGGTCATCGTCGAGACTGATGACATGGGTGACGATGTCGCGCTCGTTCTGAAGAACCTCTGAGACGTCCGAGCCCTGGGTGGACTCGAGGTCCGACTTGGAGTAGGCCTTCTCATTGGTGCTGCTCTTCTCATCCTTGATGGAGGGCGCGCGGGCTACTAAGCCAGTATCCATGGCAGAAGGGAGGACGGGAGGGATTCGTCGGGGTGTCCAGGTCTACCCACGGGCCCTATAAGCATTCTGCACTCACGCGACGATAAGGTTATTTTTGCCCGGGGGCTGGGGTAAAGACTCGTAAATGGTCCGCGCTATCTAGCGAGGGCACATGTGCTCGCCCGGCATATGGGAACCAGGTGCCCAGTATTACCTGCCGGTGCGCTCCCACCTTAATTCTGTTCCTGAGTCCCCCGCAACTCTGCAAAAATGCGCTGGCGACAAAGCGAATAACGACATGCATCACACGTACCATGATGTTGCACTCGCCATATCTTCCTCCACCCTGGTGGCTGTCCCCGGTTCGACTATCTGATCATTACCCCGCACCGCGCTAGTGAGGCGATATGCAATTTGAACATCACCACCCGCCAGTGTGGGCATATGCTCACGCTGTCGGGATGTGGAAACCCATATGTATTGAGATAACACACGCCAAAGCTGCCGTGTGGAGGCGAATCAGTGTCAGGAGTCCGTTCAAGTGTCGCGTGCAGCTGAAACGCCGGAAATCGATATCGAAATCTGGCGAAGCTAGAATAGTCTTGGACATTCCTGTATTGACGTCGAGGACGGTGGAAGGTGTCTGGAGGCGGAGCGTCCGGTGGTAAGTAAACAGTCCGAGCCGCCGGAAGCCATGCTTGTTCGAACTTGTAGCCTTTCCTTTTGCAACTAGTACGGGGGCAAGTGTGACCGCGTGTGACAGTACTAGTGACAGAGTGTGACGTCGGTAGGGGCCGGAGGCGGGACGACGCGAGGAGCGTTTTGCCATCGTCGCCGAATCCGCTGTCCATTCCGCCAAACCATGTTGTTCTCCTCCGCTCGTTCTGCCGCCGTGTCTGCTGGCCTCGGACGGCGCGCAGCCTCCACCATCGCCACCAAGTACGCGCACGCTGCTTACAATGCTGCTCTCGCCAAGTCGCCGCAGACGCTCAACAAGGTCCAGGCTGAGCTGAACTCCATCAGCAAGGTCCTCCACGACACCCCCGAGCTCCAGCAGTTCGTCACCAACCCCACGCTCTCCGCCCAGGAGCGTACTGCGGGCCTCCCCGTGCTCTTGTCCCGTGCCGAGGGCGCGAAGAAGGAGCCCGTGTCCGACGTGACGAAGAACCTCTTCAGCGTGTTGTCCGACAACGGCCGTCTCACGGAGACCGAGGGTGTCATCGAGCACTTCAACGAGTTGGCCTCGAAGTACAAGGGCGAGCTGACCGTCACCGTCACCTCCGCCACTCCCCTGCCGAAGGACGTGCTGACGCGCCTGGAGACCACGCTGAAGCAGTCGCAGACCGCGCAGGCGGCGAAGACGCTGAAGCTCACCAACAAGGTGCGTTTTCTTCTATTTTGCGATCATGCTTTGTCTGACGTTGGTGATAGGTGAACCCCTCTGTTCTTGGGGGCATTGTCGTTGACTTCGGCGAGAAGAGCATCGATTTGAGCGTTTCGTCACGCATCAACAAGCTCAACAACCTCTTGCAGGGTACGCGCTCTATTTTTCTTTTTCTATACCCCGCTTACTCTGTCCGCAGAATCTGTCTAAGGCGTTGGAGGGCGGTCGTTTCACGAGTACCAATGATAGAGGATATTGATACTTGTGAATCCAAAATTCATTTGTGCTTTCTAGTCCGTCCGTGTGAGCAAGCGAAGTTCGCTATTGGTCGGCCGAGTAGATTACGTAAAAGAGCCTTGAGTCAATCGACCTGCTGCTGAGACCTTCCTTTGAGCCACTGCACTCACCGAGAACATGTGCACGCCCTTTGAACGCGTCTTGCAGCAGCCTCTGATCTTACTCTGACCACTGAGAAATGGCTTTTAGGAGAAATCCCTCTGTTCTTCCTGGCTGGGAGACGCTGAAAGGTACGCGGGCCATCGTATTGTCTTCGGCGTGGCTGATCGTATGTACGCAGAACCGGAGCAGACGCCCTCCGTCGATGCTGGTTCCGATGATGAGAGCGTGGACCAAATTGCGCCCAGCGTCGCGTCCTCGCAGAGCACCGCTAAACGGCGGGCGTGGTCACCTCCGACGCCCTCCACCCGTCCCGCGAAACGCGCGCGGATTCCAGTTCCCCAGGCTAGAACTTACGCGTCGCCAGTGAAACCTCTAAGCCAGAAGACTGTAGATCGTCAAAACTTGCCATCGCAAAGCGCTCGACCCACGGTTTCGCGTGCGCCACCTTCGGCGGGTCGCGCAGATGCGAGGAGGGTCAGTTCAGGAGGTTCGAGAGCGAGCAATATGGAGGGCCCTTCTACTCCTGGTACGTCGTCACTATTATGTACGCATGCGCGTCTCTGTAGCTGGGGTTCCTTTCCACAGCTCTGGCCTTCCCCAAGAGAACGCAGCGTACGGCATGGCGCGGTGAAGTACCGACTCCCTCGGAGACACCCAGTAAGCGCCCCAACCCTCCGCGTTTCGCTACGATCTCTCATTCCGTAGACAAACGCGCGACATCTATTATCAATATTTCGTCCGCATCCGATGAGGAGCCATCTTTGGCCGGGCAGAAGAAACGCTTCAGACGGATTTCTGGAAGGATCGTGCCCAACTCGCACGCGACGCCTAGGAATGGCCACAACACGCCATCTGCGCCTCCAAGGCCGGAGGAAGTTATCGTCATCTCGAGCGACTCGGACGACGATGGACCATCGTCGGCTGCTCTAGCGTCCTCCCGGTTCAATAATCTCATGTCGAATTCGAAATCAAAATCGAACTCTCACTCAAAGTCGCACTCGAAGTCACGATCTCCTGTGGTCTCGCGCAAGGCTCCCGGGCGACCTACCCGATCGCCAACTGCAGGACGCGTTGCTCGCGCACCTGCGCGTCCTGTCAATATAGAGCCTATTGTCATCCCGTCATCGTCTCCGGAACAATCTCCTGAACCTGCGTACAACGGTGATGACATGCCACCGCCGGACTTTGCCCCTGCACAAATTTCTCCCGTCCAGCGTGAATTCTCGCCTTTGCAGGAGCATTTGAGCCAGCCTGTAACGACCCCGATACAACCGAGAAGGCCTACTGTCCTTACTGAAATGAGACAGGCCCCCGGGTCTTCATCTCCTGACGAAGCCCGTGGAGAACGTTCATCTTCTACTGACGAGCGCAACTCGCCTAGAGAGAAGTCATTGGCGCGTGCATCTGCGCCGCGTTCAACGCAGAAGCGACCTCAAAGGGTGGCTAGCAATGATTCGGATCTCTTTCCGCTGGGAGACGACGATACACCTCCCTCGCCTACCGCGGATATCCAACCTTTCGATGATCCAATGGAAACAGAGGCACCCGTATACGACTCTGCCAACGCGGATGCCATGCAATCTGTTGCTGAAGACAACATGCGGCCGCCTTCGCCTGAACCTACCATCCCCAAGGACATCAGCCCGCGTTCGCATTCCCACTCACCAGCAGAAGAGCCTCCGACCTCCAGCTCCTCACAGCCAACGTCGCAGTCTCCATCGCGTTCTCCGACTCAGTCCTTCCCGGCAGAACGAGCACGCAACCTCAAACGCGTCCGCGGGGCACTGTATGGCGGCACGACCGGTTTCTTCAAGGACGTCTTCCGAGCGCGCACCCGTTCCCTCAACTCCAGCACGGGCACGCCCGCGTCCGCATCGTCCTCGAATTCCTCCTCGAATATGCAGAGCGTGACATCCAGCGCATCACGCGGTCCCAGGGGCCCCGCCGGCACCTTGGCGGGGGGCGCTCGTCCAATTTCCCCGATTGCATTGCGCATTCCAGAGAGGGCGGCGGCAGGTGCAGCTGGTACAGCCCCTCCAAACGCTGAAGATAAGGTGCTCGGCCCAGATCAGGGTGCAATTGACGTGGGTGCCCATGCCATAGTGCCGACTGTCAACGGTAAGTGCGCACATCCGCATTTGGCGACCCCCAGCGCCTTTTCTTTTTTGGTGTGTGTGCTGAGCGGGTTTCGCGTTGCAGGTGGGAGTGGTGGAGCGGACACGGTGCGTGCGGGTGCCTTGCATTTGAATCAAGGCACGGAACACACGGGTGCGGATCCTCTGGCTTCTGCTTCTGCGCCCGCCCAGGGCGAGGCGGTATCAAAGCGTCGCGGCAGCCCAATGGAAGTCGATTCTGCAGTTCCTGATCATGAAAACATGATCCACGGCGATGGTGGGGAGCCAGCATCCCCTCAGGGCGTCGATAAGCCCGGCGTCCCTGGGCTGGAAGCGCAAGTCGAGGAGGAGCGTGGCCATGGTGCGAGGGCGGGCGAGGATGTGGTCGGGCAGCTGCCCGGTGGGCCTGCGGTCGGTCTGCCCGCCGTGCAGGCCCCAGACGTGCACGAAGCAGTCCCCGGGGGCGAAGCCCTGCATTCTCCAGCTCCAGCTCTCGCTCCAGCATCTGTGCAAAGTTCGGGGCCAAGAACCCCGACGCGAGAAGGACCGACGCTTGCGGTAAGCATGCCTGGGCCTTTTCTCGGTTGTATGGACTATCCTGACTTTTCATGGCCGGACTCTCCGGTTCCTTTCTCTGCAGGCTCGAAGGCTGACTACCCCGCACTCGACGCTCTCGGCGTCAGACAGCCTGTCTGCAGTCATCAACAGCCCATACCACACGAAGAAGCGTCCTGAAGTCATCGACCTTACGCTTTCCGACGACGAAGACGATGACGCAGGTGTTCCTGCTAGTAAGTGCTCGTCCCTGTGTGCGCTATTAATAGTGCGATAACTGACCGGGCGCACCCTGCACCATGTGCTCGCGCGCGCGTGCGTGCTAACTTGACAGCACCTGTTTCGGCTGCACAAGGTCAGTCACGCGAGCTACCCTGCTGGAAAATTGCGGTTGACGGGCTGCAATAGGTCGCGTGGGGAAGTCGACGGCTGTAGGCGCCGCGGAGACAGAAACGGAACTAGCGCCCGCGAGTGCGAAGACCGAGCCCGGACTCCCGAGCGCCCCGCTGCCGGAGTCTCTGGGCGCGCCGTTTCGCGACCTCAGTCGTCTCGAGAACCACAAGAGGCCGACTAAGCTCAATAATTTGTTGGAGAGAATGAAAACCTTCAGGAGACCGTCGATGGGCCAGGCGGGTGTCCCCGCACAGGCTGGTGCGGCTCTGCCCATCAGTGCTGCTTCTGCGGTTGCGACTGCGGCGGATGCTGGTAAAAGCCCGTCTGCTCCATCTGTGGATGGTGCGACTGCTCCTGTTCGGGATGCCCATGTAGGAGAACCAACATCACCGGTTGGCGTCCAAGACATACGCATCGATGAGCCTGAGCCTGAGCCTCGTTCTCCCGGGATCGTTGAGCAGCCTTTTGAGCAGCCCGACGTGCATATGAATGAGCGGAGTAGTTCGCATAACCTACCTGACGAGGACGCACCTGCTCCCGTGGCCCAGTCTGTTGCGGCAGCATCAACATCCACTGATGATGCTCGCGGATCTGCCGAATCCAGGGTAGTCGCTGTGAAGACTAGGGTGACGAGTGTGGAGACTCCCCCTGCGGAATCTGTAAGTGGGTTTCAAATAGTCGATGTTCATCTGCTCAACAGGACAATGTATAATAGGCCGACGATGAAATTGTGGTCAACACCACCATCGATGCACTGAGCGAAAATGGGGTGCCAACTCGTGAAGAAAGGTCAGCTGTGACTGACGATGAGCTAGAGTGCTTGGGGATGCTGGAGTACCCAGAGAGCTTGCCATCCGGTTCCGAGGCTGACGTAGGTCGTTTCTACATCTGATGATTCATCGTGCTGACTTCTTGCCTTCAGTACAGCGATGTGCGCTCCATCGCGATGAGGAGGAAGAGGAGAAAGAACAAGTCTCGCCAGTCCTCTGCATCGAGTGGTTCCCTCTCGCTCGTCCCTCGTCGGTCGAACCGACAACGAAGCGCAGCGTCTATGGCCTCATCATCGCATTCTGTTGACCCAATTGACCTTCTGAGCGACCCCGTCGAACCTTCAACGCCCGATTCCGAGCCTGCAACACATGTTTCCTCTTTGTCTCGTGCGCAAAACTTCAGCACACACAACTTTGAAGACCTCATCATTGACGGGATACCCATCATCGCCCTGACGCCCGCCCGTCTCATGGCCGAGTTCCCGCCCCAGGTATACTACGCCAAGGACCTCCCACACTTATTGCAGGACCACATGAACGCGCTCGCGCCGGCCTTTCGCAGGACGGAAATGGCGCGCACGGTGTTTGAGGCCGTGATCCGCGACAACACCAGCGCGGACGAGCCAGACGCGCCCCCGATCCGCGTGGTGAACGACTTTGACGACGAGCCAACGCCGCCGTGGGAGTTCCACTACAGCAACCACATGTGGCACGCGCGCGGCGTGCCCCCGCCGGACCTCCAGAATCTGCGCGGGTGCGGCTGCGAGGGCGTGTGCGACCCCCGATCGAAGACGTGCTCGTGCATGATACGCCAGCAGAAGTATCTCGAGGAGACCGCGATTCAGGGGTGCATTTATGATGATAGGGGTCGCCTGAAGGTCCACGATTATCCGATTTTCGAGTGCAATGACTTGTGTGGATGTTTGGACGAGTGCAAGAATCGGGTGCGTGGGTTTGGTTTTGATTCGGGAGAGGGCACTTGTTGAAGGTATTGCAGGTCGTTCAGCATGGTCGCAAATGCGAGATCGATATCCGGAAGACGGAGAAGAAAGGCTGGGGTAAGCTTCATCTCCAGGTCTGTGTATGCTGCTTCACTTATTCTTTTGTCGCAGGCGTGTTTGCGCGCAAGAAGATCCCGGCGGGTACCTTCGTAGGTATCTACGCTGGGGAGCTGATTCTGGACGAGGATGGTGATGAGAGAGGACAGTAAGATGTGTTTGCTTTCCTTTCGTTCGCCACGGTACTGATCGCGATTTCAGGAAATACAACAAGTTCGGTCGGACGTATCTGTTCACATTAGATTTCTACTACCTGAAGGACACCGTCGAAGACCGCGACGAGTGGGAACCGAAATATGTTGTGGATGCGTATCATGCGGGTAACGTGAGTATATTCCTCGAGCTTTGCGAACTCTGTGGCTTATATTGCTTTGCATAGTTCACGCGTTTTCTTGTAAGTAGACTATCTCGCGACATGGAAAACTAGTAACTGACGCTATGTGACAGAACCATAGCTGCGACCCGAACTGCACGATCAATCCTTGCTACATCAACGAAGCGAACATTGATAAACCTCTGTTAACCATCTTCGCTTACCGAGACATCGAAGCGTCGGAAGAGCTGTGCTTTTCCTACCACGGACCGCCCGACGAATATGGCGTAGTGAGCATAACCCT
>NSJX01000032.1:0-304448 GCA_002286715.1 Dentipellis sp. KUC8613 | reverse complement strand
GTACAATAAGTTACAGTCACAATCCACCCATCAGCATATAACCCTGCGACGCTTGGGCAAATATGAGAGTAAGTCAGTCCACGAACGGGACCTCTATGTGAAATCATGATCCGACAAGGTCTGTAGTTATAACTCAATGTTTGCAGGAGGTAAATGTGTCGGCGCCGAGACCTGTGCGCTTGGGTGATCAACGGGAGCTTAGACTATCGCGCTCACTGAGGGTGCGTGGGATGGAGGAGTACCTTGATGACGATCATCCTGGCTTGCCGCCAGGGCAAGTTTCGGATATTGTTGAATTGTAGATGCAGCGACGTCTCGGCTTAGTATGTGTTGTCGGAATAATGCAGGCAGACAAAGGGACGTTCACGGGCCACAAAGAGAAAGGCGAACTTTCGGGATATATAAGCACGACCTACAAAGACACCAGTTGTGTGACTTCAATTAAATAAAGTTCATCTTCACCGCGCATGACTTCGGCGTTGACATTTTCTCAACCATGCAAGAGCTCACTGGCAACAAGGCTACGATCTACAAACGCAGGTCCACTGATCTCTTCCTCGGGCGAACGTTCAATGAAGGCCTATCCGCGCAGAAAACATAATAGTACGCACCTAGGAACCAACAACAGTGACCCTATTGAAGCGAGCCTGTTAGCGTTGGACTCTGAGAGGAAGGACGAGGACGAGGAGGCAGTACTAACATAAACAGGCTGGCTGCGACCATCTACGGGAAGAAGCCGGCCCGGGAAAATTCAACCTCAGCGACGAGAAGTACGGGGGCAGACGTCGGCGCGCCGTCGAGCTCGAGGCATGTGCCCATCTACAACACCACTATCTGCGATGACAACAGGATCAAACCACAGAGGGTCAGTCGGGCGTGTAGGCTCAATGATCTGTGGACTCCTCTGTGGAGATTTAGAAACTAGAAGGAGGTTATGCAGTAACTGTAGATATCCTCGAAAGTAAGTTGTGCTGCCGCGTTTCATAACGATAAAAACCACTGACATTTCCCTTTGGCTCACAGCATTTGATCAAGCCGTTCAGGCTGGATGGTGACACGGCGATGTGAGCATCAAGACCATCAGGATCTATGGCGATGAATTTTGAGGACAAAACAAGGGTACGAGATCTGAATTCATGTCACTGCACCGGCTATGCAATATCAGCGGGCGCCATGATCTAGTGGATGACATGGAGTCCGTATTCTGCGTACTCCTCTGGCTGGCTCTCAATTACAGTGTCCACTCGCTCGTTCCCGAGGAACTCAAGTATTTCCTTGATGTTCTCTTCCATCAGCACAGTATGGTGAGGGGATGTTTTACAGGGGGCATGGGCAAGGACGCACTTTTTGCGAACATGCAACTCAACGAATACTTTCCAGTCACCTTTTCGCCGGCAGGTCTACAGGATACAATACCCTGGAAACTTTGCATCGTAATTTCAGAGTCAAACCGCAACCTCCGAAGCAAGTCAGTCTCCGCGGCTTACCCAATAATTTAGTGAAGATCAAGACGATACACGCTTTGGCTCTTGCGGAACACGCGCTCGAACTGCCATTGCGGAGCGATTCACTTTATATTCGCTCATTGCTGGAGGCTGATCTCAAGGACTATACACGGCCAACGCATGGACCCGTCGAGCACGTTATCCCCACCGACCACATCTAATATGAAATGGCATCGAATTTACGGAACACCATCTCCGCTGGTGTTCGGCAACCGAACGTTGCGCAGCATTCGAGGTCGTCTTTAAAGAGCCTATTTCCCTAGCGGCAGTAGCGCAGGCAGGGCGAAGATGATGCGGATCGGCGAGCCTTCGACTCGAAATTGGTAACGCACTATGCTATTGTTAATGACAGGAATGAGGAACGGGGACAATGAGCGGATGAGGCGGGGAAGGGCGCCTAAGCCTTCTGTGTGGGGAAGGTTGTTTTGCACGTTATTTCTCACCTATCTTTGACGTTTTCCTGCCGCTTCGTTCAGTGATGGGCATTGCAGCTGTCGTTCGTGCCAGTCCGTGCGGAAGATACTTGTAGACTAGATTTACATTTCGTACTGTAAACTTCACGCATGCGAGCTACGAACTGCGATTACCTCAAAGTCTACTGACTTGGATCCGGAGAAGTTCTGTGCGGCAACTTGTTGCATCGATGTTTGAAGCTTTGAAGAGTTACGGAGACCCCCGTCAAGAGGCAGCCCTAGACAATGTTTTCAGGAAGGACTTGAACGCTTTCATTCATCAGCGTATCCACATACGATAATGCAATGATGATTATAAGGCAAGACGGGGGTTTGAAGCTTTGAAGCTTTGAAGAGTCACCTTAGAGTGACTACATCAGGGAATCCGCCTCTGCACTGTAAGCGCTTTCAGCGTTTGTAAGACCCCGGAAGTTTCCGTGCGCCTACATGCGCATGCAGAGGACTTGTAACAAGCTGCCAGATTTTACCGCGTTGCAATCCCACCACACGATTATAAGGTCTCCATATACCGCCCCAAAGTAAGTGATCGCCCTTGCCGCGTCTCTCAAGTCTAACATTGCCTACCCTAAACCCACACGTGAGACAGGGCATATCGTGCCACGTCGAAACGACGCTCTTTGTTCCCAACCCCCATCTCCTACGGTGAGCTATCCCTGTCCGAATCCTCTCGGTATTGAGATTATTTTCCTCACCTTCGCGGCCGTCGACCTGACCTCCATGCATGTAAGTTGTTCTTATCCTCACTTCAGCCCGTTGCGAGCATCGTGTCTGAGATTGAGTCCCGCCCCGGACAACATCAAAGTACGTGATTTCTCACTGAATTGTTTGGGCCACTACTTCTCCATCACGGGTGTTGGTTTATAACACAGCAAGGTGCGTGTGCGCTCACACGAGCTAATATTTCGCTTTAGCCTTCGCCTCGGTCCTAGGAAAGTAGTATGGCATAGTGCGTGCATGCGTCGACTTCGGAAACAGGTGCGTGGCATTTCACTGTAACTCTCGGCACATTTCTGATGGGGCTTGCTCATATACAGTGTCTACCCCACCTCACTGCCTCATTTGCTCCCCCGCCCATCCCTTTCGTCCGACGCGGCTATGAACGTGATGGTGTCTCGAGTATCTTGTACTTGTAAATACTACAAATAAATTGATTTCTTGATGATTTGACCGTGTTCTGGGCGGTCGGGGTGCCCCGGGGGCTGCTTTTTGTTGCAAGATATCGAGAGTTCACGAAAACTGGTGCAATCTTACATTCTGCATACACTGTGATTATATGCTGCATGCGTAAAATTTCTACCGCAGTATGAACTTACAGCGTTTATAACGATTATAGGCTTTATAAGCTAATATAAGCTGCATATTGGAGCATACATTTCTCGAGCGAATTCCCTGATGACTAGTCTTGGTCATACGCGCTGACAAAGTTTTTCTTGAGTCGATCACGGATCCGAGACTCGACAGATTATAGATACCCTTCCGCAAGTCTTTCCTCCACACCTACACCTGCATCTTTCACCGTAACTCGATAACAACAGTATGGCCGACGTAGAATTGCCCAACGGCGAGGGAGGACAGCCTCTCTTCACCTGTCTATCATGCTCCATCGCATTCCTCACGGCGGAAGAACAGCGTACGTCTCACAGATTCCAGACCTCGATTTGGTTTCTAACGATGGTTTTAGGCGACCACTATCGCTCTGATCACCACAGATACAACATGAAGCGACGGGTGGCTTCTCTGCCGCCCGTCAGCGCCGCGATCTTCAATCAGAAAGTGCTCGAGAGGAGGCAAGAGACCGCGGTCATGCTTTCGCCGAAGGGCTCGACATGCGAGGTCTGCAAGTGCGTTGATATGCAATTCTCCTCGTTTTCATTGACGCTGACAGAGAGCTCCACTCGCCGTGCAGAAAATCGTATACCACGGATAATGCGTATCGCTCCCATATGAACTCGAAAAAGCACAGAGAAAATGAGCTCAAGGCTGCGGCGCATCCCATCCAGGTTGGAACCGAGGAGGCTGAAGCCGAGGCCGAACCCGAAGCTGAAGCAAGCACCTCCACCGATGCACGCAAGCCCGCCGAGCCTGTAATCGAGCCACCAACATCCGCCGGAGTCGGTCTCTCCGTCTCTGAAGACGCCACCGAGGAAGAGGTCATCCTGACCCTCGACCAAAAGATCGCCGCCGCACGCTCGCGGCTCTCGCCCGCCCACTGCCTCTTCTGCGCGACCGAGTCGGGCTCGCTCGACGCGAACCTGACACACATGTCGACCGAACACTCGTTCTTCATCCCCGACGCGGAGTACCTCGTCGACATCACGGGCCTCATCACGTACCTCGGCGAGAAGATCGCGGTGGGCAACGTCTGCATCTACTGCAACGGGCGCGGGCGCGAGTTCCGCACGCTCGACGCCGTGCGCAAGCACATGCTCGACAAGAGCCACTGCAAGATCGCGTACGACGAGGAGAAGGACCGGCTCGAGATCTCCGACTTCTACGATTTCAGCGCGTCGTACCCCGACGCGGAGGAGCGCGCGAAGCGCAAGGCCGAGCGGGCTGCGCGGCGGAAGGAACGCGAGGCTGCCGAGGCGGCGGAGGGCTGGGAGGATGCGGAGGACGTGGAGGACGGCGCGGTGGACGAGGTCATCGATCAGGATGCATCGTCGCCCGAGGAAAGCGAGTCTGAGGCGGAAGCGGGCTCGGATGACTCGGACGACGACTCGCTGCTCGACGAGCAGATCACGTTCGGCGACTCGCACCTCGAGCTCGTGCTCCCCTCGGGCGCGCGCATCGGGCACCGCAGCATGCGGCGCTACTACGCACAGTCGTTCCCCGGCGCCCCGCGCGGCGGGAAGCCAGAGGACCCGAACTCGGGCGCGGCGATCGTGCGGCGGCTGCTCGCGGACAAGAACTCCGCGCTCGTGCCCCGCAAGGGCGGCTTTGGGGCCTTCGGGAACGGAACGGAGGTCGTCAAGGCGCGGAACCGCGGCGAGGCGCGCGAGGCTGGGCGCCATGTGCGCGAGTTCCGCGACCAGAGGCGGAGGGAGGACTTCAAGACGCGCGTTGGGTTCATCCATAACTCGCAGAAGCACTACCGGGACCCGCTCCTCCAGTGAGGGGACTCACTGGCACCTCGGTTCCGATTTGGTTACGGATTGTGATTGCTGCTTGTATTGTCGTAGACTTCTGCTTTGTTTACAGCCTGTATCCCTCGGACTGTAACACAACACGCCTGCTCGAATGTATCCACTTCATGACTGCATTTCATATTCCCAAGGACAACAACGACGACGGACTGCATACTGGAAGAGTGCCAAGAGAATGTCAAACGCCAGAGCTAAGTTATGTAACGTAAGGTAGCAATGCGGCAGTGGGAGGTGAGGACAAGGGGAAGGGCGGTGACAAGGATGAGACAAAGCGAAATCAAGCGAAGACATTATTTTGGTACCGAGGAGCAGCCTGCGGCTGCGGGGGCGGCCGGTCGGCGTCTGTGCGAGGGGTATCGTAACGGATATCAAATCTGCGAAACAAACTATGGGCCGAAAGCGACGTATAAACGGGTAAAGGGGAATATGGTCAATGAATCCAACGGTTAAGAAGAGAAATAAACATCAGACATCTAATACAAATAAGCCGACGGGACGACGCCCTCCTGTCCTGTGCGAGCGTCTCTTGCGTACCACCACCTGCGTGTTGAATCACGTTAGTTGACTATGTCTACAGAAAACGAAGGAAGATACTACTCACGAATGATCACGATCATCCAACACCTCGACCTCCTGGCCGACCGCCAAAGGCATCTCGCCCTCCCCAGACCCATCGAACGAGTATCGCGCACGCGCCGGGCGGCCCTGATCATCCTCCATGCCCATACCCACAATCGCGTCGCTCGGTGTCTCCGCGCGAAGGTAGTTGCTTGCGTCGGGGCCGGAGAACGGATCACCGTGCCCAACAGACGACGCACCACCCGCGGCGGCAGCCTCCTCCTTCTCAGCATTGAACTGATTGAAAGGGCTCTGTGAGCCGAGGATCGTGGTGCGCGTCGCGGCGTTGATGTGTGCGAGAAGCGACGACGGGCGCTGGTGCGCGGAGGAATCGTCGTCATCCACCTCGGCGGGATCGAACTTGTTGTTCAGAGCATCATCGCGTCTGGAGAAGAGAGTCCAGAGGATGCCGATGAGGACGAGGAGGAAGACGACACCCGCAGAGATGGCGATAGAGATCAGGATGACGATACCAGTTGCGAGGAGGTCTAGAAGATGTAAATCAGAATGCGAGAGTTCAGCGAGCGTGACATCAACTTACGACGCTGGGAGAAGCTGAAGGACGAAAGCGAATGGAACAGCGATGACACGGTTCCCGGTGAACCCGCCGAGGACGCGGAAATAAAGTAAGGTATAAAGTTCTGGCCATCAAATAATGCAGACGATGCGTTGCCGAAAGACGAATCAGACAAGTGGCCGGAGACGAGCAGCATCCTGTCCTGCTCGATGACGCCGTTGGCAGAGTGCGTATCTTGAAGCGGAACCATAGTGAGCTGCGAGACATTCGTGGCGCCCCGGAGGGTCGAGCCCAACGAGGCCCACGCCGCTCCATTCCAAAAGGCGAGGAATGACGAAGACCCGTCAGAAGACCTGTCAACATTTGAATCAGTAGTGCGGTGCATAGATGTCATCAAACAAATCGTACCGTCCAGCCGCGAAAATGCTACTCGCATTGCCGTTGTTCACCTCAACCGCAGTGACCGGGCCCGCAAGCTGCGAGCTATCGCCCAACGCATTCCAGCTGGAGTTGCTGAACGAGAACTGCACAACATTGTTCGCGCCACTGCCCGACAACGAAATCGAGCCTGCAGCGATCAACAGGTCCTGGTCGTTCTAAGCGCCAAAATAAACATCATCAGTGCCCAGATCTCAGACACATAGCCAGAGGGAGAACAACATACCCCAGCATACGCCACACTCGCCACATCGCCCTGAATCCCGGACCCCAGCGCATTCCACTGCTTCGACGCCGTATCGTACGTGCAGATCGCGCGGCACGGCAGCGACCCTGCCTGCGCAAACGAGCCCGCAACGACGACGGCGCTGCTCTTCGCCTGCGACACCGTCAGCGAGCGCACGACGACCGCCGCGCCCGCGGCAGGCTGCAGCGGCTGCAGCCCGTCGGTGGCCCACGCCTGCTGCGCGAGGTCGTACACCGCGAGCCCGTTCACGCTCGTGCCGGGGATGCTGAACTCGCCCCCGACGAAGAGGCTGTCCCCGTCCACGAGGAGCGTGCGCACGGTCCCGTTGAGCTGCGCGCCCTGGATGGGCGTGAGCGCGCCCGAGGCGGAGTCGTAGAACGCGAGGCTCTCGGCCGTCGTGGAGCCAGACGTGAACGAGAAGTTGCCGCCGATGATGGCGACCTCATGCGAGGTCGAGCTGTTCGTCCAGAATGCGCCTGCGAGGACGGCAGGTGCGGGCGCGGGCGGCGAAGGTGGGAGAGGCGCGAGGGTCGAGGTCGACTGCCTGCTGAAGATCCGGGGCATCTTGATGTGCGACACCCACGCCGACGGGCCACGCCTAGTGTGTGTCGCCCGGCGGCGCTTGGTGGGTGCTGCAGCGACGTCCACATCGTCGAGCTTGACACCGAGGGGCGTCACCTCCGGGAGGCCGCCGTTCTTCGCATTCTGGAGCATCACGAAGCCGCTCGCGCCGAACTGGAGGACGGACGAGACGCTGCCTGCGACAAACTGCGCCTGCGGCTGGCCCTTGGACGGTGCGGTGCCGTTTCCGACGAAGGTCATGCTGCCGACGAGGAAGCCCCCGCTGTTGACCCAGGTCCCGTTGCCCGCATCCCAGACCGCCATACCGGACGACTCGAGTCCGGCCGTCGATCCTGCGCTGTTCAGGAGGGTGGTGAAGTTGCCCGCGACCTGCACCTGGCCGTTGTCGAAGCCGAGGGAGGTGACGGCTCCGTTGACGCCGGCCAGAAGGGGGCTCCACTTGTCCTGAGAGACGTCGTACATAGCGACGCTGCGCAGGCTGCCGCTGTTCGAGCCGGCAGGCGTGTCGGAGAACGAGCCGCCCACGAAGAGCTTATCGCCGTCCAAGACGAGAGATGTGACGGGCCCGTTGAGGCCGCCATTCGACAGGGCAGCGAGTGCGCCGTTCTTGTACATGACTATGTTGCTCGCATTGGGGGAAGACAAGCCAAAGGTACCGCCAAGGAAGATGGTGCCAGAGGGATGGTGCGCGACGGCCGCAACGGCAGAGGACGACGACGCTGTCAGAGCGCTACTGCCGCCCATGCCGCTGAAGAGCTCCGAAGCGATGGCATCCAGGGCTGTCTCGGACGAGTTGGCGAGCGTGCCCGTAGCATTAACATTTGAGGACGAGCTGAGCGGCCACTCGAAGAAACCGAAGCCATTGCGACCCGCACCCGATCCGTTCGCTCCTGCGCCGGTGGTGGTCCCAGTCGTGTTGGCAGACTCCAGGATCAACTGAACCCGGTCAGCTACAAGGCGGTAGTTCCCGTTCTGTCCATTGCCTGCTGGGGTATCCGCCAGCGTCATCGTGATCGTAGTGACGAAATCAGGCGAAGAGGGAATGACAGGACCGCTATAGATTTGTTGCGTCGCATCGTTCTGATCCTGCTGGGACACAGTCGTGACGGTGGGCGCCTGTCCGCCGCCTGGGAACACGGTGACCTTGACAGATGTGCGCAGGGCGCAGTCCTGGAAGTCAGTGCAGCCGGGGACGAGCAAGTTGATGGTATAGATCCCGGATGCGGACACGTACGGCATCCAGGTGAAGCTGGGGCCCTGTGCAGGCGAAGTGCCGACTGCAACCGTGGACACGAGCACGGATTGTTGCGTCGCTGCAATGTTCGTGTTCGCGTCCAATTCGGTCCAGGTACCAGTGCGAGAGGTATTCGAGGCTGCCGGTGCGAAGCAGGATTGGCCATTCTGGCTGTCGACCGCAGACGCAAACGCGCCGGAGGAGAGGAGCTGGAGAAGATGCAGACCGGGACCGGCACCTTGCCATTCGGAGAGGGTGACCTGAACACCTGTCAAACTGCGAGCGTTGTCGAATGTGAAGTCCTGGTATGGGATCCCCGAGTTCGTCGAGAGTGGACAGTTGCTCGTGCATGTTTGATTCTGACCTGTCGATGGGTCAACGTAGTGCAGTTGTTGTACAGCGTTATCCGGAATGGAAGTGACACTGGGCTTGGGGATCAGAAGTGGTCTGAAACAGATGGGGGATCATGCACTCACGTGAAAGCTGTTGTACCACGACCATTCAAGAAGGTATTGCCCAGACGAACACCGCTTGCACTAATGGACTGGAACGTTCGCACTGTGATTTGCGCACTGTTCCCATCGCTGGCAAGCCAGGTGTTTCCGGGGCCATCAGCACCGGATGGGCACAGGATGTTCTCGATGTTGCTGAACGAAGAGTCCGACGACGAGGGGGAACCTTCGATTTCAGCTTTGCCCAAGGGGATAGGGACGAGGGACGACGAGAAGGGCGTCGCGCCCTGCGAAAAGGGGACGTTGGGGTTGTTGGTGGTGTTCAGCGCCGAACCATTCCCTTGGAAGGAAGTGATGAAGGAGCCGGCGAAGAAGAGGCTTGCCTGGGATGAATTCGCAGTAATTGAAAGCACTTCCGCCCCCGCACCGGCCAGACCACCGAATGGAGCGGCGGACCAGGACGAGGCCTTCATATCCCAGACGGCAACGGAAGCCCCGGGTGATGTAAAGTGCCCTCCAGCCCAGACCTTGTTGTTCTTAGAGTCGCAGTAAAGCGCGTGGACAGCACCATTAGGCCCGTTACTTCCCAGCGACGAGAATGACCCCGACTGATATGACGCGACGTTGGATGCAGACGACCCCTCGATGGATGAGAATGACCCTGCGAAGTAGAAGGTGTCGCCCAACGCACAGCCTGCCGAAATGCTCCCTCCTGCGTTCGTTGCACCCAACCGAGTCAGCGCACCCTCGGGGGAGCGCGACATCAGGGTTGCGGTCGTCGGGTCGAATGACACGGAGCTGCTGGAATCGTTGAACAGGTCCAGGCCAGCGAAAGCGCCAGCCAGGCCGACCTTGCCCATGCGGTCGAAGTCAACGAGGGGTAGTGAAGCGAGGGCGACATCGCAGAAGAGTAGAACCGCTATAGGGAGCCATGGTAGCATTGGTATCTTGAAATTTGATGTCATGGCGGTGAATGGACGAAGATGGGCATGCGGCGCGATGTGAGCCCTAGAAGAGTAGTGTGAGTTTAAGGAGAGACTGTGCTCTGAGCAAAGCAAAGAGCAAGAGAGGAAGGAGGGAATTACAGTTGGAGATTAGAGCTTGACTTGAACGTTCAAACCAGCCTTGGCCGCCTCGCGACGGACTCGTTCACAGAACGCGGTCAACAAGTTGCTTGCCTGTTTTGGTGTTCGAACCGCTCAACCCTACACCACGTGCAACGCGCGTGACCAGAACGCGATCGCCACGCCACAACCGCGCCGCCACCCCTTTTCTCCTCATGTTCTGCATGCTCGCTGTACCTCAGACAAGACAGGAACATGCGAAAATCTGCCACAATCTCGGGAGGTATAGTGACAGGCGTACGAATTGTCCTATGCTAATCGAGCCTCTTCCGCTACATTGTGGTAACTAATGCTGACAACAGTCACGGTTATTGCAGACTTTTCAATGTAGTAGACGTAGCTTCGAGGATACTCCGTTCGCATTCGCCACTATGCATATCTAGCGAACTCAGACCGGTAAGCGTGCAAAGAATACTGTGGCTGGTGTAGTGTCTCACCACCTCTATTCTTTGGCCCGCAAAGTCATTGCCGTCGGTCTACGCACCGGATGGTTCCGGTACCCGGGCATGGGATGCATTTCGAAATGTTTGTGCCCTCGGTATCTGCCTCATCTGTTAACTCAGGTAGGTTAGTCTGACAGGTGCGATTTACAGCGACATAGACGATGCCTACTATGATTCATGTTTTTTCTTCGCTGAGCGAGTCTCCAGACTAGCTATCCAGTTTACCTCGCAGTGAAGAAGTTCATAGCCGCGCCAACCCAGAATGATTTCAGCTTTGTCGGTCCATACTCTATTACGTCCTTGAGAGCTTGCCACCTTCACGTAAAGTCTGACTTTGCAAGCATGGCTACCGTGCTCTTGCGGTCGCACCTCCCTTCAAGATCCTCAATGCCACTCGTCCAGGGTCAGTGGCGAATTCATGGGCAGGGTATATATTCTGTGTCGAAATAGCGGGATGGACACTCAGCCTCACCGCAAAGATCACTTCTCCGCCTTTGGTGAGCTTCTCCACTCGAGAACACGTCTTATTTGCTAATGCGCATCTCGCAGCACATCTCTCGCGCTCATCACTAACATGTCGTACCCCCTCGTCCTTGCCCAATACAAGCGCGACGACTTCGGCGCCGGCAACGAACAGGAACTGCACTGGGCCCTCCTGGTCATCACGGACATCACCCGCCTCTCCGGTCCCTGCTTCCAGGCTGTCGACCGCACATACCGGGACGCCCGCGGCAAGCAGTGGTCTCCGCACTCTGCCGAGTGCTCTCTCCTCAGCACGGACAAGTGTCTCGGCGCCGTGCAGATTGGCAGCGTGCGGCAGCGCGACTTGACGGCGTTCTCGAGCCTCGTCGCTGCGCACCCGACAATCCCGAAGAGCGAGCGCTGGAACTGCCGGGACTATATTCTTGAGATCGTCGAACTGCTACTCCGCCCGCGAGGCTATCTGCGTGCTGACTTGGCTCATCGGCCACGGGTGACGATGGCCGAGTTGCTGCCTGAGCTGAAGCAAGTCAGCTGGGCTACTGAGGACTACCGACGGAAGCAAGGCCGATACTTCCCCCAAATCAAGTATTCACCTTGATTAAAGCTAAGGCGACCGAACGTATCTGAACTTTGTGAGTTTCTTGTCCCGTCATATGCTGCTTAGCCCTTATTCGTCTTCCAGTAGGCATGTCTGACCTTGATCAGAAGCCGTCTTTGTATTTTAAATCGCATGTATCGCTAAAGCCTTGTCCCTCCTCTTCATGTTTTATATTGTTATTATAATATCATATGTAGATAAAACCGTTTTCCAAATATTCAGTGATCGCAGGAAAGACCATAACTCTCAGGCTGCGTCGCCGAGAAACGCGAGTCTCAGCGCATGAATCAATTGAGCTATCATCATGCGATTGTAGCTCATAGTTGACATGTGTAAATTTCACAGTACGGGTCTAGTCCACAGGTATCTTCCGCACAGCGGGTGCCAACTTTTATACGTGTTTCGAGAGTTTGAATGACCCCCATTTCAGTACAATTGAGTACACAGAACTCATGGAGACTACAGTACAACCCACAGATATCTTCCCCAGAACGAGACATTCAGCAGAAAAGCACCAGTTTCAACACCGACAAATATAATACAATATCAGGGAACGAGAGCCCCGGCGCACCATCTCGAGTTGTCTACAGGATACAGCCATCTCCCTCGTCCACCCGCATCATTGCCCCTAGGCCCTCTCTTCCGGTGTAGCATGGGACGCCACCACTGTCGAGTCGGAAAATGGCCGGTCCGCATCATCTTGGCCCGTAGAATCTGGGAGGCCCGTACCAAAATTTTGGTGGATGCTGCATGAAAATCGGTCCCCGAGTGCTAGCAGAAGGAATGACACGCTTGACGGGACCGTGCGTTGGCCATGCATAATTCTTGAGATCATCCTGCAGCAGCCGGCGAATATAAGCCGGGTCGTCCCGCTGACTTAAATGGCGCTGGTACGCCTTGACTGCATACTCGTACACCTCCATCGTGAGCTCCGCCATGTCCTCTGGATAGCCATCGATATAGTGTTTCGTTGGAGGGGTTCGGAAAATGCGATGCAACTTTTTCAGGGTGTTCTGCAGACCATCAGGTGAAAAGGTAGTCGGGAGGTATTCGTCGAGGTTCCTCTTGTCCAAAAGCAAGTCCTTCCCGTCACCGCCTGTGTAATGACCATCCATCAGTATGCAGTCATCAAAAACCCGTCGGAGATGGCTTCCTAGGGTGTCTAGAGCGAGTGAGTGAACGCCATATTTGAGAGCTAGCCAAAGAAGCACCCAGAATACGGATTCGCGGTCGTCCACGGCCTCATGGCGCCAGGTGGGGTCGCGCAACCGACGTAGCGACATGAATTGCCAGGTGCCAGTCAGATCTTTCACCCTTGCACCATTCCTAAGGTTCGTGTCCGTGCTTTTGAGTGCCCGGCTGGCATCCCAATCGATGAGGAGCCCACGGCCGCCGTAGATCCTGATGGTTTTGACGCTCACATCGCCGTGTCGCCATCCAGCTTGTACAGATTGGTCAAGTGCTGCAAGCCATAGGGAACCGTCAACGTCTTTCATCGCTATGAAACGCGGCAATCCAATTTACCTTCGAGGACGTCTATAGTTGCCTGCATGACCTCCTTCCAGTTTCGAAATCTCCGCAGAGACGTTCCCAGATCATTGAGTTTACACCCGCGAATGGGCCTGCGCGGTTTGCAGCAGCGCGGGTCCGGCAAAGCGAGCCCAGAATCGATTCTCGTGTCGTCTGTCGTCGCTGAGGTTGAATTCTCCGGCTTCTTCCCGTAGTTTACTGCATCCTCCTCGCCTCGATCCTTCTCCTCAGAGCCCACCGCTAATAAGCTCGCATTATGATTGCTACTGCTCTGTCCCAGGTGCGCGCTGTTGTGTGTCCTGCGTGGAAGAGCCTTTACCAAACGTTCGCCTGAGGGAGGAATCGGCGGACCCTCGTCGGTAGACCGTAATAGTCGCGCGGAGCCCTTGCGTGGATTAGACATTGTCGTTGTCGGTGTCGTATGGTCGTGCGCGGTGAAGATGGAGACGAAGTCACACAACTGGCGTCTGTGAAGGCTGGCTATATGTGTGGTTCAAATTGCCTTTGTGGCCCGTGGCCGTCCACGCTTTGTTCAACAGCACACATGGCCGAGATGCTGCCGCGTCCACGATCTCCCGTTGTCCGCAATCGATCGCGGTCCACTTTCTGCATAGTGGGCTGGATGCATGCCCTGATCGTCACCGTCGACCACCACACATCGTGCCGGAGGTACGCAAAGCAATGTACTGCTTTTCGACAACCAGACTCACTCTACTCGTTCTAAGATGCCGAATCATACCGTCTCACGGTGCCGATAACACTCGTGGCCCGAACTCGACCTCCGAGAATGGTACAATATAAGATATGATCTCGGAAAGGGCGTACTCAACCGCGAGACGAGGTGCAAACATATTGCTATAATCGATACCCGGATAGGTGTCAAAGCGCATTGTCGGGTCATGGTAGTCCAGCAAATGCGCCGTCAAAGTAGCCCTTCAGGATATCCACCGACCTTGTCAGCCTTGCTGCAACCGCTACGCTCTTCATGCGACTTCCACATTTTGCCCCGCATTGGGCTCTTCGCCGCCAATCGATGCGGCAATCGCATCCTACCGCACGCGTGCTTGCCGATGTTAAGCAGACAGCCGCGCTATTCGCCTGGATCAGGGTCCACCATGCGGATTCGGCCGGATGGTATGTCGACATGTGCATATCGCGTGCAAGGACTGAGCGAGTGGGATCCTCGATGCAGCACAGGTCGGAAGGCCTGCCAGTAGGTCTTTCCCGGCACGCATCTAAATCGCGTAAATCGCGTTACTTTGACCTGTTGACTGCAGCAAATGAAGCAAGAAATGGTTCGTTCAGAGAAGCCTATCCATCATCGGCTTATTTGAGGCGAGGAGAAGCATTCAGTTGAGTACAAGCAACGCACAGATGGCAGCTCCCATTGTATTATTCATCACCTACGAAGCACCAGATTTAGACTACAACAGACAGGATACAACCAGTAACAGATTAATACACACGTATATCGACACAAGAATACACACCATCATGAGAACATGCAAATAATTTATAGCTACATATCAAGCATCAGAGTCCTCTTCGGGAACAGACGACCCCTTCTTACGATCACTCGCGCCCGAGCCCCCGTGTGAGAAATGCACCTCGGTCTCCGTTGCTATCTGGATCGGCGTGAGAGAGAACTTGGGGAACGGCGACTGGCTACGCTCTTTCCCAAACTGCAGCGTGCGACGCATGCCCGAGAATGGGGATGAATCGGTGGTAGCCCGAGCTCGATCCGCCGAACGGGGCAGCGAGCCGGTTCCGTAGACGTTGCTTACGCTTTTGTGGTACTTCACTTGGAGGACGAGAAGGCAGAATAAGGTGGGCTATGGCAAAGGAAAGTGTTAGAGTCCGCGGCGACTTTAAGGAAGAGGGCTCGGTGCGTACCACGAGAGGAGGGATGATGCCAATGAGGATGTACTGCCCATTGGATCCGGACCAGTAGGCAATTAGGAATGCAGCAAGACAAGCCGTATACAGTGCGCCAGTCTCGAGAATGGCCAGCAGGACTGGAAAGAGACTGCTGGTAAATTTGTTTCGCGATCCAGACCTGTATATCCGCCACAGGATCGCCGCTGGAGTACGATAGTCAGATGCGATTCGGCAATTCTGAGAAAGGGAGTGTACCTGTGCAATACACGTTCGTGCTCATCATGAGGACGTCGTAAGACTTGATCCATCGGCTAGGGTCAGCGAACACTGTCGTGCCCTCCGTGGCCTTGGACGACGTGACCAAGATGAAGGTACCCGTGACTATAAAATGGTCAGAACCACTAACGAGCTTGACAGCAGAACTACACACTGATACCAGCAATCGACATGACAGCAGGCGGTATGATTACCAGTTTGCTTTTATTGTATACCACAGAGCAACGCCACATCTATCGAGAGAAGTTGCATACTCGTCAGCTCCAAACATTTCGGACCGGAACCGAACGTACATTCACAAGGTCTCCCCAGAGCGTCTGGACTAACAGCGCAGCATTCTTTGCGATGAAGAGGGGCTGCGTGATGTCTGCGAAGTACCTATCTGGGCCGTCTGGTGTGTTTGGATTGACGCAGAATGCCACGAATACCCTGACAAATGCTATCACAATGTTCTGCGCAAAAGCCGTGATCAGAAATCGTGCAGAGTTCAAGGGAGAAGGTCATAGAGGTCTCACAGTGGTAGCAGTCAGAACCATGAGCAGCAGGGCCACCAGCAGGCGTTTGTCGGCCAATCCTCCATTCGCACGAACGCGTACGAAAACAATCGTCGTGATAACGCTCAGCGTCAAACATATTCCTGCGGACCCGAAAGGACAAGTTGAGTTGATCGCACTATCCCCATCACTAGAACACGTACCGTAGATTATCGTCTCCACAAAGAGTGCGATGACGACTGCCCGATCCAGGGCCAGTCCCATGCTCGTCAAAGGGGCGTCAATCGCCTAGGCGTAGATGCTGGAAGGAGATATGTCCCTCGTCTCGAGGAGCATGAATGTGTTATTAAGGGAAAGCTGGGAGGAAGCGTGATGCAGGTCAGCCATCATGATCGTTCGCGAGAGAAAATAACGAACAGGATGTAATGTTCAAGTGTGGTATAGCGACAGCACGGGGCTCCTTCTCGTGCTTTTGAAGACAGGATCATCTTCTCATATGAGTGCCCAGAATGGGATGCAGTGCGGCGTGAGAGGCTTCGAGAAGTACGGCCCACATGATCCAGGCATTCAATCGGATGCTTGTCCGCTGGCACCGGTGAGCGTCCGTGTCACTTGTCTTCCTCATACCTCCGAGAGCGCCTATATTGTACGTCGAGGAATGTCGATCCTTACTGAAGACTAGTCAAGGGACTACAGCGCCATGTTGTCAGTGATAAAGGGTGGGGGAGCATCAATTCGACTGTTCGGACACGCGATGCGATCAGAGTATATACGATTCGCAAAGTTCTCCGCCATTCACACGAGCGGCACGCAGGAGTGGGTCATCCTCGGTGCCCGTGGATAGACGCCCTGGGACGGTCATCACGATAAGAGGACCGCGTCGGGAAGGAAGAACTCGGAAAACGATTCGAAGCAAGGTCAGAAATGGATATATCTCAGCATCGTGGAGGACGCACCGTACATCATTCAGATAAAGTAGTGGCCGCATGACAGTCGCGCGTCTGGGTCGCGACGGATGCCGTTGACACTCCCACACAAAATGACGATGTCCTACTTAGAACAAGCGTTGGCAGAAAAACTGAAGGTAGCCGTGTTGCTCTCTGCATCATTGAATGAACGTCATTATTGAACGAAACACTGGCAGTTGAATAAGACTCAATGGATGGCAGAGCGTACAGTGTGCGCCACTCCGCGACGGCAGTCCGGGAGGAGCGATTCCCAAACACATTGTCAAAGAAAGACGCTGCGTGGAACTCGAGAAGCCTGCGCCTCTACCTAGGCGCTGGTGTCGAACGTTTCAGGATGTATGATCGACAGGCGTCCACAGCATACCTGACTTGCGCGCGCCTGAGCCTCTGATGTGACGCAAGCGTAAAACACGAGGCTCAGAAGGCTCGAGCACATGCCACGAAATTTGTGAAACCATGATCAGACCGCGTTCGCGCAGCCTTTCTCAGACATATGAAGAAGGGCGACTTCTACGGTCTGTACTGCTTCCAACTTGCCCCCCGTCCTACAATAGTTCTCGCGTAAGCAAAGCAAGTGATGCAATAGGTATGAAAAACTCACATTTATCATTCCTGCTCGATGACATGGTAACGCAGCCTGGGTTAGAGCCTCAGAGGCATGCGTTAAGCATGGGGGCGCCGCCGAGGCGCTGTTGTGTGCTCAGTGCGGCGAAACAACAAGAGGAGGCACATGTCGCGGTATAAGATCTCGCCCGAATGCTGCATCTCCACAGACAACAATCCACACAAAACTGCCCCACAATATCTGACGGCTGGTCGTCGACGATCCAAGAGATCATGAGAAACGCTTTCAAACCCAAGCTTTCAGTCTGCTCAATCGCTGTTGTCTGCTACCAATCAAGGCTACCGACGGCAGACGAGGACGAGCAATTCCAATGGCAGCTCCAAGTCTTCGAAGATGATGATGGCCTCTCCGGACCAAATTTTCAATTGACGAATATCGATGAGGAAGGCAAGGCTTCGGACTGTTGTGTCGTAAAGGAGCAGCACAAAGTGTTGGTTGAAGATGCGAGTTACCAGGGTGGAGTCCAAATTGGTACAGTGAAGAAGTCGGATTTGGATGCCTTCAGAAGAGTGGTCGAAACCCAATCTCTATCATATTTAGCCGACGACGGGGAAAAGAGATGGATCATATCACTCCTACCAGAGATGGTCAGGGGTGGATGGGTGGAGATCAAGCTCGAGGCTATCTCGGAAGAGGCGCTGGAGGAAACGCTCGAGGACGCAATGCGTATGACGATACAGCTGGGAGGCCCCCGTCCGTATATCATCCCCGAATGGAAACCTGCGCCTCCGCAGCCGTCATCCTCGTGGTAGAGAATCGTGTCTGCGGTAGACTATGTAGTAGTTAGTTAGCATCAACTGAGCAATATATAACAGAACTGTGCAGGAACATACCTGCGTTGCCTCACGGCAAATTCTTTGAGGGATGTATTAGATGAGATAGTCCTACGGGTAAGAAAGCAAGGGAGCCCTGAGGCGTCCCGACTGGGGCGGGTTCCCGGGGCTAAGGAAAGGCAGCGAGGCCAGATAGATATTGTCATCACGCCTAGGCCTATCATGATCAGTCACCCGTATAACCGTTTACACTTCGACAAAAGCGCACCGAATCTCACCAAAGCGCTCTCGCCCTAGGAGCGTTATATAATGGCCATCCCAGACTATTATCAACACATTGTCACCTCCATATGCCGCTGTTGGGTTCGACTGCTCGAGCCCCTGCGGCCAATTCACGCACGAGTGCGACAGTTATAAGTTATCCGCACACATGTTCAAGAGAGATCTGGACACCGTCATTGGCATAGCTGTGATGTCGAACCGGCTGTACAACAGGTAGCAGGCCGGTGATCAAGCATTGGGCAGGAGGCTAGCGCGGGTAAGCGACGCATTGATATAACTCATAATGGAGGGACTGGCCTATTTCAGGTATGAAGTGTTTGTTTTCTTCTCAGTTGGTGATCGCTTTGTATATCAGCGGGCGCCTCGCGGTCCTTGTACTGCTTCGTGTTGTAGCTGAGAGAAATGCTATGATGATTGTCTTATGCCGAGTATGTGTAGTTGTATGAACAACTGTGGGGCCCCTTGCAACCTCATCGCAACGGCTGCATGACAACAGTACTCGATAAACGATCCGGGTACAGCAAGCCTTGTTGTCTGGATTTGACGCTGTATCAGTAACAATGATTTTCGGCGCCTAAACGAACAACGACGGAGCGCGCACACACACCCGCGCGAGTACAAAGGCAGAGGACGACGGCCTTTCCAGCATTGCAACATCACAACCCCACTTCAAGTTCGCTGACTGCACAAATCGTTTCAGCACCACGAATATGTCAAGAGTACGGGCGCCACAGACGTACCCGCTCGTCCTAGTGCAGTATAGATCCCCCAGCCAAAAATACGGCGACGAACGCAAATTCGAGTGGGCACTGCAAGTCCAGATCGACAAACGGCGACTGAAGGGGCCCATCTTCCGCGTCGTCGACATGGACGGCACGTTCTCGGAGAGCGGGTCGTGGTGGATGTACGTGATGGAACACGGAACCCTGCGCCACGACACCCTGTGTTACGGCGGAATCCAGGTCGGCGAAATACACCCCTTGGGCCTCAACCGCCTCCGAGAGGTGATAGAAAGGCATCGACCGGTCCCGAAAGGGAAAAGCTGGAGGTCCCGACACTGGGCGCTGGAGGTGCTGGAGATTTTGAAAGGCCATGGATGGATAAGACACGATCTCGCGTCGCGACGGCTCAAGAAAGACATGTTTCTTCCTGAATTCCAAAGGCTAAGCCGCGCTCGAGTCAGTTCGGTTGAAGGCGAGAACGCGCCTTACCCACCTGTTGCGTTCTACTAGTATAGGTGTATCTTGAATCATGGATCGCGGGATAGAGGAATTCGGACGCCTTTACTCGTCGCTTCTTCAGCATCATAGAGGCGCTATCAGACAAAAATGAAACATGGATCAGTGCCTGCGAGAGGCACTCACGAAACCCCAGGTGAAAGATGCTGCTAGAATGAGGCGCAAAAGCAAATAAGGGCATGAGGCAAATTTGAATTGTCTTCCGGATCTGAGTGGGTCTCACAAACCACAACGCCTCAACCTTCATAAATACCGCCCCGAGCGTGTCCTATGACATCCATCTCCCCACCTTGCTTTCGACCTTCACTCGCCAATGAGCCAGAGAGAATTCGCTTTTGACCCTGTTTACCCCATTGTCCTCGTCGAGGAAGATTTGACTGGCCGTAGAGAAAATTTCTTCTGGAGAGTCCATATAATCCAGGAGTGGGTATCGTGCTCGGGAATTTGCTATACCGTCAATGAAGGGGGTCCCGGTCACCAGCCTTTCGTTCGCGAGGAAAACGTATGTCCATTCGGGGCCGGCCGCTGCGTGGCCGGGGAAATGATCGGAATGGTTCATCACAAAGACCTGAAGAGGCTCTGCAGTGATATTCAAGGATGCGAAATGAAGATATCTGAAGATCCTTACACTTGGTCAATACAGCTACACCGCACGGCTTATCTGCTCCGCCATCTGCAAACAAAAGGATGGCTTTTTCAATCTTTCCCCAGCCCACTGAAGTCGAGATACTTTTGGGAGCGGTTCCACAGCAAGCAGAACATTGACGATGCGACCCGTACGCGGGCGACCGTAATTCCAAGACAAGATTACGAACGTGCTGATAGAAGGGCGGAGCTCACCCTTCGTAGCGTATGATGATAGGATTGATATATTTCGTATGAGTGTATGACCTGGTAGATTATTATGCACATCAGAGGTTGCATATACACATGCCATACTTCCTCGTTGGATGAATAATCGATGGGAGCGACTGTCAAATAGTGACAAAAGGGCTCTGGCATCTTACATCACGCCCCCACTTTCGAAGATCCATGAGGAAGCAAGCAACGCCACTATATTGCTAACGCCTGATCTATAAACCACTGTCGGTTTTCGCCTTCACATGCGACACATCGACATCCAGGCCCACCGGAACATTAAACGGCGAAGCCATATCCAGCGCCCTAAATATCACGATAAGCTCAGAACACATTACAGTCCAACAGACAAAAAAGTAAAGAAACGCACTGCGGGAATCGCAAACGGCGCACGGGCGACTGCACCGCATGCTGCAGGACCATGTTCGAGTCCTGGAGCTCCGTAGAAAGCTGCAGATGCTTGTTGTTCGCGTGCTCCCAGGTCTCCGCCGGCGTGCTGTAGTGTGCGATGTAGCGCGAGACGACGTTGTCGTCTCCGGCGGAGGGCGCGAATTTGTAGAAACCGACGAGGGCAAGGCCACCGATTATGGAGTACAACCAGCCAGACGACGTAAAGCCTTATGTGCCAAAGTAAAGTTGGTCAGTGAGAAGATTGTTGGCAGGAGGAAAAGCAGAAAGCGCACCTTCTTGAGGGTACTGCGTGGTGTCGTGGTGTGCGTCGTGATGGTGGTCGTCGTGCGCATGGCTGTCGGACGACGCGAGCCTGCGCTGAACATGCGCGACGACAGCGGGTTTGGGGCGTGCAGCGTGGAGGGCCGCCCTTGCGAGCGACATGGTGATGAGGACGAGAGGGATGTGTTGCAGAATGTCGCGCGCTTGATTCGTCGTCGGTGGGATGCGGGTGTGACGCCGACGCATGACATACCGGGTCACGGTATCTGTCACGGTTCGCGGTGACCTGTGGGCGCGTATTTTCGCTTTACCTCGCAAGGCTCTCTTGCGCGACGCCGACGACGTCGACTTGACTGGATGGTGGCCTCCGGACACGCACATCTACTCTAACGCTCTTATACTTGCCTCTAAATTGTCGCCTTATAATTTTACCCACCGCCGCTCGCACCCTCAGGCTTTCTTGCAGGAACCGTCCTGTCCTGGCGACGAGCGATTCCTGTCTCTACCAATACTCTACAGCTCGGATCACTCAAACCACCATACAAACCATGCCAAGCTCTAACATGATCTCGAACTCCTCATGCGCACCTCTCCTAGACCTCGACATTCCCTCCTCGCCTCTGCTGTCCTCCTCCGCCTCGGACACCGTCTTTAGCCCCTCCGTTCTCAGCCGATTCACCGCCCGCTCCCCGCCCTCACGCATTCAATACTCCGGCGCCATTCTGTCCTACCTGTCCACTGAGTCCGCATCGAACGGTTCCCTCGCGACGACCTGCTCCGACTCGGATGGCTCGCTCTCGGGTGCTCTGCACGGCTCGCGCTCTCTACCTCAGATCACCATCACGCGCCCACTCTCGGAGTACGACAAGCACAAGCCTCTCCCACCCGTCCCACCCCCCGATGCTCCTATCCCCGTCCCAAAGCACGCTCACCCCCCAGCCCGGAAGCGCGCCCGGCCCCGGCCCGCGCTCTCGCCGAAACAGGTCATCGCGCTCCTCGACCTGCTCGACCGCGCGGACCGGGACCTCTCGAACGAGGTGCAGCGCGTGCAGGAGAGCATCCGCGACGCGTGCGGGTTCATGGAGGGCTGGCGCGAGCAGCGGCGCGAGTACGTTACGGAGTATGTGCGCAGGCGCGAGCGCGAGCGGCGCGAGACGAAGGGCCCGGATAGCGATTTTTGGCTGGGTGTGTGATTCCTTGTACTTATCCACGCTCCTTGAAGACGATTGTATTGCCTGTACTCGTGTGTACACTACCCTTGAAGTAGTGTGAAGTTCAAGTGCTTGCAACGCTTATGGTGGTTTAGAGATAAGATAACGCGACTGATGCGGTGGCCCGCTCTATCCACTAACACAATTCCCATTTCAAACAGGTCGACCTCCCCAGTAACTTAAGTACCTTCTCGTGCGCCTCATCTCATAGTCACACCACCAGGACGTTGTCGGCCATCAAGATTCCGAACGACCACCATCGTCTAGCTACTAACTTACCCAATACACCATGCCCCCAATCGCCCGCTTCACACTCCTCGCACGCGCAGCCTCCACCCCGCGCTCCTCGCACAGCGTCTCCGTCTCCAAGGACGGCCTCATCGTGCTCTACAGCGGCGAGCTCGTCCCACGCGTCCCCGTCGACGCACGCGAACCCGACGGCGCCGCGCAATCCGACGATGCGCCGCGCGGCAGCGTGCACATCTTCGATCCCACCGTGCAGCGGAGTGTAACGCTCGAGCCCACGCAGACATCAGGTACGTCCTCACCCCGCCTCTATCAATCCCGACACTCGCCTCACGACTGAAAATCGTATACACAGACACACCCGAACCTCGCGTCGGCGCGTCCGCCGTCTTCGCGCCCGACGGCGCGCTCTACCTCTGGGGCGGCCGCGGCGGGCCCGCGATGGCCCCGCTCCCGCGCGCCCAGGCGGGGATCTGGCGCGGCACCGTAACGTCGACTGCGACGGGCGACTCTTCATCTATCCAGTGGGCGCGCGTACCGGCGCAGAACGAAGACGACGCGCCCGAGCCGAGGAGCTACCATGTCTCCGTCGTGCACGATGTGCGTTCTTTCTCCGAATCCACTGACTTCCGAGTATCAGATATTCTTTGAGGTGTAAACTCACGTTTGTGGCAGAACAAAATCTACATCCACGCAGGCTGCCCCGCCGCGGGCCGCCTGGGCACGCTGCACGCCTTCGACCTCCGCACGCGCACCTGGGCGCAGCTCGCGCCCGCCCCGGGGCCCGCGCGCGGCGGGACGGCGCTCGCGCCGACGACGCTGCGCGATGGTCGGACTGTGTTCGTGCGCTTCGGCGGTACGTCCTCCACTCCTCCTGCCTCCCCACCCCTCCTGCAGCTGATGTTATAAACACGACTCAACCGCCCCACGCGTCCACAGGCTTCGCAGGCCACGAGCTCCCCGCGCCCTCTGACTCCGCGGGCGGCACGATCGACATCTACGACCCCCGCGCGGACAGCTGGCACACGCTCACGCCCGCGCCGGACGCGGTGCACGGCGTGCCGGGCGCGCGCAGCGTGCACGGGCTCGTGGGCGGGTCGGGCGGGCGGGCGCTGCTGTGGTATGGCGAGCGCGAGGCGAGTGCGCTGGGGCATGCGGGCGCGGGGGCGTTTTGGGGCGACGTGTGGGTGCTCGAGTCTGGGATTGGAGGGGGAGCTGGCGAGGGGGAGGGGGAGGGGGAGGGGAGAGGGTGGGCGTGGAGGCGTGCGGAGGTGAGGGCGGCGGATGAGGGCGTGGGGGTGCCGGAGGCGAGGGGGTGGTTTGCCGGCGCGGCGTGGGAGGCGGAGGAGGAGAGCGGGGCGATGCGGGCTGTGATGCATGGTGGGTTGGTGGGGAGTAATGAGCGGAGGGGCGATTTGTGGTTGTTGGAGGTTGTGTGAGCAGCTGACTCTGTACTGGTATCCGACGTGTATACATATGTGCCGGGGCGGTTTGCTTATGTGGTTTTGTGTATTTGAATACACTGTTAGTTATAGACAGCTGTACCTTTGATTGCACAATGTGTGGATATGCCTGTATAAGAAGTACAATTTCATCAACAATATCTTCTAATCTTCATACAGTATCAAAACAGCTGCAGCTGCCCCTACGCCGCGACACAAACAATACATTGCCAATGCTTCACCCCAGATCTTTCACTGCTGCACCGCATCTACGCTTCGCGCCCTGCTCTGTGCGCAGTGCCTACAGCGCCGCAACCAGCGCCCCAAAGAGCGACGCGACGAACCCGCCAATCACCTTGAACACCGCCGGCACGCCGGTCATCGCGATGCTCTGCAGCCACGCGAACAGCGAGCCCTCCTCGACGGCGCCGATGAGGCTCTGGATCCACGCCGCGAGCGAGCCTGCGGCCAAGCCGAGGACCGTTAGCATGCTCTATACACGTAGAATGGCGTCTGAGTGGCGGAAGGGGGGAGAGAGCGCACCGGCGATGGGCCCCTCTGCGCCGAAGCCGATGAGCCAGAGCAGCCCGCGGATGATGTAGCCTGTGATCGAGAAGCCGAAGAAGGCGAGCAGGAGGATGAGGATGAGCTGCGTGAGGGGATCTGGGTGGGTGGATGGAGTGTTATCTAGTCGTCACAAGTCGAGGTGAGTGCCAGAGGAGCGTACCGAACATTGCGATGCGGCTCAAAAGAGATAGAATTCGAGGTGTAAATTTCAGGTGGAAGTTTGGAGGACGGGAAGGACGTTGGAGGTGAGGGAAAAGGAGAGGAGGGAGGGGAATAAAAAGAGAAAAAGGACAAAGGCTTCCTAGGACAGTCTGCCGTCCTTGTACTCGCTCGACGGCTGTCCTTTTACTAATTGCAATGGCAAGCGTTGTACTACATTAGCAAACCGAGTCCTCGTGGAAAGCTTAAATTTAGCGCTCGAGTGAAGTGAAGTGAAGTGGAGTACTGACGATGTCCGTCGAGAATACGGTAGATTGCAGACCTGCTGCCCATGCGCAGATCGTATTCCATGCATTTTGCGGGACCGAGGGCGCAGTGGTGGCCGACACCGAGTACTGTAAGGCTTGCAGCTGGGAAGTACATAGGGCGGCACCGGCGTAGGCGCGTGTTCGTCTGCAGTTCGCCGTCGTTGAATTGACTGTACACGCCCTGTCGTATCTCGTGTGCCTTTCGATCGTCTATGAAAGGCACGCCGTTGAAGACTATACCCCAATCACCCAACACGCGTACCGATTTGCTCGCCACCGTGCGCCACCCGAAAATCAATGACATTGTTTGATAATGAGGAGAAAAGGCCCACTACTGCGCCCCGCCAGCAACGGCACCGACGACACCACCAACGACACCGCCGAGAACACTGAAGATAGCCGGGACACCTGTCATGGCGACACTTTGGAGGGCCGCAAAGAGCGAGCCCGCGGCGACGTTGCCAATCCCACTTTGGATTGCGGCAGCGATTGAGCCTGAGAGTTTTTGGTTGCAGGAATCATAGGGATGAAGGACACGGGCGTGGGCAGGGCATACCGATAATGGGCCCCGCGGCGCCGAATCCGACGAGCGCGAGGATTGCGCTGATGAGAGGACCAGTGAGGAGCCCCCCCGCTACGGCGAAGGTGCCAGTCAGAGCAAGCTGTGCTGGGTCTAGTAAGGTTATTGGCACTGTTAGCACAAGAGAATGAGTGTGAGAGGACGGTCGTACTCAGAGGCATTTTGGACGGCGAGGGAGAGCAAGTGCCGTAACGGGAGGGCGAGGAGAATTTATAGGAGTGCACGCATTCTGCACAGGCGCTCGAACAGGTCTGTGAGTATTAAGTAGTTGCGGTCCCCGTACGTCGAACCGAAGACGCCCAGAGTTATCAGATAGAGGGAAGAGGAGACCAGACAGTGGACAAAATTGTATAGCTCCTTGAGTACGCGCGACTGGGGGAAGATCTTCTTATTAGTTGAGAACTACAAGACGCGTATATCGTCCTGCCACCAAAATATAAGGCCAAACTCGAATGGATGATGTTGTGCCCGTGATAGATACATCAGGCAGCCCACACGCTAGAACACGCAAACGACATGTTCCCTGCCGCCTTGCGGCATCCTTATCGCAACTAAATGAAATGCAATGGAGGGCCCAAGTCCGTCCCGCGGAACGTAAGCACTAGAAGCGCTTCGCCGTGCGTCATAGAAATGGGGTTGCTGCGACACCACCGTCTGCGGTGAGAAAGACAATAAGCCTGCGTAGGGCGCGAAGCCGCACACGTAGGTGAATTACTTGCCTGGGCGAGACAACGTGAGCAGAAGCGTCCCTAATCCTGAGAGGGCGGACGATCGCTCCACCTAGACTGGCAGCATGTTTGCGAGCTGCCTAGCTTTATACCCTGTAGGGCATGAATGATGTATGTGCGGGAGGGGACAGGCCGACGCGGACGCCGACGCGCGCACTGATGGGATCCCTGGATCGGGCGGGCGGTCGCTCTGACAAGACAATATGATGGCGCACTGCCGCCGGAGATCAGCACGCCCAGCGAGGTTATCGTTTCCTCGAGAATGTGCGCGCCGGCGGCGGCGGCGCTGACGGCGTACATGATAGACGTGCACATCATCGTTTCGACAGGATCTACACGATCGGTATCGCGTCAGTCAATAAACAAGGCAGGAAGGACAACAGAGGAGAGACAGCAGAGAGAGGACAAAAGAGCAAGTAAATGGGGCACGGAGGGAGGGCCGGCCGGTGTTCGGAGGTCTAGACTCGGCATGCGGGCGGCGAGACGGTGTTTATTCTGTGGTGTTGTATCAGATCAGGACGACCGTCTTGTCGTCGTGTCGTTCATTTTCCCTCAACCAACCAGCAGCGCTGTCCGTGTTGTTATCGCCGTTCCTTTCATACACCTATCATTTCCATAAGAACCTACTCTTGCGCCATGGTCCACCAGCGCACCCAGTCCGCTCGCCACCTCCCCCGCATGCCCTCCTCCCCGCTCCCCGTCCACTCCGAGGGCAAATGGGACCCGTACGCTTCCTCGACGGCCTCGTCCCGCACCACCACGCCCTCCCCGTCGCCCTCCTCGCCCTTCACGTCCCTCCTCAACCTCCTCCACCCCCGCAAGCCGCGCCAGCGCACCACCTTCCTCGCGCTCCTCGTCCTCGTCTTCCTCTCGACCTACATCTTCCTCGTCGCCCAGCCGTCCCTCTCGCCTCTCCCGCTGCGCTCCCAGCCCCACCCGCCCGCAGACGACTCAAGCTCGCCCTGGCGCAACCTCGCCAACTACGCCGCCAAGCACCGCGCTGCGAACCCGACGCCCCCCGTGCGCCCCCAGATCACGCTCGACCCGGACCAGGAGCTCGCGGCGCTCACGAGCTTCATGGCCGCGCTCCCGCAGAACGTCGTCCCCGGTTCCGTCGACCCCGCGCGCCCGATTGACCCGTCGCTCGTGCTCGACTTTGACACGCGCAGCCCGCGCGCCGAGGCGGAGATCGAGGAGGTCGTCAGCGACGTCTGGACGCGCAACCCCGTCGTCGTGTTCTCCAAGGTGCGTCTACCTGCCCTTCCTTTCCTCTGCGGCGCGGAACTGACAGCTTGCGCAGCTGCACTCGCCGATTTCACGAGAAATTAAACATCTAATTTATGACATGAAACTAAAACCGGCCCCCACCGTCTTCGAAATCGACCAACGGTGTACGCATTCCTTTCTCACCCTGTGCACATGTGCTTGTGCTGACCGTGCGACTCGACACACAGCGGACGCAGACGTCGTTGCGCCGATGATCTACCGCCTCACCGGGCAGCCGGCACTCCCGATCCTGCTCGTCGGCGGCAAGCCCGTCGGCACGATCGACGACATCCGCGACCTCATCGCGAACGGCGAGCTCAAGCGCATGGTCATCGACGCCGGCGCGCGCCCGACCGTCACGAAGAAGAAGAACAACAAGAAGGGCCGCCGGTAGATGTGCCCCGCACCCGTGGACGGCGGCCTGATATCACGGTTACGGACGGACGAGACGCTTATATATACCAATATCATCACCACCACCAACAACACTGCACTACCCCACGCATGCGCATATACATAAACATAACTTAATTCTCTCCCCTGCTCCCGTACGTAGAGTACGCTCCGCCCCGACATAGACTTTCCCTTCCGCCCTCCTCCTCCTCCCATCCCCCGACTCTCGCCTTCCTTGTTACCGGTACCACGCCCCGCTTTGCTTACGCCGACACGATTTCTCCTCCTCTCTTCTCCTCTTCGCTCCTCCTCTCTTCCTCCGGTTCGGGAACGCGTGCGCTTGCTCTTGCTTTGGCATGTATGTATACAGCTCGGGCTGTTCGTCGTGCAACTTTGTGTCGTTTGGCTCTGGCATGTTCTTTTGGCATCTGATACCGTTCTGGGCCGCTGTTTGTTTGTTTGGGTCTGGGTCTGGGTCTGGCAGCGGACTGGGACGTCGACGCGGACGCGACTTGTGCGTGGAGCGGGGGAGCACCACACGTGGTTCCTACTTTGTTCTTCGACGCGCCTGCCCCCCTCCACACGCACGCACGCACACCCTTCCTCCTCCCTCCATTCACGCCTAGAAGCACCGAGGCCCATCGCCGCCCCACACATGCCGGACTGCCAGCTTCCTGCTCCTTTCTCGTCACGTTCTTTTTGTATGCACACACGGATTAGATAGTCGCGATCGATACTTTATGCTTTAGATTTTATACGTATACATAGAAAAGTTGTGCTTTTGCTGCGTTTTCGATGTAGACTGAGTAGTGCTGCGGCTGGCTGGGTCGGCTGGGTGCATTTTATACCTGTGACATAGATGCAGATGGCCTGAGTCTGCGAGTCAGAGCTTGTGGAATGTATGGGTTTGTGTGTGGTGCGCACGATTGCGAGTCTTCTGAACTGCGAGATATACTAAACCATGAATTGACTTCCACCGAATAGCATGGGTCAGGAGAGTCGCGCAGGGGACAAAAAGTACCAGGCAGCAAAAAGTTTCCACGTCAGGCTCGAACCCAGGAGGTCTATGGACATTAGCGAGCGCGTATCATTGGCTGGAGGCCAGGGGCATCGCTAGCTAGCGAGCGCATATCATTGGCGGAGGGGCCAGAGGCATCGCTAGAGACCTGTGCTTCCGACTGAGCTAGACGGGAGCTTGTTTGATACATATGTACCTTGTACATATAGCGTTTTATCGCCCGCGTCATCAAGCCATCCCCACGTCCTGGACACGTCCAAGGACGCCGCCGTGGATCACTAAACCTGCCTAAGCATATATGACCTCTGTGCGACCGAGCGGCTAGTTACGAACGCGTACGGCAGGAGAGCTGCGGACCGAGAGAGGCTCAGGCGTGCCTGGACAGAACGTGGGTGCAGTCACGGTCAAGCACGCCCCCATTGCTCAGCCTGTATTCCACGCCTCCCCGCCTGCAATAGCGACCTGAGCGTACGTGCCACCCTCCGGGCAGGCTCTCCTGCGCCAGACCGTCACCGCCGTCTCCCAAAATCCTCGAAGTTGTCGCACTGCCGACGGTACTTTTGCGCTTGGAATTATGCATTCGGGCTTGGCGTTCTGTCAATGGAGCGGCGTGCTGCTGCTGCTCCTGGGCGCGTTCGTCCTGCACGCCCAGGCGTACATCCCCGCAGTGTCCACGAACGACACGGGCTCTTCGATCGTGGGTGGTCCTAACCTTACAGACCACTCGAATCTCTTCCTGCAATGGTTCGACGACGGGTGCGTGTCCCGATGATATATCCTGACCAATGTTGTTGAAGTGACTCAATGCCACCCCATGTAGGTTCTACTCGCAGACCGTGTCGTACCAGCTCGTCAAGACGGGGAGCGATGGCATTAGCAAGGTCCGTGCGGACTGTGTGCGCGCCGTGGTGCGGACGTCTGGGCTCATGACGGACGCTGTGTGCAGGGCGCACTCGTGCATTTCTCAGAGGCGGTCGTGAGGAACGATTCGAGCGATTATAGTACGCTTCCTCCCCACCTCTTTTGCTTCCCCTCAGGGCTTGACGCGCATCTGCGATGTTGCAGCATCGACGCCGTGGATCGCGCTCGTCTCGTGCGACTTCAATGCGACCAATGCGTCGCAGGAGGACGACATCTTCACGCTCGCACGCGACCGGGGCGCCGTGGGAGCAGTGCGTCCCCTTCCCCCCTCTCTGCTCCCTGTCCCTGGCTGACCGATCCTCCCGCACCTGCCCAGCTGCTGTACTCGGAATGGTCCCAGGCATGCGTCGTCAACGCGGAGTATGTGGACCCCGCGAACTTCGAGCAGGTCATGGACATCTACTCGACGCAGTCGCTCTCCTCCGCGCGGCTCATCGAGAGCCAGTTCGCCGCGATCAACATCACGATGTACGGCACGTACGACCCCGCGCGGCTGAATGCGTCGCAGGCGGACATCAACAACACCCTCCAGGCGGGATACGTCACCGCGCCCGAGTACCTCTGGGCCACGCTCGATGCGTACAACTCCACCGGCGACCCGCACATCAGCCGCGCGCAGAGCAATAATGGCACGGGGAGTGGAGGGGGCGGCGGCGGGGGAGGCGGCGGCTCGTCCAAGACGACGCTCGCGATGTACGTGCATCATGGATATGGATATGCGGCTGCTGTGCCTGCCAACGCCACTGAAACCCTGACACGCGCCTTTCACGCAGGATCGTGCTGTATGCCATAACGGGCTGCGTGTCTGCCATGTTCTGCGTCGTCATCATCGCCGGCGTACGTCCCTTCACCTTCTTGTTCGGCAGCGGTGTAATGCGTAATAATGCTGATTTGTGCTTATGCTTATGCAGGCGATCCGTGCGATCCGCCACCCCGAGCGCTACCGCATGACCGCGGGCTTCGCGCAGGGCGGGCAGGGCTTCGGCGGGCAGGGCCGCACGGGCGTGCTCACGCGCGCGATCCTCGACACGTTCCCCATCATCAAGTTCGGCACGAACACCGCTGAAAACGCGCCGGACGAGGAGGCGGGCAAGGATCCGGCGGAGGCGGCGGAGGAGGGCAAGGCGCCTGCGATTGAGATGAAGGAGCTCGAGGATGGCGCGGGCCAGCCGGAGAAGGGCGCCGACGACGACATTGTCGAGTCGCCTGTGGCGGAAAATGGGCCGTCGAGTCCGGTCGTGGGGGTCGCGGTGCCGCCGGCGACGGGGGACCCTGCATATACCCATACCCGGGACGAAGCGAATGTCGGGGAGAGCAGCGGCAGTGGGAGTGGCAGCGCGGCGAGGCCGCGGCCCGCGGCGGAGGCGGCGGGCGCGAATGTTGTCACCCCGGATAACATTGGGCGCGAGACGTGCCCGATTTGCATCGTTGACTTTGAGGAGGGCGATGATCTGCGCGTGCTGCCGTGCGAGGGGAAGCATCGGTTCCACCAGGCGTGCGTGGACCCGTGGTTGCTGGAGCTGTCGAGCTCGTGTCCGATTTGTCGACAAGGTGCGTTTGTGTACTTTGGATCTATGTTTCATGGGGATTCTGACAATGGCATGTTTGCCTCGATGCAGATTTCCAGGCGCTCGAGACGATGATGTCAGGGGAGAGCGAAGAGGACTATAACCCATACCCCGAAGCGTCGGGGAGCAGCGGCCCTGCGCCGTCCACGCCAACGCACAGCAGCCACCCCCCGCGCTTCTCGCGATACCTCCGCTTCGCGCGCCGACGACACCACCCGATGGACCAGCCCGACCCGACCGATCCACCTGGCCCTCTTGCGCCGGACGTGCCGCTATGAGCTATGACGACCTTTTTCCGACTCATTCACGACGTGGAACTTAATCTTGACCCTTGTCTCGCTGCTCGAAGCTGTATTGTATGGTATGGTACGCCTCTGTCGTGGTCGTGGAGAGATGACGATGGACTCGGCTCGGTTGTAGTAATGCTGTCCGGATGGTAAACTTACTTAACGATATCATGTATGCCCCCGTGCCGGTGTCACGGTCGCCTTGGCTTGTATATATGTAGGCTTTGGATTTGTTGACACTCCTCCGACCTCGGCTGTCTTTCCAGTCTCCTCTTGATGCTGCTTGGAGAAGAAAACGGGGTGAAATTCGAATAAAACATTGCCGCCCGTGACGCGGTCACGTGTAGCCGCCGCGTCTTTGGTTCTGCCTTTTGTTCGCCTCCATTCGCAATTGAACGTTGAACCGCGACTCGCACACCGCGACTCGGACTCATGCGCCTCCACCACACCGCCGACCTCCTCCAGCGATAGCCCAATCTCAACACGACCTGGATTCTGAACATATTTACTGCAACACCATCTGAACCCGCGCGAACGAAGGCACCGGCATGCCACCCTCTTCGTCTTCAGCACACACCAACCACGCGCTCGCCGTCTCGCGCATCCACCGCCTCCTGCGCCCGCTGCGCAACAAGTGCACCGTGCTCGCCGCGCTGCCCGCGAGTGCAACGTCCGCGGGGTGCGCGGTGACGACGTACGGCAGCGCGCGCGCGCCGAGCTGGGCGGACGACGGCGTCGCGCCGCTCGAGCGCATCCCGCCGCCGCGCGTCATCCTCGCGCGCACGGAGACGCGCATGCGGCTGCAGGGGAGACTTGAGCTTGCGCGCAAGGTGTGGGATGTACTTGATGCGTGGGGTAATGTGCTCCAGGCGGCGCTGGGGAAGGAGAAGGAGAAGGCGAGGGCGGGACAGGGGAAGGAGGGTGAGAAGGTGGATTTAGATCTGGGAGAGGGTGCGCGAGGGGGAGTTGGGAGTCTGATGGCGATGTGCGCGGCGGTGGTGGGGGAGAATATGCAGGGGGAGGTGGAGCGCGCGGTGGAGGAGGGCGAGGGCGGCGAGGGCGAGGAAGTTGAAATGAAGGTCGTGAATGAATTGTACGAGGCTGTTGAAGGCGATGTGCGGCGGTATGTCTTTCGCTCTGATTTTTTATCTATTCCGTGCTCATTGATTGACGATGGTGTGGTTCGGTAGATGGACTCTTGTCTCACATGCTCTCAGTATCATCTTGGACACTTGCCCGCACCACCCCACGCTCCTCAACGTCCTCCTCGAACAAACGCTATCCTACAAACTTCCGCGCGCTGCACACACACTTCTGACAGCGCTTTTGAGTGTCGCGCTCGGTGCGCACCGCTCGCCCGCACACTCCCCTCCCATATGCCACCCCGCACACTCCTCCTACCTCCGCACCCTACACCGTCTCTGGACCTCGAACGCGCCCGCGGATATCACACGCGGATCCTTCTTCTCTGAGCGCGCCTTCATGCGCATCCTGGACGACGTGCTCGCAGAGACCGAGTCGCCATATGCATGGACATGCAAGTCCGTCGCGCGGCTCGTCCGCGACGTGCGCGAGCGTGATTTCGGCGCGTTCGTGGGTGTCGTGGACGTCCTTGCGGGCGTCGTGGCGAGAAAGCGGCAGCGGGACCGCATCGACGGCGTGCACGCGCAGCCGTCGTATGTCAAGAACGGGAGGCCCGCGCACCCGCAGGCCGCGCTGATGGAGCGTCTTGCAAAGTGGATGCGCACGGTTGCAGACTGTGACGTCCTCATCAGTGACGATGGTGACGATGGTGTAGGCGTCGATTCGGACCAGCATGAAGATTACCAGGTCGTCGTCGACTTTGTCGTGCGCGCCCGCGACGCGGGTTTGCATCACTGCCGCGGAGGCGTCGCAGCGTCGGACGTACAGAGCGTTCTGGTGTGCATCGCCGTGCAGTGCCTTACGGTACCACGGTTCGCCGCGCTCGGACCAGACGACAGGGCTGCGCTGACTGGTCTCCTGCATGAAGTGCAGCCTGCGACCGCGACGTGCGACGAGCTCGTCGAGCGGCTGTTCCATACCTCCACATACACCCCTCCCGCCTCCTCCGTTTCTCTCTCCCCCGATACAACCCCAGCACTCGCCACGCCCGAACCCCGCACACCATCTCTCACCACCGCACTGCGCGCACTCCGCTCGTGCGCAGACACACTGCGCGCGCACGCGCTGCACGCGCTCGAGGCGGCGTTCTGGGTGTGCGCGCTGAGGCACTTCGAGCAGGCGGACGACGTGGGCGGCGTCGCGGACCGCGAGCGTGCGCGCGCGGAGCTGATGGATGCGGTCGGCGAGGCGGAGCAGAGGGTGTATGGCGAGGGCGCGGTTGGCGGGGGTGAGGGGTGGGTGTGGGAGGATATGATTGGATGTTGGGTGAGGAGGGAGGCGGAGGGCGGGAATGAGATTAGGCCGGCGAGGTCGAGGAGGGGGAGAGGTGTTTCGCCTTCGCAGGCTTCGTCGGTATCGGCGTCGACGAGCTCGAGGCCGGCGTCTATGGTTTCGAGGACGGCATCTACGAGTTCGAGGAGGACGTCTGCGAGTTCAAGAACGATATCTACGAGTTCAAGGTCGACATCTACGAGCTCGAGGCCCACGTCTTCGAGCTCGAGGGCCACATCTTCGAAGACCGAATACTCGAGGACCGAATCTTCGAGGACTGAATCGTCAAGGGAGTCGAAGAAAAGGAAGAAGGCAAGGTCGAAAACGCCTGCGCCGGTATCTAGGAGGAGATCAAGGACCCCATTATCTATGTCGAGGGAGGAGACGCCAGAGCTTGTGTCAAGAAGACGTAACATGACACCAGAGTTCGAAGTCGCTAGCGACGACAACGAAGAGGATGACGAAGAGGACGATCCGCTGCTGCTTTCACCAAGAAAGCCGGTGCGTACTCGTCCGCGGACACCATCTCCCGCCCCCAAGCGCCGCAGGATCGCGGAATCGCGCTCGTCCTCGCCTAGCGAGTATATCGAGTCAGAAGCATGGGAACCTGGATCGAATTGCGACACGGACAGCGATAGCGATGCCCCCGCTAGGGAAGACACTGAAGATGCCGACACGGACAGCGACGGGGATTACGGTGCCCCCGTGCGGCGTCGCATCAGCAGGCGGAACTTGTCACCGACGCCATGCGAACGACGAGAGACAAGGAAGGTGCACGCGGCGCCGACGCCGGTGAAAGTGAGAGTGGGGCCCCGACTGTCGAATTTCGCGTCGATCTTGAAGGATGCGCAGATGCATCGGACGGATTTGCATGAGGAGAGGCGGAGGTTGAGTCAAAATCTATCTGTGGGAGGTCGCGAGAAACGGGTGAGGGAGACGGCGGACGCTGCGCCGTCGGATGATTCGTTGGATTTGTTTGCGTATAGCGATGTTTAGCGGGTGGTTTGCATTGGATAGTGGGCGGAGCCGAGCATTTGCACTGTAGCTTATCATGTGTCTTGGATACGTATCATTATTGGTGTTTTGCAATTTTATGGAAAGTGGAGGGGGCATTTGATTCTGCTCTACAGGATTGATCAACAAACTCGTGGAATGTGGGGACCAGTTTACTGTGCATTGTTGGGTCAGGGTTGGCTTTGGACCCCGGAGACCTCGTGGAACTCTATGTAGCCAATCACAAATGCCCGATCGCAGTACCCCTTGGTAGCAACGCTCATTGCGCTAGCGTCCATACAATGTCTTCCAAGGCACAAGCGAAAGCGAAAGCAAATCCACTTGCTCTCGAGGACACTCTACGAGACCTCGCGCTCCTGCGTGCATCGGATATCGACCTTTCCTCTGTCCTCACGCCCACCGAGCCGTCCGCGGAACACGCGACAGTCGACGCCACGCTGGAACGCTCCCGCGAGTTCGTGCGCTTGGCGCGGAGCGCGATCCGGCTGCGAGACAGGGGGGACGTGGAGACGCAGGGCGACCGCGTCGAGGAGCTGCGGAACAAGCTCACGGAGGTCCTCACGGGGCTTGACTCGGACTCGGGCTCGGAGGTGTCCGCAGCGACACGGTAGCGGCGAGGTGAGTGCGAGGGGGCGCATCTGCCGTATGGTGCACCGCTGATCGCTGATTCGCTCTTTGCACCTCGCGTCTCCTGTTTCAGCAGGCTTGAAAAGGCCGGCTCGTGCGCGGCGCGTGGAGATGAGGGGCGTGCGCGCTGTGCACCGCCGGCTCTTGGACTCTGCTGGAGTATCACGAGGGGGCCCATGTATCATGTAGTGCATCGCTCTCCGCCTGCAGGCATTGCTATCTATCTATCAGTTGAGGAACGCGAGCATGCGAGCTCCGAGCATGTTGTGTGTCTCGGAGGGCGGCTTCTCTGATGGGGCAGCCTGCTGGCAAACGCGTGGCGGGCGCGTGACGCGTAGGATGGAGAGCTGGTGGTATGGGGGCGTCGCGGACGTCTCTGACAGCGAGCAGGACTTGTTTAGGCTGAAAAGAGGGATGAGCCGTCAGAGATGGCGCGATAAAGGGTTCGGGATGTGACTTGTGGTGAAGAGAAAGCTTTAGCCGTTGGTGATGGTGCCGGCAGCCGCGCGGTGATAAGCTCATAAGGAACACAGGCCCGCCAGCCTTTCGCACGCGCCGCCTTTCTTTTTCTTTCACGACCCTCACGACCTCGACGTCGTCTGCGACGGCGACAGACATGACAGCGGCTACAGCTGCTCCCGCGCTCCCCATCGCGCTCTTCGTCCTCCGCGTCGTCTCTCCTGCTCTCGTCTTCCTCGCCGCGCTCTCTCTCCTACCCGCCCGCCCGCCCCCGCCCCCTTCGCCGTCTCCCATCACCTCTGTCGTCGTCGCGACCCGCACGCCCCGCCGCGCTCTTGTACTTTCTCTCCTTACTCTCGCTGCGCTCACCTACTTCCTCGATGGACTGACTTTTGTCGTCTTTGCCGTCGTCACCAAAACATGGCCCCAGAACACCGGCATCGAGGTCAACACCCTCGTGGGTCTCGTCGGCTTCGCCGGCCTCGCTGCGCTCGGCGCGTGGAAGGACATCCACGGTGTGCCTGTCTGGTTTTTGCGCCGCCTGAAGGCCGCCGTCACTGCGTCGCTGGTCCTCGACATTGCGCAGGTGGTGCTCGCAGGCGTTTACCTGCCCAAAGCTCGTGCGTACCCTCATTCGTCTAATGTAGCTCGATGTTAATGTCGATCTATAGCTACGCATGGCCGGTACCACCTTCCTGTTCCCCTCGAGCCGTTGCTCCACCTCGTCTTCCCCACGCTCCGCGTGCTCGTGCTCGTCCCGCTCTTCTTCGCGCTCATCAGCCCGCGCACTGCATACACGCCCGTGGCTAGCGCAGATGGACTCGAGGCCGCCCCGACGACGTCGCTCTTGCAGCCCCCGCTCGCGTCGACGGGCCTCATCGCGCCTGCAGACTCGAGCAAGTACGGCACATTCCGCAGCACCGGCTCCGCGCCGAATACCGCGTCGGGGCCGACGACGCGTGCGCACACGCCCGATCCCTCGCGCCAGCTGCCGCTCAAGCCCAGCTCGAAGGACAAGGACATCAACCTCGACCCGTCCTGGTCGGAGATCTGGGCGCGCCTGCGCCGCATCACGCCGTACCTCTGGCCGTCGAAGAGCCGCGCGCTGCAGCTCCTCGCGGTGCTGTGCATCCTGCTGCTCGTCGTCGGCCGCTTCGTCAACCTCGCGGTGCCGCTCGTGCTCGCGGAGCTCATCGCGATCTTCGAGAAGGGCGACGGCCGCTCGCCGTGGCCGTACCTCCTCGGGTACGTCGTGCTGCGCTTCCTGCAGAGCAGCGGCGGGCTCGGCGCCGTGCGCGACTCGCTGTGGGCGCCCGTCATGCAGTACTCGGATCGCGAGATGTCGCAGCTGTCGTTCAACCATTTGCTCAATCTGTCGTTCGCGTTCCACACCCACCGCAAGACGGGCGAGGTGCTCCGCATCCTGGATCGGGGCGCTGCGATCAATCATACTCTCGAGGTGTGTTTCGAGTCATGCTCGGGTGTGCTGGAAATGGGGCTGACGATCCCCGTTTACGTGTGCAGCTCATTCTGTTCAGTGTCGTCCCGACGTTCTTTGATATCATTGTTGCGCTTGTTGTATTCACGATCAAACTCGACTGGACGCTCGCCGTCGTTATCTTCTTTGTCATGTTCGCATATGGTACGCCTCATATCCGGCATACACGGGCCCTCGGCTAACCTGGATTACAGTAACTGCAAGTGTCATTCTTACCCGCTGGCGCACGAAGCTGCGGAGGCAGATGAACGAGCGCGATGTGGTCACGCGTGGGATCCATACGGATTGCCTGCTCAACTACGAGACGGTCAAGTACTTCAATGGCGAGGAGCATGAGGGCGAGAGGTACCGCGAGGCTATTCGGGAGTACCAGGCGCTGGAGTATCGCGTCATGCGTGCGTTCATTTCCTTTGATTCGAATTGGTGGAAATTAAATCGGATATGTTATAGTGTCCCTCAACCTCCTCAACTTGGTCCAGAACCTGATCATTGTAAGTTTAGCGCGTCTTCATACCGAATCGTTTTCTGACGCCTTGGATAGAGCGTTGGACTTCTGGTTGGATCGTTCATTGTCGCATCGCGTGTCACAGCTGGTCTCCTGGACCCCAGCGATTTCGTGTTCTTCATTACATACCTCGCTCAGGTAAGTTCATTCCTATCAGTATGAGACAATGTGTTCATTTGATTGGAATAGCTCTATGGCCCTCTCAACAGCCTGGGCTACATCTACCGGTCGATGAATCAGTCGCTCGTTGACACTGAGCGTCTGCTGAAACTGCTTAGCGAGCCCACGGAGATCAACGACAAGCCGAACGCGCCTGATCTCATTGTCAGCGAGGGCGAGATTTCGTTTGAGAACGTCAGCTTCTCTTACGACGGACGGTCGACTGCCCTCAAGGGTGTGTCGTTCACGGTGCCCAAGGGTAGCTCGGTCGCACTCGTGGGTGAGTCTGGTGCAGGAAAGTCAACGATCCTGCGCCTGCTGTACCGGTTCTACGACCTGAAGGAGGGCGAGGGCCGGATTACAATTGATGGACAGGACATCCGTGATGTTACGCAGACGAGCCTGCGCAAGGCCATCGGCGTGGTGCCTCAAGACTCCGTGCTGTTCAATGCCAGCATCGAGTACAACATCGGGTATGGCAAGTTCGGTGCGAGCCACGAGGAGATCGAGGAGGCAGCGAGGGCCGCGCAGATGCACGACAAGATCGCCAACTTCCCGGATGGGTACGCCACCAAGGTCGGCGAGCGAGGCATCCGGCTTAGTGGCGGTGAGAAGCAGCGCGTCGCGATTGCGCGAACGCTGCTGAAGAACCCGCCCGTGCTGCTATTGGACGAGGCCACCAGGTTCGCGTCTTCTAGCCTCGTGTTGGGGTCCAGCTGACACGTTCCGTAGCGCGCTCGATACGTCCACTGAACGCGACATCCAGAAGGCCCTGCAGAACCTGATGCGCGGCCGCTCGTCCTTATCGATTGCGCACCGTCTATCCGTATGTGGTGTATTTGTCTCTGTCGTGCAAAGCTAATATCCGCGCAGACCATCGCGTCCGCTGATCTGATCCTCGTCCTGAAGGACGGCCAGATCGTCGAGCAGGGCAGTCACAAGGAGCTTCTCGACCAGAACGGCCTCTTCGCGTCCATGTGGGCCGACCAGGTTTCTGCCACCGAGGACCCCGTCTCTGGTTACCAAATTGAGCAGGACGCCCCCGCCCCCGACACCGAGGAGACCCCGGAGGTCGTAGAATCCGCCGACATTATCCCCGCCGCTGTCCAAGTCGCCGAGGAAGCCAATGAGGACCCGGCGCCTGTCGCGGAGCCAGAGCTTATTCCTGTGTCTGCGCCTGAGGACTCAGCGCCTGTTCCCGCGCCCGCCCCCGTCGCCTTCCCGACCTCTGATGACGAGCCCGAGGTCGTATCTGCCCCCGAGCCTGTTGCTTTCCCCACTGAGAACCCCGTCGCGTTCCCCGCCTCGGATGATGCAGCGTCGCAACAGGCGCCGTCGGTGTCTAGCCCCGGCGTCACGTTCGTGCCGGAGGTGTCCACGCCGCCGCGCACGGGCACGCCGGATCCCGAATCAGAGCCGAAGCGCAAACGCATCTCGTCCCAGAACTTCCAGCGCCTCGCACGCCGCATTTCCATCTCGGGCCGCAGACAGAGCAGCGTCGCGTCCGTCGCGGCGTCGCTCGTCCCCGGCCTGAAGCGCGAGGGCTCGAGCTCGAAGAAGGACGATACCCCGCAGGGCACCGCGAGCCCGAACCCCAGCATCCAGAGCGAGGGTGACAAGGACAAGGAACAGCGCAAGAAGGAGAAGAAGGACAAGAAGAAGCGCAAGAGCACGCTCGTGTGAACGTGCCTCGTCCTGCCTTCGCGTCTGCTTCTCGCGCCGCCTTGCGCCCTGCGATCTATTTTCACGATCTATTTTCCCCCACTATATCACGACGATTTCGACGACTCCCGTATGACCCCCTCTGCTACATTAGTAATTCTGTCCATAGCTACCTTTCTGACCTGCTCTCTTTGTTCTGTCTGCTGGCTTCCTGCATACCTGTATATTTTGCACACATTTTGGAGAGATTTGAATTGGATGGCGCTGTCCTTGGATGGTGTCCTTGGAATTGGAAGCGCGCACGGTCCGTGCGGGTGGCCGGGGCCGCTGCCCCTAAAAACGGGGGTTGTTGATGCGGGTTTGGCAGACCGGAGCCTGGAGCGGAGCTGGAAGTGTGGGGACGTGTATATAAGAGCAGCGCGCGCGGCGTTTTTTGTGCCCAAGGTCCACTACTGGTCTCTCCCTCGCCTCGACCCAGTCTCTTCCCGTGTCCCGTCCCCTTCGGAGTTTCGTCTGGTCTCGGTTTCGTTCCGGTCTCGTGTACAGGATCCCCGCTTGCTTGCTTGTATTAATCCTCTCCGCTTCTCCCGTCCCCGTCCTCAGTCCCAGTCCCAGTCATGTCTGCAAAGGTTTACGTTGGGTCAGTCGTGTTGGCTTGTGTTCTCGCTCATACGCGCTTCTCCTGCCCGCTGGGGGAAGTGTGCGACTGATAGATGTTTTGTTTTGTATATTATCCGAATAGCAATTTGAGTTGGAATACGACCGATGACACGTTGCGCCAAGTCAGTCTGACATCCTAGCCAGACGGCCCTGTCCTTGCTTATCCTGACCATGCCTTTGCTGCCCCCGTCCCCTTCTCTTAGGCCTTCTCCGAGTTTGGCCAGATCCTCGATGTGCGCTTCATGTCCTTCTCGTCGTTGTGGTCGCCCCTGAGCTTTGGCGCGATCATCGTGACTTGTCGTGGACTCTTTGCTGACCCGTGTTTCGTTTGTGTTTGCATAGTCGATCGTCATGCGCGATCGCGAGACTGGTCGCTCCCGCGGCTTCGGCTTTGTCACCTACAGCACCAGCGAGGAGGCTGACACCGCCATCAACAACTTGAACGAGCAGGAGCTCGACGGCAGGAGAATTCGTGTTAACCTCGCCAATGCCAAGGGCAGCGGCGGAGGTGGTGGTGGCTACGGTGGTGGCCAGGGTGGCTACGGCGGCGGAGGCCAGGGCGGCTACGGTGGCGGAGGCTACAGCGGTGGTGAGCTGACACGCGTCCTGTTTCCGGTTTTCATTGACGTGCTTACCAGGCGGCCGTGGTGGAGGTGGCGGCTATGGCGGTGGAGGCTACGGTGGCGGAGGCCAGGGCGGCTACCAGCAGGGTGGCGGCTACGGTGGCCAGCAAGGTTCGTTGTGTGTTGTCGATATTGCTTGATGGATGCTGATGCGTCGGTTGTTGTAGGCTACGGTCAGCAGTACGGCCAGCAGAGCTCTTACCCTCCCCAGACTGGCTATGGCGCCCAGGGTGGCGACTACCAGCAGGCCAGCTTTGGCAGGACTCCCGGTTACTAATCTCATGTAGTACGTTGATGCCTTCTCTCTCTGGCCTGTGCATCGGCTTACGCGTCGTGCAGTCCATAGGTCGTGATGTCTCATCCCACTCCATTTCTCTCTCGTCTCACTCTCCAGCGATGAGACACCACGACGCCGTCCTCTCTCTTTCTCTCTATTTTCCTTTACTTGTTGTTATATCTCTTATGCCTTTCTTGTCGTCGACCCACTCATCCACACCAACTCGTTTCCCATTCCTGTCGTTTCCCCCAGCACTCGTCGTTTTCGTCCCTGGCTCGTGCCCTGTAGTCCCGGGCATTCCACAATCCGGCTTGTACTAGTACGATTTCCTCTCATCCTCTCTCCGTCTGTCCCCCTTGCTCCCGCGATCGTGGGTGGGTGTGTCAATGCTTAGCGCTGTCTTGTGTAACTACTACTCTTAGAAAATGCAGTCCTGACGCGGCCGAGTGCGGCCCGCTGTCCCTTTCAACTTTTTGCGGGCGTGCATTGCGTGATCTGGCGAACGATATGAATGGGAAAGTTGGGACGACGGCCGGACCTAGATTGTGGGTGTGGTCAGGTGTGCAGCGAGTGATGGGAGGCTGGTTGGCCTTGGCGGACGCTTTGAGTCGCCGTTGCGACGAAGATGGGAAAGCTGCATGGAGGAAGTCGCCGTAACGCCTATCTTCCGCCTTATCAAAGGGACTACTCATACAGGTCACCGTCGATCCTGCTAACCGCGCAAAGCAGCGCGCATCGTAGCGAATGGGAAAGGTATGAGTGAAAAGAAGACGAGATGAGGAGCACGAGGAGTCGAAGCCAGAGACCAAGTTAAACTCAAATACGCATACGGTGAGGGCGGCGAGCGCCCATTACAGTAGATGAAAAGATACATGTACATGATGGCGTGTGGGTACCAGTACGGGCACACCCCAAAACTTTCTTCGTTCATTCTCCGTTCTCCATTCCGCATCCTGCGATCTGATACCGCATCCTGCGTCCTGCGTTCAGTGTTCAGCCAGATCCCGCGCCTTAGGACCTGCATTAACTGCGCCCTGAGCCCAGCCAAATCCCGCCAGCCCCCCGACGCCGGTCGGAATCGCACAACACGTATGTATGTAAAAAATTATCACCCCGAGATCCGCTCCTGCAGCGACATCGTCTTGCTCGACATCCTGCTCTCGAGGCTCTTCTTCTGCTGCGGCTGGGAGTGAGACGGCTGCACCGCGTCGCGCCGTGGGCCGCGGCCGCGCCCTGCACCGGTGTTCGGCGCGTTGCTGCTGCTGTTATTGTTGTTGTTCGGAGCGCGTCTCTTGCTGTTGCTGGTACTCCTGTTCGCGTTGGCATGGCTATGATTGTGTGGTGCTTGCCGCCGGCCGTCGATCCCCACGCGCGCAAGTAAAGAGGTGGAGCTGGAGCTAGAAGCGGGTAGAGGCTCCGTGGGCGAGACTTCGATGAGCGTGGACAGAGCGAGTGGCAGGGGCGGGGGCGGCGTCGGCGTCGGGACGTAGTCGCTCTCGTACCCGTGCCCGTCCTCATAGGACGCGGCAGGGTGCACGCGCTCGCCGAGAGATCTCGAGCCTTGCCCCGCTGAACCGGGTCCGGGTCCGTACATCCACTCGCGCTCGCGGTCTCGGCGGTCCAAGTCGTCGAGATAGCGCCGCTCGCCCTCGCGCGCGCGCAGCGTCCGGAGGTCCGGCTCGGGATACGCGGGCGCGGGCGCGAGGGAGAGGTCCCACCGCGCCTCGGGCGAGCGGGGGTAGTACTCCTGCGCGGGCACGGGCGCAGGCTCCGGCGAGCGCTCGTAGCGGTACGGCGGGGTGCGGCGCCCCCGCTCTCTGTCGTCGTATGCGTACCGCGCGCGCTGGCGCGGCGGCTCGAGCTCCTCGGAGGATGCGCGGTGGTCGATCTCCCAGGAACGTTTGCGCGGCGGCGAGTAGTGGTCGGCAGCGGCGGAGCGTGGGTGGCGGTCGTAGCGCTCGGGGGAGTAGTGGTCGCCTTGGGGTGGAGGGCGCGGGGCGCGTCTGGCGTTGGACGTGGAGGAGGACGAAGTCGACGGGTAGCGCTCGTTTCGTGCGTCGGGGTAGAGGGGCTGTTGGGCGGTGCGAGGGGAGTATGACATGGGTGGGCGGCGGTCATCTTCCAGGGGAGGATGATCAGGGTACGTGGGGCGGTAGGTGCTAGGGCCGTTGGATCCAAAGTTGGCGTTGGTAGGAGATGTAGATACTGACGCGCTGACAGCATCGTACGGTCGAGAGCCCGAGGCCCTCTGATTGTCATTGGCAGGAGCGATGCGCGCACTGAGCTGCGCAGGTGGAAGCTGGGCAGCAGCAGAGTTGTTCGACCACGGCTTTTCTGAGGATTCTTCGTATTTTACCGAGGCTGACGACAGAGGCCTCTGCGCTTGTTTCTTGCTACTAGGCTCGGCAAGAGCACTAGAATGAGAGGACGGCGGCAAAGAGCGCGGCCTGGAGTGCTCTGGCGTATACGAAGGCAAGTTGGTTGTTACGTCCGTGTAAGGCTGCCGCCCGGCCTCGGTTTGCGCAGGCACAAACGGATTCGGGATAGAGTTCTTGTTCGATGCTTTCTTCTTCCGCTGTGACGACACCTCGCGAGACGCGGGTTTGTTACCTGCCGTCTGCGAGGCAGCTGCAGATGCTGTGACAGTAGAAGGGGGTCGCGCAGGGAGAGATGCGTGGGGAGAAATGACGACTGTCGGTGACTTGGAGTTGGATGCCGATGCCGACGCAGAGCGAGACTTTTTCTCCGAAGTAGTCGAAACCTTCAACCCAGAGGATGTGGCCGTGTTAATGGGTACAGCGGGTGTTGCGTCGCGCGACGCCTGCGCCTTCTCCTGCTCGCGAATGGCCCGTATTTGCGCGGCATTCTCGTCAATCGCGCGCTGCTTTTGCGCCTGCACATCTTGCCGGCGCGCAATGAGTTCCTCTTCACGCCGCGCTTCCTCTTGTCTCGCAGCCTCTTCCTCCGCTCTCCGCGCAAGCGCTTCCAAGCGCTGCCGCTCTATCTCGGCTTTCTTGTTCTCCTCAACCAGCTTGCGCTTCTTCTGCTGCTCCTCAGCCAGCGCGCGTGCTTCCGCCTCCACACGCTCAGCCTCCACGCGCCGATATTCGAAGTCTGCTTGCGCGCGCTCCTCCTCGCGCTTCTTCTGCTCCTCCTCCACGCGCAGCCGCTCCGCCTGCTCCTCCGCCGCCGCACGCAGCCGCTCCGCCTGCACCTGCGCCTCGTGCTGCCGCTGCTTCTCCTCGTCCGCCTGCAGCATCTTCTTCAGGTCCTCGAGGACCGGCACGTGGGGGCCCTCGCGCTCGGCGAGGTCGTTGAGCCACACGAACAGCCGCTGCGCGAGCCGGCCCATGTCCTCCGCGCGCTCGCCCGCCTCGTGTGTCTGCTCGCGCGCGCGCAGCACCTCCGCGCGCACGCCCTCCGCGCCCGCGGCGAGGCGCTCCGCGAGCGCGTGCGTGCGCGCGGCCTCGTCCGCCATGCGTGCGGCCTGCGCCTTGGTCGCCGCCGCGAGCTGCAGCAGCTCATCGAGGTGCGCGAGTGCGGACGCGGCGAGGCTGTCTGCGGTGCCCGTGGAGGTCTGCAGCTCGCTGGACTTGGTGTCGAAGCGCGAGTGGATTTTGGGGACCGCGGCGTGTCGCGTGCTGGTGAGCTTGAGGAGGCGGAGGAGCGCGGTGGAGGGGGTGATTTCGGTGGAGGGGTCGGGGCGGGAGGAGGAGAGGGGGACGAAGGCGGAGTCGGTGCTGGGGGAGACGAGGGCGCGGTGGGTGGATGATTCTCGGGCAAGATCAGATGGTGAGGGCTGCGACGGTAATGGGGCAGGTTGAGAGATAGCAGAGGTCGAGGATTGGGGAGGGACACCGGACGGGTTGGAAGGGCCATGGCGTTCCTCGGAGTTAGCGTGTGAAGACCCCGCCTGGGGAACGGCCGGGGTTGGCAGTGGGATCTGAGCAGAATCCATTTCTTGTTTGATGGACATAGAAGCCGCAACAGAGGGTTTGGTGCTAGAAGCACGTGCGATACTGCTAGTAGCCTCGGCCCCGGATTGGACAGGCCCATCACTCTGACCTGTCGAAGTCGAAGGCACTTGGTTCGATGCTTCAGAAGATTCAAAAGAGGGTCCGGCTAGTGCTTGAAGCAGCGTTGGACGAGACGAAGGTGGTCGTTGATCTGAGCTTGCGCCAATGGGCGTCATGTACTGCGACTCCATAGGCGAGTCGACGGGAGATGGCGAGCGGTAGTCGCCAGGATTGTCATCGGTGGCCATGCGAGCAAGAAGAGCAGGGTGTCTGCCGATGGTGGTAAAAGTGAAACCGGAAAGCGAGGATTGGGATGGGTGTGATTCGGTATCGACTGCGGCGGGGGCTGACATGTCCTTTGTACGAGGAAGCCGCAAGATGATTGAGTTTGTAGGGTCTAAGTCGATAAAATGGGAGTCGTGTAGGTGTATTAGAAGGAAAAAGTGGCTGCGTGGGTGTCAGTGGGTGGTGGTCTGCTGATAAGGAGAAAGGACAGTACTCGGATGGCGAAGGTCGCCGCTGACAAAACCTGGGCGAATGCGGTGTGATGTTACACTGCTAGTGATCCCAGAAAGCTTGTAAACAGATGCACTGAGAGCGTAGGCAATGTATTATGCGACTCTTTGGGACAGAGGTCGATGGGATGATGAGGGGAGGAAAACAAAGGGGATAAGCGTCGTGGTCTAGTTTTTGTATCGTACGCCGGCGGGTGCGTGCGGCTGCGCCACATCGCCGGTCTCGCCTCCTTTGTCTCATCTGCGGCACGCGCTTGGACGTAAATATCTCATTTATTCGCACACCACAGACACAACGTCTGGAAGCACGATCTATGATTTTCTATGCGATTGCCTCTACTGTATGGTTTCAGTGCAACAAAAACAAAGAACAAGGCGTGCGAATGTCAGGTTTCAAGTCAAGACGCCACGTGACTAGTCGATCTCAACTCCGAGACCTGCGCCGGCGTCCTGCTCGGCTTGCGCGCAGCTCAGGCCTCTGAGACTGCGTCAAGCTCGGGCTCGCGATGAGCTATATCTTCACATTGCCTACGACAGGCTCACTCTCCTTTGCCGACAACTACACCAGCACTCCCGGGAATGCACACGCGGCAGACATCGCGCAGACGACGCAGCTGCGCGCGAGCTTGCGCGCCTTGCTCAAGGAGAGCAGGCATACTGACGGCGAGAAGGATTATATGAAGCTCGTCAAGGTCGCGTACGATCCGCATCTCTTCGTCTTATTTACTCAATCCCGAGTCTGTAGATCCTGGAGGAATACCTCCCACACCTCTTCGCCCTCGACAACTGCGTCCGCGCAGGCGAGATCACATGCACGAAAGAACCCAGTAAGCAGCCTCCCTTTCTGTCCTTACATCCCCTCACACAGCACCCCGCGGCAGTATTTAGCTGGCGCACGACGCTCTCCTCGCACCTCTTCTCCACCGCCCCGCGACTCGCGCTCCCCGCGCTGCCCTCCGAGCTGACCTTCAGCCTCCTCACGTATGCCTTCGCGCTCTCGAACCTCGCGCGCGCGAGCGTGCTCTCGCTCGGGCAGTACGAGGTCGAGCGCGGCATCTCCGACGTCGAGCGCCGCGCGAAGGACGAGCGCCTCGGGTTCGCCGTGTCCCTCTTCTGCCGCGCGAGCGGCGTCTTCGCGTTCGTCGCGGACGACGTGCTCGCGGAGGGCAGTCTGCCGGCCTGGCCGCGCGGGCTCGAGCGTCCGCCCGAGCTGAGCAAGGAAGTCGCGTCTGCCTTGTCAAAGTAGCATCCCCTTCTTCTCATTCCCTCGCACGCATGCTGACAGACCTCTGCATTTTTTCGCACCAGGCTCAACCTCGCCGCCGCGCAGTCGCTCGCCATCCGCAAACTGCTCTCGAAAGCCGCGTTCGACAGCACAGTCGCGCCCGGCCCGCCCCTCCCCAAGTCACACCCCTCCCCCTCGCTCATCGCAAAGCTGCACCTCGAGGCCGCCGCCCTGTCCAGCGCCGCGCTCGCGCTGCTGCGCATCCCCGGCGCGTCCAAGGCGCGCCTCAAGTCGCCCGCGGCCTCCGCGTCGTCCGCCGCGAGCAAGCTGAAGCTCGGGTTCGGGCGCAAGAAGAGCGCGCCCGCACCTGCGGAGGCCGATCTGGATGTGAGTGGTGGAGGAGGAGGTGAGGGAGAGGTGAAAGAAATGGAAGTGTCCTCCGACCTGCAGCGCGCCGCGGCGGACACGGCCGCGCTGCACACCGCGCTCGCGCACAAGTGGCTCGGCGTCGACGCGGGCGAGCACGACCTCGACGCGCGCGGCGGGGACGCGGTCGGGTTCCTCGCGTGGGCGAAGCGCGAGCTCGAGGAGCTCGCGAAGGGCCGCGGCAAGGAGGGCGGAGGGAAGGATGAGGGCAAGGTGGGCCGGCGCGAGAGGAAGGGGCGCGTTGTGGAGGAGGTGGAGGCGGTGGGGACGTTTTTGGTGCATTATAAGAAGCTGAATGATTCTGTGCGTGATTGCTTATTTTTGGTGGGCTGAGTTGTTGGGCTGACGGACGTGTGGACGAGGGCAGTTGGCATATCAGCCTGTGCCGAGCCAGGCGGCGCTGCAGGCGAGTATACCCGCTGGGAGGCTGGCGGTGAACATTAAAGCCTACACGAAGCCGACGCCCGCTTTTGGACCGGGGTCCGTTGCATATGTGCGCAAGCAGGCAGAGGAGCTCGAGTTGGTTGGCGGTAGTGATGGGGAGGATGCGAAGGACGTGGTGGTTAGTCCGAGGAGTGGACAGTCCTATGGTGGGGAGGGGTCGTATTTCTAGCTGAGATTTTGGGGGCCTGGGACGGTGGTTGAATGGGATTTTGTAGCGATATCTGCATGGAGTGTTAGAGTAGGAGAAGTTACCTTGGAATGTAATAACAGTTTTCCAACTTCGCAGCGGAACTGATACCTTGGCGTTCATTCAATGTGAAGCCTCGAAAGACTGATTATTTCCGCATTTCCTAGAGTTGCTGTTGCAGGCATCGGGTGATGGATTGGAATGAAAGCCTGTCGTCCAAGCGACTCTTTGGTATATACCGTTCTATTGATACAAACTGCTCTCCTCACGACCATACATCATACAGACAATGGCCTGGCACGGCTCACGATTGCCCCTCTGGCGTCTTGATATCCGCCTGGACTTTCAACCCCGCCTCCTCCAGAAGCGCCTTGAGCTTCCCCTCGCGGTGCAACTCACTGAGTTGGTCTGACCCGCCTATCGATTTACCGAGCAGGACGGCATTTGGGAAGGTGCTCCGCCCAGTTAAGCGCGTAAGAATTGCCTTAATGAGGTCGCCGTCATCTGTGGAGTTCATACAACATCATGAGAGGTAGCTATGACAGCATGCGAGTAAGAGTTGCATACCGCGGAGGTCGACCTCCACAACCTTTGGTGCCGGCAGAAGGTCATAGTTCTTCAGCAGCTCCTTCGCGCGCTTCGAGTATCTATCCACAGTGTCAGATTAGCGCACACGCAGCACAGGGACAGCCAAAGGGCACATACGGGCAATATGTCTGCATCGAAGCGGGACACCCGCACAATCAGCCCCACCCGTCAACTGCGCACTCCCAGGCACACACACGCACCTTGCTAAACACGACGAGCGGCGTCTCCGCATTCATCGTCTTGACCGCCCTAGCCCAGTCCACCCAGTCCCCGCCCTCGTACACCTTCAGATCGATCGCCTTCGCGGGGTCGAGCCCGACGCCCGCGCCCGCGCTCTCGAGGCTGAGCACCGCGTCCGGGCGGCGCGTGACGAAGTAGAGCAGCCCGCTGATCTCGTCCGCGCGCGGGCGCACGAGGTGCGCGATGCTCGCGCGCGAGAGCGGGTGCAGGCCCTGCAGCGCGGGCGGGAGCGCGAGCAGCTCGTGCGACGACGAGAAGAAGAGGAAGAGCAGCAGCGCGCAGCCGGCGAGCAGCGGCCAGAGCAGGCGCCGGCGGCGGAGGCGGTCGGCCATGGATGTGAGCGTGGACGGTGGCGGTCTGCGCTTCGCGCTGGCTTTTTCGGACGCGCGGTCGAGGCGGAGGTGCGGGTGGTACGTGTGTGCGTACGCGGGCGGCCTGGAGGTCGTTGTGCTGCGGATTTCTGAAGGCATCCGGGGGCGGTGATCAGTACTGGGTATTTATGGATGAGAAGGGGTGGGAGAGGGGGGTATATATATCATGTCCCGGTGTCCCGACGTGGCATGAACCTGTGCGCACGAGCGCTGCCGAGTCCGACTTACCAAAACGACTTGTCCATGGCACGAGCAGAACTCACAGTGGCGGTACACGGCCTTCCTCCCCGGCCGCCAATTATAACTCTCAGCAGGTACTGTCTGATTAGATTGGCGCCCGTCACTTCTTTCAATCCGACCACGGTGCCCGGCACTGGCAGTGACACTTCTCTGCGTACGATCCCACTACGATGGCACCTAGAAAACCGATAGAATATGTGCTCTTCGACATGGATGGTAACGATAGCTTATCCTCAAGCTGAAGTCACCGCTAATTTTCTGTAGGCCTCATGATCGACTCTGAGCGAGTTTACACCGATGTCACCAGTGAAGTAATCTCTCGACGATCCTACCTCTTGAACATACCCTAATATCCCTTACAGATGAGATTCTCGCTCCATACGGCGCCGAAATGACCTGGGAAATGAAAGCCGGACTCATGGGCAAACGTATGTCCCTCCCAACAAACTTACCTGCGCACGAGATCTCACTTTCGCACACCCTAGCGGAACGCGAAGCCAGCGCGCACCTGCTCTCCTTCTTCCCGCAGATCTCACTCAGCATCGACGACTACATCACACAGCGCAACATCCTGCAGGACCAGCACTGGCCGCACGTGCAGCTGCTGCCAGGCGTCGAGCGCCTCGTCGCGCACCTGCACGCGCACGGCATCCCCACCGCGATCGCGACCGGCTCGCGCCGGCGCAACCTCGAGCTCAAGACCGCGCACCTGCAGCACCTGTTCGGCCTGTTCGGCGCGCGCGTCGTGTGTGGCGACGACCCGTGGATCAGCGAGCGCGGCGGCCGCGGGAAGCCGTTCCCCGACGTGTTTTTGGTTGCGGCGCGCGAGGCGCTTGGGAGAGATGTGGGCGGGAAGGGCGAGGTGGGCGAGGTGGAGGGAGAGGTGGTGCCGTTGGAGCAGAGAGAGGAGCGGGCGAGGGGACTTGTGTTTGAGGATGCGATTCCGGGAGTGCAGGCGGGGAAGAGAGCAGGGATGAATGGTGCGTTCTGATATGATCTATTTGCTTTTGCGTTGGACGATCTCATATGCTCTTTGCAGTGGTGTGGGTCCCGGATCCTAATCTGCTGGGTATGGAGGCGAACAGCGTGCATGGGGCGGACCAGGTCTTGAAGTCGTTGGAAGAATTCGTGCCGGAGGAGTGGGGGCTGCCACCGTACAACAGTACGACAAATTGATAGTTGAGATGAAGGTATCATCTGGCTTGTGGAGAAGTCATGATGCATAATCTATATTGACGATCCATGTACGAGTACATTTGAATAGAGATGTAGTATAAACTACAGCCTAGTGGAACTCTATCCGGGCTTGGTCATCTCCCCTCCTCCTTGAGTTGCGAATGAACCCTGGGTATGTAATCGAAGTCAGTAAATCAAGTGGAGCAATGAAGAGTCAAAAACACTCACCCCCCGCCTCTACCCCCCCCCCCCCCCCCAACACCCCCAGCTCGAAGAAAGAAAGAGAGGAAAAGAGAGAGAGAGAGAGAGAGAGAGAGAGAGAGAGAGAGAGAGGATAAAAAAGGAAACGAGAGGATAAAAAAGAGACGAGAAATAGAGAAGGAACTGAGACGAGGAAAAAGAAACGGGAAAGACAGAAGGAAATGAGACGAAGCAAAAAGAGACGAGAAAAAAGAGAGGAAAGGAAAAAAGGAAATAAAGACAGCAAAAAGAAAAGAAAAGGAAACACCAGCACGGACCTGTCGTAGACGTCTGTTTCTTGTCCCCGGGGCGTGCGGTGCGGTGCGAGCGGCGAGCGTGCGTGCGATGCGATGGGCGAGCGATGCGTGCGTGCGATACGAGCGAGCGTGCGATGTGCGAGCGTGCGAGCGTGCGAGCGTGCGATGCGTGCGATACGAGCGTGCGATGTGCGAGCGTGCGGCGTGCGTGCGATGCGATGTGCGTGCGTGCGGCGAGCGATTAATGCGACCTGTAAAAAAGGGGAGTCCAGTCGACCGCACCAGGCGGGAGGGCTCCCCAGCTGTCAAAGAAAACAAAACAGATCACAAGCCGAAGTCCAAGTCCGAGTCCAAGCGCCAAGTGCCAGATCCCAAGAGAACCGAGAAGTGTTGAGTCGAAGTCGCCGAGCCAAGTCCAACATGCCGAGTCCAGAGCCGAGTCGAGTTTTGAGGTTGAGTGTCGAAGTCGATGGTGACGAAGTGCGTAGAGGCGGGAAAGCGAGAAAGCGATGATGTGGGATAGAGGTAGACGGGGGATACGAGAACGCGAAGTCAAATGAGCCAGTCCGAAGCCAAGTCCAGTCTTGAATACTTGGATCTTGAGTGCGGGTCTTGAGAAGAATGTCGATCATGGATAGCGGAAGAAGAGAAGAAGTAAGATAGCGATGCGAGAAAGCGAAAGGCGTTGATATCGAGAGTCTGAGCAGAGAAGAGCCAAGCCAGTTGTCCATTGAAAATGTTGAACTTGAAGTATTGATGGTCGGATGGTCGCCAAGAAGTGTAGAGAAGAAAGAAGAACTTTGAATGAATAAAAGTGTTGCCAGAACGAGGATGAAAATGAGAAGAAGACAAGAAGGCAAAAGACGGATAAAAGAGTGATGGTTCGTGGGAGTCGAGATGAGAGAAGGAAAGCGAAAGACGAGAACGGAGACCAAGAGACGATAGGCGCGACGAAGACAGAAAGAAATATCTTTTTTTGGGTTTTGTGAATTTGAACTTTTTGTAGAAGGGTATCCGATTTTTTCAATTTTTTGTGGGTTTTGTGAGGTTTTATGAATGGCGAAGAGAAGAAGATGAAATGGAGTGAAGTGGAATGAAGTGATGATGCGAGCCTGAGAATGAGAGAGTGAAGGACGAGACGATTGCAGATCGCGAACGTGGAAGGCAGCTGCAGATACGAGGGACGTCTCCCCTGCGCGAGGAATGAAAACCAGCGTAGCAACAGGAGAAACGAAGGACGCACCCGCACCCGCCCTGCCTACGCCATCAGATAATCGCGTGGTGCATTACCCTGAATGTACTCTGCAATGACCTCGTCCAGGCACTTCTCAAACTCCTCCTGCGTCGGCTCGGGGGTGTTGATAAGCACGTAACTGGAGTCTAAGCTCCAGCTCAAGCGGCGTTCGTCGTCGTCGTCGTCGTCCTCTTGGTCCTCCGTATCGCTGTCGTACCCGGTCCAGGGCAGCGGGTCCACGAAGACGGCCGAGTCAGCCATGCGCGGGGTCTCCTCATCCGACGAGTCCTCCACGAGCACGAAGCTGCTCTCCGCCGACGGCAGCGAGTCGGCAGAGACCTCCAGGACGGCAATATACTCGTCCTCGTCGAGCACAGTGCCGTCCCAAGCAGTCGCAGGCGGCGCGAGGCGCGCAGGCTCGGGGAGCGGGCGGATCACCTGCTCGGGCGCGTCGACGTACTCCCTGCTCGGCATGTCGACGTCGCCGTCCTCCGGCTCGACGACGACGAAGCTCGGCTTGTGGAAGCGCGAGAACGCGCGCATGCGCCCATAGTAGTCGTACAGCAGCTCCAGGCAGTGCTGCAGCCCCGCGGCGGGGGCTTTGATCGTCTCCTGCGAGTCGTGTGCGGAGGAGAGCAGGCCGCGGGAGGGGGCGCGCCCGCGCTGGTAGGGTGAGGTGTGGAAGGGCCCTTTGGTGTCGAACTCGTCGCGCACACGGCGATAGCGCGAGCCGGGCTTGGGTTTGTTTTCGGCTGACGGCGTTGCGGTTAAGTGTCAGAAGGAAATGGGGATGAGGTGGTCGAGGTGCTTACATGGTTGGGATGCAGAGGCCAGCCTCTGGTATTTGCCCTCGCGCTGCGAGAAGAGGAATTTGAAAGACATGTATGATATGAGGGATGGATGAAGGCGTAGGTGACAGTGGAGTTATGGGTAGCTGGATGAGGAGGTAAGATGATGGCGGTTCAGATGTAAGTTCCACTGTGCAGAACGGGGAGACGAGCGATGTGTCTTGTATACCAGCTGCATGTCGCGCCCGTCGGTCGAGACAGTATGCCGGAATGAGTGGGTGTGCCCATAGCGCGTGGAATCGGGCCTGCTGGGCTGGGTTAGCCGGACGTACATGATACTGATGTGATACGACCGTATCCTGAATCGTCGTCGCGCCCTCTTCGTATGCTGTACTTTATCGCAAAGGCATGCAGGTATCCTGTGGTATATCAATTTTTGAACATGTAGCCTTGCCTACCAGATGGGAGCACTGAGGGCCAGCAGATCTGAACAGAATACGCATCCGTGATTAAAGTGCTTCCGCTTGCCTGCCCAGTCGCCCGTTTCGACACCTGGTCTCGATATCACCGTCAGTGTGTCATAAAACATATAGATGAATATCTACTGATGTTGCTTGTGAAGCTGTCTTAGCTGGGGAGAGATGAAGAACATAGACGTGTCCGAGAAGAGGGTGAGGAGTATTAACCCTAGATGGGCTAATAAACAGTAACAAGGCTTGGTTACTTCCTGACCTGTCAAGCTCCCGTCTAGCTCAGTCGGAAGCACAGGTCTCTAGCGATGCCCCTGGCCTGACGGCCAATGATATGCGCTCGCTAATGTTACAGGCCCCCTGGGTTCGAGCATGACGCGGATCATTTTTTGTCGTCACTTTTTCCGTCCATGTGCGTGTTCTGTATTGTTGCTCACCTGTTTCCAGTGACACCACTCTGTGTCCATCGCATGCATTGCAGCAATAAAGGACTGGAGATCATGTTTTGTTGGGCAACCGGACTCAGGCTGCACTATTACGTTTGCTGGCGGCCGCCAGCCGCGTTTCATCTTTCGACGTCCATGTAGTAAGTATCTTTGCAATTGTTCAACAGCACGCTCGGGACCTAGCCTGAACGGATTGCGCTGAACAGCTTTCCTCGTCTCCATTCAAGTGCAATACCACGTCCCCAGATTCCCCAACCGTACACATTTTGCTACAACTTGACGAGCCCTGTCAGGCACGTCCTAAATCTAGCTAACATCTGGCGCCAATTCCTGCTCCAGAACTGCTCGCCGCAGCTTCTGCGTGATGATCATCTCATATGAACAGTAGCGCGTAGGTGTCGAGTCTCTGCCCTGAATGAAAGGCAGTGGTGGTCTTATTACGATTCACTAACGCGGTTTTGATCTAATACAGTGTCTGGCGCCGGGGCGACAGTGCCAGACACCAGAACCGTACCCAACAAGGTCAAGCTTCGCCGCCATGCCTGGTATAAAAAGGCGCAGCAGAAGTCGAGAGATTGCCACAAACAACAAACGACCCCCTCCAGCTTCTCTAACCACTTCCAACTCAATTTTCAGAATGAAGGTACTTGTTATCGGGTGAGTATTACGCTGCTTTATAAACCGCTGTAGGTGTCTGATTATTCCAGTTTTTCTTCAGTGCTACTGGCTTCGTCGGTCTCCCCGTCGCCCGGGCGCTGAATCGCGCTGGCCACATCGTGTACGGCCTGACTCGTTCCGAGGCCAAAGCTAAGCAGCTCGCGGCTGAAGAAAGCAAGTCCTCTTTTGTCACTTCTTCGTCTCTGTTCTAACCCTTCCTTTTTCACGTTCAGTCAATCCTATCGTCGGCGACCCCGAGAAGCCAGATAAGTGGGTAAAAATCGTCGCCTCCCTCGACTGCGTCATCGACGCGCTTGGCGGCACCGCCAACATCTACCTCCTCGGGCAGTCGCTGCTCAAAGCCGTCACCGAGACTGCCAAAGCACGGCCCGCAGGCACGCCGCGGCTCACGTACATCTACACGTCCGGCTCCTGGGTCCACGGTGACCACAGGAAGGAGATCGTGACGGACACAACCCCACTCACGAACCCCGCCACGCTCGTGCGCTGGCGCCCCGCCCTCGAACTGGCCGTCGTGGGCAGCCCCGTGCTCAATGGCATCGTCATCCGCCCCGCGCTGGTATACGGCGGGAGCGCGTCGATTCTTGCGCAGCTGTATGGCGCGGCGGCGGGTGGCAAGGTGCGCTGGGCTGGCGTGCCCGGAGGCCGCTATGCCACGGTTCACTATGATGACCTGGCGGATCTGTACCTGCGCGCTGCGGAGAAGGCGCAGATTGTGGGCGGCGTCATCTTCGATGCTGCAAATAATCAGACAGAGTCTGTCGACGACCTGCTGGAGAAGCTTGTGATGATATCGGGCAGTCAGGGCCCGTATGAGTACACACGGCCGTCGAACTGTACGTCTTCACCCTTCATTATCCTTGGATAAAGATGCTGAGTTACTGTACAGCCTTCGAGGAAGCGGTAGCCTCCACGACTCTCATCCGCCCTTATCTCGCCCGGACGCTGCTTGGCTGGGAGCCGCGAAAGACCGGCCTCATCGATGGGCTGGAGACTTGGTATGCCGCTTGGATGGCGTCGGCGCCGGAGGGGAATGAGAAGGTGAACTGGCAGAAGAAGATTTTCTGCAAGAATGGGCAGCAGTAAGGATGGTGCCTGGAGTCATTACTCCGATACCGCGTTCTCGAGGATCGAGCTTCTCTGTATTCGGAAGAAGGATGTTATCATGGCCTTTCTGACGTAGTGAAGCGAAGGAACCGCAGCGTGTATCCGGCGTGCACTTTCACGGGGAAACTGTTTGGCGCTAGAGCTTACAAGTATGTCTCTGTCATGTTTGTGCCTCGTCGTGCGTGGGGTCCAAGGACGAGATGATCAACACCACTTTCGACTCCCGACCAATCGCTGACTTCTGCATCCCAGCGCCCAATCGCCCGAAGCTGTACCATCCTGAGGAAAGCTGTGCTATCCTGAGCAGAGGTTGAAGCTTGAAGCTTGAAAGCACGCAGGTGATGCGACCTTTTGCACCAACCATGAGGCCATGGTATGACCCATCGGCCCCTGGTGTGTACACGACGTCGCCATTGCAGGAGAGCGCCCGACCCGATCGCGCGTGATCCTGACACGCTCCAGCGCTAATGTGCGCCAAATCACGAGCGCGCGGCCCTATAAATGCTTGGTTATCGCACCTACCCACCCTCACAAAGTTACCCCCTTGCCTTGAACGCGAATACCTTCGGAACAAACTACCGAACACTAGATTGAACTGCAGACGTCAAGGAATCAAATGAGCTCTCCGAAGACGGTTCTCATCACTGGGTATGTGCGAGCGCGTTCATTTCAGTCGTAGGCGCGTGGTGACGTGAGCGGCTCGTGATTGACGTATGTGTCTTCCTTGATCATAGGTGTAGCGTTGGTGGTATTGGCCATGCGCTTGCTCTCGAATTCAAGGCGAAAGGTCAGTCGGATGCTTATCGGCGACGCGCAGCAGACTTATGAACATGTCGTCATCCATTCATCAGGTTTTCGCGTTTTCGCGACTGCGCGGAACCCGAAAAGCATGGGAGATCTGTCTGAGAAGGGGATAGAAACGCTGGTCCTGGATGTGACAAAGGAAGAGAGCATAAGGGAGGCGAGAGACAAGGTCGCCGAGTTGACTGGGGGGAAGCTGAACGTTCTGGTCAACAATGCGTGAGTCGTCCCTTTTTAACTCGTTATCATGTTGTTCTCATAAGCGTCGACAGAGGAGCCAGTGCGTAATTTTATGCACTTGAGGTTTTACCTCTGTCTTCACCTGACATCCGTCTATAGCTTACCCTGTCCCATCGACCGACATCGAGGTCGCAGAGGCCAAGAAGCTCTTCGACGTCAACCTGTTCGGCGTGATGGCCATGGTCAAAGAATTTGTTCACCTCCTTATTGCGTCGCAGGACGGTCGCATCCTCAACATTAGCAGCGTTGCCGGGACAATCAACCTCCCCTTTGGCTCCGTATACAATGCGACCAAGGCAGCCCTTAACTCTTACGGTGACACGCTCCGTGTCGAGCTTGCCCCATTCAAGTAAGTTCTACATCTTGACCGAGTGCTCATAAGCATGTGTATTGACGGTAATGGTCAGCATTCAAGTGACGTCGATAGTGACTGGCGGTGTGAAAAGTAACATCGCAAGGACGGATTTGTCGCTACCCGCGGACTCTTTGTACCAGCCAATCGCTGACTTTTACGACTACCGCCTGAAATCCACGTCAGAAAGTAAGCATTCACAGTCCAGGGAGCCCTCGTCAATCCTAATCTATACATTCTCAAACAGATTCCAATGCCACACCTACGGAGGAATATGCCCGTCGCGTTGTGCAGGAGGCACTCAAGTCGAAGCAGAAGATCTGGCTGTGGACCGCCGCTTCCTCTACCATGGTCTGGTTCCTCGTCACATTCTTGCCCAGGCGTGTTGTCGTGAGTGTCCACGCGCCCCCTGCCTTGACATAATTGTTGATTCTCGTATAGGATAACATAATGAGCAGCAGGTTCGGGCTCTCCGAGCTGGCCAAGAAGTTCAGGGCGAAGAAAAAGGCGGACTGATAACTTATGACCGAACTTTATTTCGTATCGAGTGAGATCCTGTACTTTGGATGGAATTATTATCATTATTTTCGGCATAAGAAACGTCATCAAATGAGTCCGGTATGCGTGACATGGACATGTTACAAAGGTCATATTCAAGCTCCCCTTTGGCTCAGTCGGAAGATTAGGTCTCTAGTGATGCCTCTGACTGGTTGGACAACCAGTCAATGATCATGCGCTCGCTAATGTCTATAGACCCCCTGGGTTCGAGCCTGAGGTGGAGCATTTTTGCGTCGGTCGCTTTCCTGATTTGAAAAATGTCGTTCGCCCGCTTTTTTGCATTCAAGTGCGCGGAACGACGTCCAATGTCGATATGTCTCGCATACTATGGGTTGTTAGTGGCGAGCTGCCGGCGAACCTTACTGAATGGGGGAGCGCTGGCCATATCGCTCGCGGGCGCTAAACATGTTCATCACCGCGACCCTCATCCTCTAATCGACTTTATGCTTTTACATGCCATCCTTGTCGACTCTGGCGTATTTATGCCATTGCAGATACTTATTGGGAAGCTCTAACTGCCCTTTGTAAAGCTATCAGGGGCTCGAAAGCACGCGTGCCGATCTCGACGGATGGAACCGCGACTCAGCAAGCCTTCTGACGTAGCCTTCGGTCGACTGATAGGCTGTAGCATCCCGGGTGAGCGCAAGAATTCACAGCATTGAATGAGGCATGTTTCGATGGTTGTGATATAGCCGGCGCCTTGGGTGAGGCACGGGGATTATAGTTCATGCTCATCGTTCGATTTCGTCGTAATTCTCACTACTATCTCCTCCTAAAGCATCTAGAACAAACACGACAGATCGTATACAGTGCCACTGGCGCGGAGATACAGGTCGACAAACCCACTTTCGCAAACTGTACATAGGTTCTTTTGTACTCAGTACCGTGGTTCCTTCGCCTCTTTTTTTCTAGCAGCGTGAAAGAGGCACCAGTCTTACCTCCGGAGCTGCGAATGCTCTGATTGTTGCAACTTGGGGTAGAAGCAATGATTGGAAGGTATGTCGTCAGGCTATTTGCTTGAAGTGTGATGCTGAGCTATTTGTCTGCTTTCATCCTTAGAAAGGCGGCTGCTTTGATGAGTTTTACACAATCATCCCTTGTTCTTGGATACATAGCGGCCTGGTGAATGGCATCTTTGCAATATGCTCCTAAGACCGACGTGCATCATTGATCATCCTTTCGTTGTGAGCAATGCTAGAAGGTGAGTTACTATCGTGTCCACCGGGATCGAATCGCTGGGTTTGTACGCTTGCGCGGCCCCAAGAAAGCGGCGATCCTCAAAGTGCCTAGCAATCGCCGCATTCGCACTCTCGTTTGCCGAAATGACCCGGGCGAAAGGGCGAAGTGGTGGGACAAACGCAACAGAACGGTGCCGATGGTGCACGCTAGGACGCGGCTGCTAATTCATGGTGGGTACTGGGAGGAGTGCTGGCAGACCTGGCCTATAAAACACGGCCAACTTTGATACCGTCAGTCATTCTCTCAACTCACATCATCCCTACACATTGCACCGTACTCCTCACCGCTTTCTTACCCCTGTTTGGATGGCTCCGGCATTCGTTGCACGGAACCAAAATCCTTCCACCTACGCAATTGTTTCTTCCTGTACTGGTGAGCTCCTCGACCTCCTGGACAGCCGTCCGGCCTCTGAATGACGAACGACTCGATAGGAGCTCTCACAGCTCATACCTCTGTCTCGAGACCAGAAGTATCTCTGGCGGGGAGCCGCGGGTCGACAGTCGAGACGCGACGGGGACGCAAGAACAAAAGCCGCCCCGTCCTCAGAACAAGTGGCTCATCTTTCGTAATGAATGATGAAGTGACTCCCTCCGCGGGAGGACGGGCGGGCTTACACCCAGGGCGAAATCTCGGGCATCCTCTCGAAGAGGTGGGCCCCGAGATCCGCAGAAGAGGAAGCACACTACAAGGCGGAGGCAGACCGCGCCGACGCAGAACACAAGCTCAAGTATCCGGGGTACAAGTACAAGAGGGTGGCGAAGAAGGAGAAGGGCGGGAAGGTCAAGGGAGGGTTGTACGGGGTGCAGAAGCGGAGCAAGTGCGCACCCAGGCATTGTACCACTTCTCCCCGGAGCGAAGGGAGCCGGACTGCGTCTGGCTCGCGAAGTCCGTCGCCGTCGCCGCCGACGTCGGGCGCTGGCGCCCGCCAAATGCGCCTCAGCAGGACGATACTGCGATATGTCCTTCGCGAGTCTCGCTGACACTGGTTAATGTGCCACCACCTCCCGTGCTACAGGTGGGTGATCCACTCTGCCACTCACTGCATTCCCACTCATTTTTCTTTCTTTGATAGGACTTCCACCCAACATGCACGTGCAACCTAGGCTGCTGAAGACAAGGGTGCCGTGGAGTGGACGGATATTGACAACCTCATCCATGCGAGCTTCCCGCTCTGCAACAGGCAGACTTCGAGCGTTAGTGGAAGGAGCAGTCTCCAGAGCAGGAAGGGTACTGTAGGGCTGTGCATCCGTCGATTGCATGGCCCGCCCATTCCTGCATACCCTCCTGCTAGCTGGTTCTTTGTTGTCACCTCAGCAGAATGCAACTCGCATCCCAGACCCGTTCCCGGCTTATTCTGCCCATACAGTCTCATTCCTCGGGCTCTAGCCTCTTTTACCCCCCAATGAAGTGGTTGCATCCGCCGCAATCTTGACACACCCAGTCCCCGCCTCTCGGCATCCTCGGTCTCGCCCACTGTCCCCGCCCCGACGAACCTATGCTCACTTGAGAAAATTCCACCCACCCGATGTGTTCCAGTTTCCCCAGCTGTCCTCAGTTTCCTCGTTTCTCTGAATGCACACCTGTCTTCGAGCTCATCCGGATATATCTGTGTTGTATCCATGAGTATTTGATATTTCCACCCACTGGTCCTTTCGACCTTTGTTGCTGCATGCGATTTTCAATTGCAAGGCTGTGTGTGTCGGCTCATAGCTTGATTATTGTCGTGGTGTACCTGTTGGCCGAGATGGCTTTGGAAAGGGTAAAGACCAAACAATTCGAGGAGCATCAAATAGTCTTCGTGTGTGTGATTTCCGCTAGTAGTTTTGTGCTCGTGCGCGCCGGTACCATTACAGAGTACAATTCCGCTTTTACCGCCCTCGTACACCCTACCCCACCTTCCCATACAGCCACACCCCCACCCTCCACCAAATTACCCCTCCTTGACAACCTCCTCGACCGCCTCCCTAAAAATCGCGATGCCCTTCGCCAGGTCCGCCTGCGAGACATTCAAAGGCGGGATGAAGCGGATCGTCTCGTACACAGACGTCGTGAGAATGAGCATGCCCTTCGCGAGGCAGCGCTTCGCGACGCGGCCCGCGAGGCCCTTCGGCGAGCCCGCGTTGACCGCCGGGTCGTACGCCGAGTGCGACGGCGACGCGAACTCGACGCCCACCATCAGCCCGAGCCCGCGCACGTCGAGGATGTGCGGCGCGAGGGAGGGGTCCTGCTTCAGCGCGTTGAGCGAGGCGAAGAGCTCGGTTGAGCTGGCAGGGCGGGGCGGGTTAGTATGGGTGCGGAGCAGAGAGGGGAGGGAGGGGGGGAGGGCGTACCGCGCTTGGACGTTGTCCAGGATTTTTTCGGCCTTGAAGGCGTCGGCGACGGCCACGGCGGCGGCGCAGGAGATGGCGCTGCCGGCGTACGTTCCGCCCTGTGCGTGAATGTTAGCAAATTTGTGCGTATCGGGCGGAGGCAGGGGGTAAGCGGACCATAGAGCCAGGCTTGAGCTTGTCAGTAAGCTCCTTGCGACTGATAATCGCGCTGAGGGGGAAGCCGTTTGCGAGACCCTGTTTTGCATGTTAATGGTTGGTATAACATAAGAGAAAGGAAAGACATGCCTTCGCAACAGTCATAATATCCGGCCTGACCCCACTATACTCAATCGCAAAGTTCTTCCCCGTGCGCCCAAAGCCACTCTGCACCTCGTCGATGATCAGCAAGATGCCGTGCTTGTCGCAGATCTCGCGCAGCCCGCGCAGGAACGCCGGGGGCGCAGGCACGTAGCCGCCCTCGCCGATGACGGGCTCGATGATGATCGCGGCGGTGTCCTTCGGCGCGGTCTGCTGCGAGAGCACGAGCTCGAGCTGGTAGAGTGACTGCCGCACGAGGTCGTCGGTGCTTGCGCCGGGCGACACGGTGTAGTGGTGCCAGTATGGGAACGGCGTCGTGAACACGCCGGGCTGCACATCTACTATCAGCGCGCTGTGACATTCACTGAATATTGGCGTGAGGGACATACCATGAGAGGCGCGACGCCGTCGCTGTAGATCGTCTTGCTCTTCGTGAGCGCCATGGCACCGAAGGTGCGTCCGTGGTAGGCGCCCTGCATGCCGATGATGTTCGGGCGGCCAGTCATGATGCGCGCCATTTTCACGGCGGCCTCGACGGCCTCCGAGCCGGAGTTCCAGAAGTAGAACGAGTCGAGCGACGGATGGGGCATCATGGGGAGCAGGCGCTCAATGAGCTGCAGGTAGGGCTCGTGGAACGCGATGCTGCACTGTTTCAGCGTCACGGCCTTAGTGTTCTGTCCTCAGGAGCTTGAGTATGCACATACCTGTCCGTGCACGAGGTTCATGCACTGGTCCGCAGCGGCCTTGCTAACCTTTGGGTGGCAATGGCCTGCAATAGATTAGTCTCGCTGCACTTCGCAGCCTGTACAAAAGGGGGCATACCGAGGTTCGTGACGCCAATTCCGCACGTGAAGTCCAGCAGCTTCTTGCCGCTCTTCATCGTGACATACGAGCCCTCTCCCTTCTCAAAGACGTCCTCCGTGACACGGCCAAGACCGTGGCTGACATGGCGCTGGCCGAATTCGACGAGCGAGGCGGACGAGGTGCTAGTGGCCATCGTGCGCGACTGTGGGTGCAGTTTTACAGAACTGCGCGGAGTTTCGGAGGCGTCAGCAACCCTCCCATCTTATAAGCACGCCAGAACCAAGATGAAGCTATAGATAGGGGCCGCGCACGCGCATGCGCAACAACCTGCAGAGACGAGAACATGACATCACGCACCTCGAGCGCAGGTTCGACCTCCCGAGCGCGCGCGAGAGCAGGGCGGGTGACTGGCGGAACGAAGACATCGCGATTGCGATTGCGCGGTGGTCTTATATGTCGCGGGCAGAGACGGGATCTGGACGCAGCGCGGTGCGGGCAATCGGCATTGACTCGATGCGGGCGAGAGGAGCGCCGCGCTGAGGCGGGGCGGCGTCTACTTCTCTCCTCACCGCCAGATAAGATAGGCGCCCGCAGCGCTACTCTTTGGCGCTGGTCGGACTGTCGGCATTGTGGAAAGCCGAAAATCGGCATTAGAATTGAACGCCAGGGTACTCTGCACAAAGGTACGTATAGCACACGCTTGCGAAACGGGAGAGACGAGGTATTGAAGACTAATGACTAAAACATCGAGAGTCGTGCATGGCAGCCGTGACTTCATGTCATACCTTTGTCCAAGGAAAACAGATGAGCTAGTACAGAGGATACCCGGAAGACACAAAGAACGGAAGTGTTCAGAAAAAAAACGCGGGTGTCCATTATGAGAGCGGAAACAATTCAGTCATGGGCACTGCGCGCACTCTGCCTGCGGCGTGCAGCCTTCGAGCAAACCTTGCCCGGCTTGGCAGTCGCAGAGGCCGTCAGGACCGTAGTCGAGACAACTTCAGCATTGCCCTTTGATTTCTTCTTGCACACCTTGCTGGGAGCGGACGTCGCGATGGACGAGGACGCGGCCGATGCATAGGCAATGGAAGATGACGCTCCAGACGCGAACGCGATGGACGACGACGCGCCCGACGCATAAGCAATCGAGGAGGACGCGGGAGATGCAAACGCAATCGAGGAGGATGCAGCCGATGCGTAGGCAATGGAAGACGACGCCGGAGACGCGAAGGCAATCGAGGATGATGCTGGAGACGCGAAAACGATGGAAGAGGACGCTGGGGACGCGAATGCAATCGAGGATGACGCGCCTGAAGCGTAGGCAATCGAGGAAGACGCAGCCGACGCATAGGCAATCGAGGACGATGCAGCGGTAGGAAGGTCGATGGAGGAGGACGCAGCCGATGCGAAGGCGACGGAAGACGATGCGGGAGACGCATAAGCGATTGACGACGACGCAGGAGACGCGAATGCGATCGAGGAAGTCGCAGGAGATGCATAGGCGATGGACGACGATGCACCCGTGGGGGAGTCAATAGATGACGACGCGGTCGACGCGAAGTGGATCGATGAGGAAGGCCCAGATGCGTAGTGGATGGACGACGATGCGGTGGACGCAAAATGAATAGAAGAGGAGGGGGAAGAAGCGAAGTGGACGGAGGACGTCGGCTCGTCATCGCAGTCGTCGAACTCGATCGTCGATGATGCAGGAGTAGGGAGTTCGATGGATGAGGAGGGTGTGGATGCAAAGTGGATAGAGGAGGAGGGGGCAGAGGCGAAGTGGATAGAAGAAGAGGGGGTAGAGGCGAAGTGGATAGAAGAAGAGGGGGTAGAGGCGAAGTGAATGGAGGAAGATGCCTCTGACGCGTAGTGGATCGAAGAAGACGCGGTCGAAGCGAAGTGTACGGACGACGATGCAATAGATGCATATTCGACGGAGGACGACACTGCAGATGCGTATGCGACTGAAGACGAAGCGGCCGAGGGGAGGTGGACGGAGGATGAGGCGCCGGAGGCAAAGTGGATGGACGACGATGCCGCAGTGGGAAGATCAACGGACGACGAGGCGGTTGAAGCGAAGTGGATGGAGGAGGAAGCCACGGACGCATAGTGGATAGACGATGATGCGGCTGAGGGAAGGTGAATGGAGGACGAAGCCGTAGAAGCAAAGTGGATGGAAGAAGATGCTGCGGAAGCGAAGCTGGACGACGGCGTCGCAGTCGCAAATTCGACAGATGACGAAGGCGAAGATGCGAAATGGATGGAGGAGGATGCAGTGGATGCAAAATGGACGGAGGATGAAGCACCCGACGCATATGCGATGGAGGATGAAGCATCCGTAGGAAGATAAATAGACGATGAGGCAGCAGACGCGAAGCTGGACGATGCAGTGGCTGTAACAAATTCGACAGACGACGAAGCCGAAGAAGCGAAGTGGACAGAGGACGACGCAGAAGATGCGAACTGGACGGAGGATGAAGCCGTGGAGGCAAACTGGACAGACGACGAAGCGGCAGAAACGAAGCTGGATGAGGGCACAGCAGCGATGCTGGATGCAATAGCAATGCTGCTAGACAGGGTGGGCGCAGCCGCTCCATTGCCGCAGAACGTGATGAGCAGGTTGACCTGTGTGGAGGGTATGTTAGCGAGACTGCTAGGTACTACGGGACGGAATTCTGCGCACATCGTCACTCTGGCAAGCGACCTGAACTTGGTTGTCGTCCGACTTGAAAAACGCAGTACTGCAGTCGGGTGTATCGCCTACAGGGGAGGGTGAATCAGCACTTCGTCTGCTTCATCTCGTCGCTGCAGCTAGGGACTCACAAGTTGCGCCTTCTCCGTCACATCCATTGTAGTAGCTGCGCAGAAACACCTTCGTCAGTCAGAGCGAAATGAAGCCCCTCATAAGAACTCACCTGAAAGACACGGGCACGTTCAACGCATGCCTGCCAAAATTCAAAACAAAATTCGATCATTGTCAGTCTCCCGCAGGGAACAATCACACATGAAGAGGCACAGGTTAAGACATACGGTGGGATGAGCGAGATATCCGTGCTCGAGCCGCAGCCCTCGCAGTGCGAGTTGCCCAGCGTCGTCTCGAGGAGTGTGCAGTGCTCGCCGTTGTAAAGGCATTCTCCTTCACCGTGAGCATGAGCGTCAGCAGTCCGTTACGCGGACGAAATGGATGCACACACCAGTTTGCAAGTAGCTGGGAGGGAAATGGGAGGATGATCACGTGCTAATGAGCGGGGATGCAGGGTGTGATCGATAAATCGTGTTCACTCACGCGATGCCCGACGCCGAACTGCCCGTCACTGTCCACTGGTTGTTGGCCAGGGTCTGATTCGCGCCATTCACGATAAGGGTCGGCTGTTGGCGCGAGAACACGCGTTGAGCACGTGCATAAATTGTACCGATGTCAGAAAACAAGACTTACAGTTCCATATCCACACCTGAACACAGCGCACGCAAAGCATGAGCCAGTGTTTCCAAAAGACAGACGTATAGATATACCTGTTATCGAACTTGATGGTGTGCGACTCTGCCTTCACACTCGCAACGGCCGCAGCGGCCAGGACGAAAGCAGACAAAATCTGAAAGACTGTGGGTGCCATGGCGGCTTCCGTGGCGAGTACGCTTCGGCTCAAACCAGAGATCAACAAAAGAGGGAACGGAGACAGAGAAGGGAAGCAAAAGATGGATATCCTGCACAGTCCCGCCCCGCACAGTTAAATACAAATCGCGTGCGGGCAGTCGTGCCCGTCGACCTTCTCTTTTCATCATGATGTTCGGTATATGCGCTCGCGCAGAAAGTCGCGTGGCAACCTGCAGAGACACGATCCCGGGCTCGTGGCGGGGTAGCGAAGGTGGTGAGGGCCAGGAACGGATATTTCTGGCGAGTGATCGTGTTGGTGATTTATCGGGTCCCGTGACGCGACGGTTGTGGGTACGCGATATTGCATGCACCTATTGCTTGCTTGTGAGTGAGAGGTGGTGCAACACTCCTAGAACATATAGGACGATGGCGGGCGGATGATATGTCAATACTCTGATACAGGAGATCCAGCTCACAGTTGGCCTAAATTTCGGCAACTCGTAGCGCAAATTAAGCTTCAAAGCGATCCATGAAGCGACACTGGCATTGTCGCAAACCTGCAAATCAAATAGCATCATTCTACGCACCAAACCCGATATCGCCGACTTCGCTGGACAATAGCTTCGTGGTACAACGGGACGCCGCGCGGACATCCGAGAGACACCGGATTTTTTTTAAATTGTTTCGCCTGGCGAACAATGGGACAAGGTGAGTATAAAGCTGGCCGGCGAGCTGAGTAGAGGAACTCACAATCTCTCCCCATTTTCTCCATGCTTCCCAGGTATTGTGGTCTTTGACTCTGGTGACTTCATCGTCCTGCCCAAATCATTTCAGTGCAGAGATAATGAAGGCCGAGGAATAGCCGAAAATGAAATCTAGGTTCCTATAAGCGAGGATCAAAGATACGCCGGCGGCTGCAAAAGCGAAAAGAACATAGGTCCTATATTTCGTGAGTAGAGATCACCGAATGTCATATAACATAGGGGTATAGGGCTGATCCTCTGCGACAATTTAAGCTGGCGTTCTGCACGGCAAGCCGCATCTGTAATCGAGATTGGCGGTATGAAATTGGTGCTGATGTCGTTCGCATTGCGGGTATGCGATGCAGAAGCTGACCGTGTTACGGTCGAGAGCGATCCTGATATCGCACAGAAACTCCGCGTGCGATGGGCAGGCTTCCGGTCATGCGACGCGAGCTACTGGTAGGTTAGGACCCGCAGGAAATGATCCTAATATTTCGTTAGTTCTTCATTCTCAAATTCAGAAAACGCCAGCAAACCTGTCCAAGATCCCGAGAAGCACCTTGTAGAATATCGCTTAGATGCACCTTCTCCCGTATCAGCGTCAAAGCAGTTTTGGACTTGCCCTCGGTATAGAGTATGAGATGATCTGCATGTCCTCCCACCAATCCCTTTGACCGCAGATACCTCGCCGCCTGCCGAGGGGATCTTAGAGACTTGCCGAACGTTCGGCAGGATTGGCAGCACGACTGACGAACTCGTCTTCACCAGGCTCAAGATTGCAGCAACTCCTCGAAGCAACCTGGGGGCGCGCGTCGAGATTGACCTGCGTACCAAGAGGCATCCCGACGGCACGAGTACCTGGTCGGACCTGGTCCCGCGACTAGGCAAAGGGCGGCGCATGTCCAGGAGTTACGCACTTCACCCTGACTTGAAGGACTAATGGTCCCCCCCTTCAATCTAATCGGGTTGGAAAGATCAGAGGGATACAGTCGGCGCTGCCTTCGAGCACGGACGTATTGCTTGGGCCAACCGCACAGATGCTCCGGCCGTCGCCAGTGAGTCCTACGACGTCAGATCAAACAAATCGATAACGGAGGCGGAGGCACAAGCACCCCAAACCAGACCAGAGACAGATATTCGCGCTTTGCCGCAGAAAGGGGGCAGAACGGAGGCGGGGGTGACGAGATCCATCTGCACCTCGGGAGAGGCACACTCGAAGCGCCAATCGCACAAAGGCGAGGTTTGCGTCATTGGGCCCTCGTCACCGGCGGCGCGGGCGTCCTAGCAATGCGAATCGGGGGGAGGGGGGGTTGCGCATCCCGCTTTCCCAGGCATTGTCCGTCCTGTCGGCGGGCGGGCGGAGCAGTCGTCGGCAACCCCCTCGTTCCGCCGCAATCGATACGCTCGCTGTCTCAGCTAGGCCGTAATCTACAAACGGGGTGGCAGGTGCTGTGATTATAGACGGGGGTCGGGGTCGGGGGATACATTCGAGTCTGTACGGCACCGGGAGCGGCGCATGGGTGTCGTGCACAGCCGGTGCGTGCAGCCCCGGGACCGCATTGTCTCATGACAATGCACGAGGGATGTCTTTCCTTTGTGTGGGTGGACCGTCTTTGACCAATAACCAGACCGAACGCCTTGTAGGTCAAAGCGTTGCGGACGCGGGGACGGAGGGAAGGGGACGGATCATGGCCATGGCCCGCGGAGCGCTGCCATGCGGGAAGCCTGCCACGCGACACATTTCAAATCCGAAATCGGAGGGACGGAATTACGGGGGACGCAGGTGGTCGTGTTGAAATTGCGCGTTCCAATGGAAGAAGCGGGGTGAGCGGTGAGCCAGTTTGCGCGGTGCGGGCGGGCGTGGGCGGGCGTTGGTTGCGCTGGTTAGTGTGAGCGCACGCTGCCATCAGACGGGATCTGAGGGAGATCGGTTGTGGACGAGGTTCCGATGCTGCCTAGAACGTCTGGAAAGAAATGGTGGAATTGCAATTTCGGAGGAAGAGGGCGATGCAGTAATGGAGCTGCTGGCCTTGCAGTGGCTCCAGAGAAGGCTGGTCGGCGGTTGAGCTGCTTCCGTCTGTTTTGGACTGGTTTATGTTCCGAGGACAGCGTGAGATGGGCCGCGAAAAGGTACGCCATCCAGTGATTATAGCGGGAGGTGTGACGTTCTCCACACTCGATTCATGCATACCGCGCTGGCCGATCTGGAAAGACGGAATTCTGGCTCGCTGAAAGCGCATGTCGGAAGGGGGGGTAACGAGATATGGCCTAGCCCGTGGAGTTGCCAGGTACGATATCCAGAGGTGTCGAAATCGATGGCCGAGGCAAGCCAATGAGGTCGGGCGGTAACCAGCTTTTGCACTATACAGATCACGGCACGACAATGTGCACAATTGCACGGTGGATCTGCCATGGTTCGCAGCGGCTTGCATCGGCACAATGGGATCTGGGATAGCGTCAGCGCCCATTGATGTACGATGACTTGGGTGCGGTTCCTCAATCATTGCCATTTCCAGAGGACATGGTTGTCGATCACTCTATATGCAGACAATGGTGTGTAGGACCTGGGGGGGAGACGGGACGGGGTGTCAGCTCGCTCGAATCCGCAGTCGGGCCCAGTGGAATTGGCAATTACTGTTTTAGGGCGACTTGCCGCGTGGCAGCAAGGCTCTGCACATAGAGTTTGCGACTAATAGCGCTGTTGTGAGACGTACGAGGCTTGTGCTGCTAGATAGACGTAGGCCCGGGGTCGAGGGAGCGATTTGGTTCCGGGAGGTGCCCGGGAGATGCCGAAGCGCCCGCCCAGGACTTGCCTTGTAGAGGACAAGGTGCAGACGATCGCATGGCAACCACGGCCTCATGGGCTGAGGAATGATGAGACGAAACCCACGCTATGGCAGAGGGAGCAAATTTTTCCGTATGGAAGGAACCCGTGAGTTGGCGAGGAGAGAGGCCTATTGTTCTCTTTGGCGGTGGCGCGGCAGGCCGCGTGGGGGCCATCTCCGAGTCCGGTTCGCTTGCTTTCTCCCCCCACAACTGCTCTTGCGAGGTGAGTATCTCGGTCGAAGGCGCAGGACTGCGGACGATCAGCGCTGAGAGTACAAAGGCAAGAGCTTCAGATCCAGGGATGACACGCTTAGCGCACCCGCAGTGGCCGGATTCGGGCGCTGTAACCGGACCGATCAACGAACCAACAAGTTGTGGACCCACAATGTCAAATACCGTCCACACAAGACGGTCGACTTTTGCGCTCTCTCTCTCTTCCTCCCACTACCACCACTCCTCACGCACATCGCTGCGCTCTCGTACCCACCGTTTCACTGTCGCGATGGCCCCGCCATCCATACCAGCTGGTATACCTCATTCCATGGACGCCACATTCGTGGCCGTCAACCCCGCACCAGTCCCACGACAACCCGCGCACTCTTCGACCAAGTCGTCTGGCAAGTCCGCCGAGCCAAAGCCGCCACGGCCACCCAATGCGTGGATCCTTTACAGGTCCGACAAGATCAAGGAGCTTCCTCCCCGGGAAGACGGACGCTCGCGGACTCAGGCTGAGGTTTCTCAAATGGTGTCTAAGATGTGGGCGGAGGTCTCTCCAGAGGAACGAGCAGACTATGAAGCCAAAGCGGATCGCGCGAAGGCCGCGCACATGAAGAAGTTCCCAGATTACAAGTATGCACCGGTCAAGAAGGAGGTCCGGGAGCAGGAGAGGCAGAAGCGGAAGTTAGAGAAGGAACAGGAGCGAGCAGAGAGCGGACCCAACCGCCGTCGTAAGACTTCGCCTTATAGTGAACCTGGTCCGCTTTCAGCAGGGTCGCGAGGCCCATCCCCTCCGATGTCTTGTGCATCCACAGATTCGTCTCCAGAGCTGGTGACCCGACAGCTCAGCGACGAAGCCGGCCCGTCCCATGTCCCAGGGCCATCCCAGTTGCCTGCGGCTCCCGCCCCATCCCCTTCGCACATTCCTCCCCTTCCTTATCCCGATTCGACGCCCCATCTCGAGATGCCACAAGGTTCTCACGTCCCCGCTGCGGTCATGATGATCCATCCTGGGTATACCCAACAACAATACGCGCAGGCCTACCCCTCCCAGCTCTGGCAGCCTCAACCCCAGCAACCACAACAGGCTCAGCCTTCCTTCCCTTCGCTCCTCTCGGACCTCGAGTGGCCATTGCAGTCGACGACGGAGACCACCTATGTGCCGCCGCAGAACGCGTCCCAGGTGCGTGATTTCTACATGCCACTGTCTGACTTTGCTAATCTGCGCGCAACAGAACGCGTCTTTCCAGATGCCGCAGGTCCCCGCGCCTGCGGTCGAGACCGAGGCCGAGGCGTTCGCTCACGATTCCTTCACGGCGCTGCTCGGTTCTACGGGCGACGCGTCTGTCTTCCAAGTGCAGCTGAACACAGACGGACAAGACTTCTCGGAGCCGCCCGCCGAGCTCAGCCTCAACTTCGACCTGGGAACCTTCCAGGCGGACGCGCCCTTCAACGAGTCTATGACTCAGTGGGCGTCGTACTTCGCTCCCCAGGAGGAGGCCGAGGCGCCAACAGGCCTCGACATGAACATGTGGAAGAAGCTGTGGGAGGCCGCCGAGGCTGGGCCTGACGGAGGAGCGACGTACCCGAACGGCGAGGGCGCGTACCAGGCTGAGGAGGGCGTGTTCCAGCCATCGACGAACATTCCCCAAGGCCGCCACGGATCCGCGCAGTCGCAGGACATGATGGACTACCTCAACCTCGACCCGCCCTTCTCGGCGTCCTCTCACGACGGGTCCTTCGGCAACTCCGTAGGCATGTCCCAGGGTTCGTCGTCCGCACCGCAGGCGGTGCACTCGTCGCATTCTTCTTCGCCCGAGCCCCGGCGCGAATACCATCCCCCGAGCGGCGCTGCCAACGCCGGTACGCGCCGTGTCGGAGGATCCTGGACAAAGCCCGCGTTCGTCGATGAATCTCCTTCGTCGTCGCGAGCGTCGTCGTACTCCGTCCCTGCCTCATGAGCGCCCCACCTCCTCCAGCGAGCCTTGCGTCCGCCATCGCCGCCACTATCTTATTCTCATCATCTTAAGGGCCATCAACATCTTTCGCATCGTCTCACGCCATCTATATCATAACTCGCACTATCTGCAATGTCTTCAGCCGCATCGTCTCCTGTACATTCTCCTATGCTCTCCCTTCTTCTCTCTCAAGGTTTTGTTCTGGATGGGCACCGCCCTTGCTCTTTCACGTCTCTTCGCACCTGCCGCCGTCGCCGTCGACCCCGCAGACTCTTGCGCTCTGCGCCCGGGCCCAATCGGCCTCGAGTCCCGTCCGCCCACGTCCGCACCGCGTCGAGCCAAAACCCCTCTCGCGCACGCTGTATCGTGCTATTCCCCTCCCCTCTACGCTACATCCGCTTTCTATCTGCTATCCTATTCATCTGCTTCATTCTGCTTCACCTATCCCCACGCACGCTCGCCTCTACCCTTCCTCTTCACGCTCCATGACACTGCGCATCGTAGACCCTCTCCCGCGTCGCATCCCCATCCGCATCCCTTTCTACTCCCCACCATATCCCCGCGTGTCCGTCAGTTTGCTCTGGTAGTGCGTCCCTGTTGTCCCGTCCTCTGCTTTATCTCTCTCTCCCCATTTGCTTCCTTGCTTCCTTGCTTGCTTGTTCGCACGTACGTATACGTGAAAGTGAAAGTTACCTGTTTGATTTTTGTTGGCTGTCGATGTCCGAGTCGTGTTGCTGTAGCTGCGTCTGGCCGTGCTCTTGTATGTCCGTCGTTGGTGCTGTCTACGTATACTTATCGCTAGTGCTATCTATTGTTGCTTGCGGTGAAGATGTAGATGGTTTTGAGGTTCGACGTCAACGGTGGTGATGAGTGCTTGACGTGCATGTGCCGGTGTATATGTAGTACGTGCGTGGCTGTGGTCTAGATGGTAAGTCGTTCCCGGACTGTCAGGCGTGGTGTGCATTCGTTTGAGCAATTCTATGGATACTTTCGTGTTCCCTTGGGTCTGCAGGGGACTGATGTATTCAGTCTTGGCCTATTCTTTCATGGCGGTGCACGAGCAGCTATTAGACGCCCGTTGTTTTCAATCTAGCTCAGTCGGAAGATCAAGTGCCCGGCCAATGAAAAACGCGCGCACTGAGTTCAAGCCTGACGCAAGTCTTTTTTTGTTGTTGCGGCTACTGTAAATACTATCTGCCAGTGATACACGGATGTCACCTACGGCAGTCGGCAGACTTTCTGTATTTTACAATGTGGTCCATAGTCAAAGTATCTTGTGTTTTCTCATGCAGGCCATGTGTAGCGAATCTAGTCTGAATCCGGTGGATCCGGATGAAGAAGCGCGTTCGTTGCCCTGCTGGCGCTAAACATTGATACGCTCGTCGTCTACTGATCCAACGTTTTTACAGGCTCATGCTGTCGAAACTGGCACATCTTGGCTCTAGCAGTGCTTCAGAAAGTTGCTCTGATAACCCTGCATAGTGCTCGGTCGTGGATTCTCTCTCTGCGAGCACTTTTCCTGGTCAAAAATGCCATCGGCTGCGGCGCAACCTCTCCTGCAGCGTATTACAAACTCCTTCGCCATGTTTCATAGCCCTGAATGAACACCAAAAAAACGAAGAATGACCCGAAAGGACAGCTGCAACCACCGGAAGCGCTCAGCGATGAGTGTATGAAGCATAGTCAGTCCCTAGGCACGTCGTGACGTTTTCACGCAATGTCCAAACCCTCAACTCACCAACATTCCCCGGCCTCCATCCACAGGCGTTACCATACATTGCAAACGACGTCATATGCGGGCTTCGACGAAGAGGCTTCCTTTCCGCAGAGTGTGAGTTTTCCGTGGGATGACGGCGTCTTTACCTCTTCTCTGACGTGCAGAAATAGTGAATCTCGCACCGGGAAAGATTTGGAGGTCTCGGAACTGGGTCAAGCGTGACAGCTCGTCCGAATCCTCGTCGCCGCGCTCCAGGACCTGCTTCAGAAGTCAATCGTCATATTGGGCTGTCACAGAGCCAGCTACTGGCGCAACCTACAGGACTTACAGGCGTATGTTCGACCCCGAGGCTTGGATATCCGACGTCAAGGACGCTGTGGCCAACTCGTCCGTCGGCCCTCATGCTCGAGGACAGTATCATGAGAAGTTTCGCGTAGGGCGGTGTCCTTGTCCACCCCGCCCTCCTGCGCCAGTTCCTAGGCCCGTAACGGAGGGGATGGCACATTGACGCGATGTCCTACAAAGTCGACTTCGAGTCTGGGTATTCGCTACGAGAACAGCTAAGGCTAAGGTAGCGGAGGGACGTACTTTGACCAAGTCGAACATGATGGCGAGGAATCCTTCTGCGTACTTGATATGTCAAAGGGCAGCCAATCATCCTCAGCAGGGTGAACTTCAACAAGCTCTGCGACGTCGCCATTGAGGGGGTGGCGCCGTGGCTAATCATGGCCTATGCAGGTGGAAATGATCATCGCATGGTACGTCTTCGGGCTGTGTACTCGGAACCCACTCTGGCGTGCAGGTTAATAGCAATGCTGATTTGTTCCCTACCTTTAGTGATGAGAACAGGCGCTTCGCGAGTTCTCCCCGACCGCATATTATCGCCGACATAGAGACGGGACAAGCGTCATTCACCAGAGGCCGAGAGCGACTTGGACCGATGCGTGCCACCGGCGATACTTCCGCCGTATGCTAGTAATTGAAAGGTACATCCTCGAGGTGGCTCCCGGGATCGAGATACTGAGATTGAGTGCTCGTACAGCCTTGGAGGAAGCAGGTGGCGGGTTCCCAGCGCCTCAACGATTCCCAGCTGCCCCCGACTCATTTCGATTGTGACAAAGGTGGGAGTGCACGACAAAGGCGGCATAACGTATCCCGCACAATGTCGCCGGGCCATCGGATCCTGGTCTTCTCCGGCGGTGCCGCGGCAGCCACCTCCAGGCGCGGGCGCTTCGGTCCGCCTGCGTGCTTCCCCCGCGTCCACAACTCCTCGGTGAACGTCTCGACAAAGGCGCAGAGCTGCAGGTGGCAACCAACAGGATGTGAACCCTTGGTCGAGGCCTGCCACCCTTGGTGCAGCCCCAAAGGCCCGGCCCGGCCCTTTGACTGGTTCGATCAACAGAGGAGCAAGTCGTGGACCCAAGTCGGCCTATATAACGCACTTGACTTCCGCCCTCTCTCCCCCACCCACTACCATCGAGTCTCACACACACGCACTGTTTCACTTCGATCCCCTCTGCCTTTCCATCGCAATGGCCTTCCCGTTCACGACGTCCAACGCATTCTATCCCAACGCCGCAACCTTCCTCCCCGCGAACCCCATCCCGGGTCCCCAGTATTCAGCACCGTCCTCGCCGACTTCGGAGTCGACTGCCCTGTCTCAAGACCAAACGCCGCCCCGTCCTCAAAACAAGTGGCTCATATTTCGTAATGCAATGATGAAGCGACTCCCCCCGCGGGAGCACGGGCGGGCATACACCCAGGGCGAAATCTCGTCCATCCTCTCGAAAAAGTGGGCCGCGAGATCTGCAGAAGAGGACGCGTACTACACGGCGGAGGCGGAGCGCGCCGATGCCGAACACAAGCTCAAGTATCCGGGCTACAAGTACAAGAGGGCGGCGAAGAAGGAGAAGGGCGGGAAGGTCAAGGAAGGGTCGTACGGGGTGCAGAAGCGGAGCAAGGGCGCACCCAGGCGTCGCACGTCCTCCCCTCGCAGCCAGGGGAGTCGGAGTGCGTCTGGGTCGCGAGCTCCGTCGCCGCCGACCTCGGGCACCAGCACGCCGAATGCGCCTCAGCAAGACAACGCCGTGGCCGGCCCTTCGCGGATCCCAGGCTCGCTGGCACTCGTAGACATGCCACCGCAGCCAGTGCTACAGGTGCGTGATCCCCTCTTCCACTCACTGCATTCCCACTCATTGTTCTTTCTTTTTTAGGACTACTTCTTTGACCTCCCCATCACCCCCGAGCCCGCGACGCAGCACGTCGAAGACGAGCGCGCCGCGGAATGGACGGAGATCGACGACCTCATCAACGCGCTCCCCACCCTGCGACAGGCCGACTTTGAGCGCAGGTGGCGGGAGGCCGAAGAGATCGAGAGGCAGCGCTCCGAGCGGGCGCGTCGCGACGTGCCGCCGTACCCCGTTCTAGAGCTCCCCGTATACATGCGTGCTCACTTGTAATTCTCATACCCCCTCTGACCGTGGCTCCTGTTTCCCTCTTCCATCGATACCCATGCGTCGCCAGTGCAGGCGACACTTCCCTCTCGCATTCAACCATAGCTATATGTACTATCCCATGTATCCCTTCTCTGCCTCCCTCGCTGTGTATTTCTGGATTATGTACAGTGCTTCTACTCTGATGCGCGTTCCGGGCTCGCGTATGTATCGCTAGATTACAGTGCTTTTACTCTAATACACTCATACTGTATCGTCATGCCTTTGTGTCCGACCGGCGCCTGAAATGAAGGCGGTTGTACCGCATACGTCGGACAAAATGAACGATCGCTCGCGCTCAAAGAACACAACGTCGCGTACGCCGGCCGGCGCCAGCGACGCGCGTGCATGCGTGCGTGCACGCGTCAGCGGACTCGGACACCGCGTACCGTCCATCGCGAGCGCACACAGGCGCAGAATCCAAATCGACACGTCCACATCTCGAACACACGAGGCTAGCACAGTGGCAGTGGCAGTACTAGAGAGCAAGCCAAAGCCGAGCACGGGTGCACGTGCCTTAGACTGCGCCTTGACAAGCATGAGAGGCTCGCAACGTCGACTCGTCGAGGCAATATTAATGGTAGCAGCAGCCGGGACGGCCCCAAATTCGAGGTTGGGTTTAGTCCCGCCGTCTTCCTCTTCCCCCCACGTCCGAGTCCACAACGATAGCCAATAGGCCAGTAGCACCACCCACCACCACCCACCCTCACCCACACCATCCCCACCCTCACCCAACCCATCCCCGTCCCACCCATCCCAGCCTATCCTTGCAATTGGCGCCAATATGACAAGGAACAACAACGCCCAAGCTAAGCTTCTTCGCTTTGCTTCCGTCCCGCCAGGCCACCGGGCTCGGACGTTCCCGTCCACAGTCACAGTGCATGACGCTGCGGGGTATGCCGTTTGCTGCCATTCGCCATGGACGAGATCGTGCTCGAGATGGTCACTGTGCGCAGATCTCCTAGATGCCAGCGCGATTGGATACGAGAAACCACGCGAAATCAGGTATTGGATTGGCTGGTGCAGAGAATCGAGATCGATGTATGGTACCGGTGTATAGACGAAACGTTAACGAGTTAACGAAATCATGATGAACCGAAAAGTTGACCGAATCCTGCAGAACGGTGTGTATGTGTATGCATCTATGCATCTATATATGTACGTATGCAGTGTGTATGGACGTGCAAATGAAGTTGAAGTTGAATGCATCTCAAAGGAGACAGAAATATCGGATCCGGAGGCTCTAAGAATGACAAGTACGAACACAGACAGACATGACAATATTCGTAACAGACAGACAGACACATGAGGGGGTAACAACAGGAACAACATCGTAGAAAAGAAGAGAAATACCGTCCGTGATCATGATCATGAAAGGGCGTACAACAGACATCTAGGGCAGCTCGATACCAGCCGCGCGAGCTCGACGAATCCTGCACTGTGCAACGTGCATCATGCATCGCGCATCGTGCAGAAAGTGCAGAGAAACCGAACCACGGATCACAGCGCATCCGGCGACACATCGCCGAGCGTATTCAGATCCGCCGTGCTAAACGCACTCAACAACGACTGCACCTCGTCGCCATACTCCGACTTCGAGTCGATATGCTCCTGCAACAGCAACCAGAAAACCCATAATCAGCAACCGGCCCACACACAACCCAAACCCAAACAAACAGCACTCACGTCAAAGTAGTGATGCGCCAGACTGCGCGGGGCTGCAGAGAACCGGTATATCATCAGTACGAGGTATAGGGTAGACTAGAGGCAGGAGCGCGCTAGACACGTACTCTTCGGCGTCTTGGGCAAGCGGCACCCAGCCCCGCTCTGCAGGATATGGTACGCGACGAGGCCGGACCACCCCGTCTGATGCGACGCGCCCAGCCCGCGCCCATCATCGCCGTGGAAATACTACAACGCAAAAGAAAGAAAAAAAGAACATCAGCACTCAAACCATCTCCCCTTGCGCCCCGAACGACGCACGCACGCATGTACGCACCTCATAAAACAACACATAATCCCTAAAATGCGGATCATAGTCCATCTTCGCGTTCCCGCCGTTCAGCGCGCGGCGCCCGTCCACGTCGCGGCCAAAAATATGGATGATCCGGTGCTGGATCTCCTCGGCCACCTCGAGCAGGTTCATGTACTCCCCGCTGCCCGTCGGGCACTCGATCTGCAGCTCGTCGCCGTAGTACTGGTAGAACCGCTGCAGGCTCTCGATCAGCAGGAAGTTCACCGCGAGCCCTGGGCAGAGTCAGCATGTACGGAATGGAAGAGTGGAGGACGTACAGATCGGGCCGCGCCAGTTGGAGTTCCCGCCGAACATGCCCGACTTGGACTCGCCGGGCCAGTATCCGACTTCATGGCGGACACCATCGACGTTCATCCCCCACGGCCTATCCTTATGCAGCTTCGACAGCCTGCACCACCACCACCACCACCACCACCACCACGACTAATCAGCCACAGCCCACATGCAAGCCCAAACCAAGAAGCACACGTACGACCGAATCCCATGCTCACTAAAAAACTCATTCTCATCGAGCATCTTCTCCAAAATCTTGACGACGCGCTCCTTGCTCGCGAGCGCGAGCAGGTATCGCTCCCCGCGGCCGCGCACGCGCATCTCGGCCATGTTGCGCTGCGCCATCTCCGGGCGGTGCTCCATGAACCACTCCATGCGCTTCTTGAAGCCCGGGAAGCGGTTCACGTTCGACGGCTCGAGCGTGAGCGTCGCGTAGAGCGGGATGAGCCCCACCAGGCTGCGCACGGGCAGCTGCATCGCGTTGTGCGGCCCGTACTCGATCACGTCGTAGTACAGCCCGTCGTCCTCGTTCCACAGGCTGAGCTGGTTGTTGCCCTGGTGGAACGACATCGCGTCTGCGATGTAGATAAAGTGCTGTCGCCGAGTGATCAGTCACGAAACGGGGAATGCAATGCGCATAGAGTCACCTCGAAGAACTTGGACGCAATGTCCTCGTACACGGGGTTGTGCTTGGCGAGCTCGAGCGCCATGTTCAACATGTTCAGGCAGTAGAACGCCATCCAGGCCGTGCCGTCTGCCTGGCGGAGCCTGCCGCCAGTGGGAAGCGGCTCGGACCGGTTGAACACGCCAATATTATCCAAGCCCAAGAAGCCGCCCTCAAACACATTCGCGCCGCCCTCGTCCTTGCGGTTAACCCACCTGCAACGAGCACGTACGCCAATCAGCTCCATCCCATCCCACCCCACACAAAGCGCCAGACAGACGCACCAAGTGAAGTTGACGAGCAGCTTCTGGAACACGCGCTCGAGGAACGGCAGGTCCTCGCGGCCGAACAGCTTGCGCTCGATCTTGAACACGCGGAACGTCGCCCACGCGTGCACGGGCGGGTTCACGTCCGAGAAGTTCCACTCGTACGCGGGGATCTGCCCGTCCGGCTTCATGTACCACTCGCGCGTGAGCAGGTCGAGCTGCTTCTTCGCGAAGCCGGGGTCCACGAGCGCCAGGGGGATGCAGTGGAACGCGCTGTCCCACGCCGCGAAGTACGGGTACTCCCACCTGCGTCACGGCCAAACGGTCAGTAGCGCATACATCGACGGAGACGTGCGTTCTCACTTGTCAGGCATCGAGAGGATGTCCTCCGCGTGGAAATGTCTCCATTCCTACGATACCTAGCGATCAGCGCGCATATACCCAGTAAAACGGATGAAAACCAACCCGATTGCTCCTTTTATTCCACCGGTCAGGCGGGGGAGGCGGCTGCGCCGGGTCCCCACGGAGCCACTCCTCCATGACCAGCTTGTACACCTGTTTCGTCCACAGCATCCCCGAGAGCGCCTGGCGCATGATCGCGCGCAGATCGTCGCTGACGGGCCCGGGTGCGAGCGCATTGTAGAATTCGTCCGCCTCGGCACGGCGCGCCTCGATCTCGTCGTCGTACAGGCCCTCGTCCTCGAGCGTCGGGTCCTGGTCCGGCACGCCGGGGGTGAGTTTGAGACGCACGACTGCGCACCCACCGCGGGGCGGAACGTCGCGGAAGGTATAGTGAGCGGCGGCCTTGGTGCCCTTGCGTTCGGGGTTGACAAACTGCGGCTCAGGCGCAGCCTCACCAGAAAGCTCAGTAGGCGTGGTATTACCGTCTTCCTCAGCCGTCTTAGCCTCGTCGGGCGGATCGGAGCGTGTGCGATACCGCCCGTTCCTCAGCTTGTTCGGAGAAGGACGGTGTGAAGGAATGATATGGTCATGGAACGCGTCCTTGACGAAGGGCGTCTCGTTCGGCACTCCCCAGAGGCGCATCAGGTTCGTGTTGTTTTCGGTAAAGATGAGCTCGGGCTCGATGGCGACTTCTTCGCCGTCGCCGTTCTCTCCCGGCTGCGGGACAGGCTCGCCATCGGGACCGACAGGTGGTGGCGACGGGAAACAGTACAAATGCGTCTTGCCAAGGGTCTCGTGCCTAGCAGTAATACGGTTATCCGAAGATGCGACGAGGGAGGGCTTCGGGGGAGTGGGGAGGGGCCAAGACCAGGTGTTGTGGAAGAAGAGCTGAGGCAGAATATGCAGCGTCGCTGGTTCAGGGCCACGGTTATATGCTGTGATGCGAATGTAGATGCTGTTGGGATCATCCTCATCTTTGGCATACTGAATGAAAAATGGCTGAGAGCTCCGATCGCCACAGGAACCGGAATGCTGAGCGTACCTCGACAAAGACATCCCAGTAGGTATCATCCTCAAACGCGTCGGTGTCGAGGATCTCGTACTCCGAGACCTCGCGACCGCGGTGCTGGTTCTCGCGAACGAGCTCGTCGTAGGGATACGCCTTTTGCGTATACTTATAGAGGAACTTCATGTAAGAGTGTGTAGGCGTGGAATCGAGGTAGAAGTAGAGCTCCTTGACGTCCTCGCCGTGATTGCCCTGCGGGCCCGACAGGCCAAAGAGGCGCTCCTTGAGGATAACATCCTTCTCGTTCCACAGCGCGAGCGAGAAGCACAGGCGCATATGGTTGTCGCAGAAGCCGGCGATGCCGTCCTCGCCCCAGCGATAGGTGCGCGAGCGGGCCTGCTCGTGCGGAAAGTGGTTCCAGACGTCGCCGTCGTGCGAGTAATCCTCGCGCACGGTTCCCTGCACATCGATCATGGATCAGGAGGAGCAAGGCAAGGGAATATATGCGGCGCACCCATTGGCGGTCGGAGAGGTACGGCCCCCAGCGCTTCCAGTGCCGTTCATGCTTCTCGTCCTGGAGAAGACGGTACTGCTCAGTAGTGCGATAGTCGCTGCCCAGCTTCTCGCGAACGCGCTCGCGGTACGGCCGCGGGTCGTCTTCGGCGTCCTCAGCGGGAGCAGGGGCGGCGGGATCGGGGGCGGGCTTAGTTAGCTTCGGCGGGGGCTTGGAGGGCGTGTTGATATGATGTTTGGGGATCTGGATGCTGAGGGACGGCTCGACGCGGGGCGGGGAGTCGCCCTCGTTGTCGGGCGTCGTGGGGGCGGGGGCGGGAGTTGCGCCCGCCCTGAATATTTTCTGTTGGACGGACTTGAGGGACATGGTGGGGGACGACAGGCGGGGCGGGCCCAACGCGAGCTTGCGGCGCGGGCTTTTGACCCAAGACGCGTCGATGACGTCGCTGCCTGTTCGGGGTCGACGCGTGCACCGGCGCCTATCTATGCCCGTGCATGTCCTGAGCCGAGAACAACGCGACTTGTCCTCGAGGCGTCCTTGAGGCTCAGAGTTCTGATACCAGCTCTTCTAGTCGACAACAGCTCCAGCGCACCCCCGCATGCTTCACACAGCATCCAGCGAGCACCATCGACAGCGCCCGATGTTGCCCCGCGCAGCACTCTCACGCCGACGCGCTGTCAGGGTCTGCTTCGTGTCACTGTCTCACCGTTAAAGCTCGCAGCACCGACCCGCGGACCTCTCGCGACCTCCCTTACAACGCCCCCGAGGCCTAGCCCTGACAATGGCAGACGACGCACCCGTCGCCGTCAACCACCCCGATGCATTCGACTTTACACCCGAATTCGACCTGCCATCCTTCATGGGGACCTGGTACGTACGCACCGTTCCTCCCACATCCCCATTACTTACCCCCTCTCACTACCCCCATCCATCCAGGCACATCACACACACCACCCTCCCCGCTCGCAAATCCATCCAAAACCTAACAATCACCTACACCCCCCTCCCGGGGTCCACCACGCGCTTCACCGAGCACACCGCGCACCCCTCCACCGAGCCCACGCGCGTCACGCCCAAGCCCGCCGTCGCCGCGGGCACCAACACCGCCGCCGTCGCGCCCACGCCCACGCACTTCACGCGGCGCGGCGCGGGCCTGGGGAGACTGCTCGCCTCGCCCTGGCAGGTCCTCGCATTCGTCTCCAGCGATGAAAATGCGACCCCGGACACGGACCTCGCGTACGCAGTGGTCTACGCCCCCCGCACGCGCTTCGCGCCCGCGAGGCTCGACGTCCTCTCCCGCGCGCCCACAGGCCTCCCGCGCGCACTCCTCGCCGCGCTGCTCGCGCGCCTGCGGGACGCCGACGCCGTCGGGCCCGACGTCGCGCGCCTCGCTGTGGGGCTCTTCGAGGTGCCCCGCACTGGCGTTAGGACAAGCCCGAGGTCCTAGGGAGGGGCATTCTCCCGGCTGGCCTGTGATCAAACGGAATTTATGTACCCTATGATAGGGCGTGATTCGTCCTGCCCATACATACATACCTGTAAGTTCCCCCTATATCAGTGTATCGCAGTACGTATACTCTTGAAACGTGTCAGCTTCCTATAGTCTTGCTGTGAAGCAGCGTGGAGTTGATTTAGCGTCGCTTCACTTTGAGTAACTTGCGAAGCCTTGCAGCCTGACCTCATTCCAATTGAAATCCGCTTCACTTCGCTCTTGCCTGACTTTCTCTTCACTTCACTCGAAATGAAGTCCGTGGGCAGCGTACCTGTGACTTCAATCGGCTTCACACCACCACCACAGATAGTCCAGTTGCAGGTACGCCTTCCACATACGAGCACACTGACAACCTCCAACCTCCAACCTCAGTCGACGAAATGCACACCAGGACGTTCAATTCGTCCATTCGTCCATCCGTTCGTTCGTTCGTTCGTTTATCTACTCAGACGGAACAGGAACGGGGGTATATACATCAGCACTGTAACGCACGGGTAAATCTCACGAACACCAGCACCAACGCCAACGCCAACACCAACTGCGAGCATACGAAACGAAACGAAACGGAACGGAATGCAATGTAATGTAACGGGGCGCAGTACCAGTACCAGTGAAATGCAACGTCGACGAGTCGCAGCAGGATCATGAAGCGTGGATATGAAGTATGAAGCGTGGATATGAAGCGTGAACGTGAACAGCAGAACAGAACAGTCCGTGGGGTGGATATCGATATCGAATGTAATGATCACAACCAAAACCAAGCAAACAAGCAAGCAAGCAGGATGTAAGGGTAAATGAAGAAGCAAGGAAGACAGGAAGACAGGGAGGGAGAGAGAGAGGGAGGGAGGGAGGAATTCGACGACGAATGCATATGATCGAGGGTCAAGGGGACGTACGCGAGCCAGCTGCGGTAACGTACAGCGGACCAAACTAATTTACGGGATACGGGATATGGGATGCGAACTGTGGGATGTGTAAATAATATCAGCAGACGAGTGACGAGTGACGAGACGGTATGGATATGTGCAGATGGATATGCGAGTGTGCGTGCGTGGGCAGACGAGGAATAAGACGGATCGTCGTATGTATTTGTTAGCGCTATTTTACGTATGGTATGTAGTGCGAGTGAGATAGGGAGAGGGAGAGGGAGAGGGAGAAGGAAAAGGAAAAAGGGAGGGGGTGGCCGGCGGAAAAAGGGTGTGATGGGAGATGATGAAGCAGATGGAGGACGGAGGGGATGCGGGAGGACAGAGACAAAAGCAAAAAGCAAAAGGCAAAAAGAAAGGCAGGAGCGCGCGCCTACGCACACACTCAAACAACACCAACACCACCACCACCACCAGCACCTACAACAACCCCGCCTGCACCTGCGCGCTCATCCGACTGCGCCTCCTCTCCGCCCAGCCCCTCGCCGCCTCCTGCAGCACGCTCCCCGCCCAGTCCTCGTCCGGCGGCACGTCCTCCTCGTCGTCCCACACGCTCAGGCGGCTGTACGCGGACGTGCCGGACAGCTGCGGGCGCAGGCTCGGCGCCGTCACGAAGCTCTCGCTGCCGGACACGCGGAACTGCGCGTTCGTGGGCGTCGCGGACGCCGGAGACAGCGACGATGGCGAGTCCACGGGCGACTCGACGTGCACGCTCGGCAGCGCGCTGCTGCTGGTACTGTGATTGTTACTATTCGCGGTGGTGGTGACGGCGGGAGTGCTGGTGGTGGAGGACGAAATCGGCGCCCGCGCCCGCACGTCCTCCGGCGAATGTGGATTCGGGAGCGGCGCGCGCGTCTCCTCGATGCCCAGCACCAAGCTCAGCGACGACGAGTCGATCTTCGTGTCCAGCAGCGGCGGCAAACTAAAGCGGCTCCCGCTCGCGCTCGCGCTGCCCATCGGCGCCGTGACCATCGACGAGCCCGCCGAGAGCGGGGTGCCCGGCGAGCTCGAGTCCGTGGGCGACGGCAGCGGCCTGGGCGGGAGCGGCGCCGCGCTCATGTTCATGTTCATGTTCATGCTCGCGCGCGCGGAGCCGAGCGACGACGCGGAGCGCTTCTTGTTGAAGAGCGCGGAGAGCGAGGGGCGCTTCATGCGGGTGCGGGAGTGCGTCGAGCCGGCGGGCGAGGAGAGCGCGGGCGACGCGGAGGGCGAGACGGTGGAGGAGGGCGACTGCGGGGCGTCTGCGCACGGGAAGACGAGGGGCGCGGGCGCGACGATCACCGGCGTGGGCCGCGCCTCTGACGGTGTCAGCGGCGGGTGCGACTCGGGCTCGGCGATGGACAGCTGATGCGGGAAGTTGTCCTTTGCTGCCGCCTGGAACTGATACGGCTCGTGCAGCGGTGCGGGCGAATCCTCGGAGAGCGTTGATGGCGTCGCGAGCGACTCGGACGACGAGATGCCGTGTGTCGACTGTGGGGAGTGAGGGTTGTAGAGAGGAGGCGTGGCGGGACGCGCGTCCGCGCTCGAAAAGGAGGACGCAGTGTCGTCAAGTGTGGAGCTGAGGCCACTCGTATCCCCATCTGCATCTGTGTCGGCGTCAGCATCGTCAGAACTCGCGGTCTTCGTATCAGACGGCTCCGCCATCGCTGGCGCAGCGACGGGTGGCACTGACACCACCACGACGCCATCTTGATGCACCTGTCCCTGCTCGTCAGACGTCCGCCCTTCGTCGTCACCTTGCCCCTCGTCTCCAAATACCGGCTCCGGCCTGATATCCAACACGCTCTCGTGCTTGATATCCACCACCGGCTCCTCCGCCCTCTCCGCGACCTCCCACACCTCCCTGCTCTCGCACAGCACCCTCAAAATCGGCGGGTTCATGTTCAAGCTCGGGCAGAAAATAACCGTGAGGTTGCTGAGCGGCATGCGCGTCTCCTTGCGCGACGACGTCGCATTGATCAGCTCCGTCACCGTGCGCAGCAGATCGCGGTTCGCCGGCGGCAGCCGCGCGACGAGCATCGCGAACGCCTTTAGCAGCGACGCCGACGGCGGGCGCATGCCTGCGAAGTTCGGCATCGCGAGCGTCGACAGCGACGGCGGCTTGCGCAGCGTGTGCCCGTCGCGCGGGTTGCCCGGCAGCTGCGCGCCGGGCGCGCGCATCCCCGGCCGGTGCGGCTGCGCGGGAGGCACGTCCTCGCCCTTGCGCGCGTTCGTCTCGGCAATCATGGCGGCCTCGAAGTACGGATTGAGTGCGTGCGTGAGGATCGGTTCCGGGACTGTATGCATGCGCGTGTCGGGGGCGATGTCAATTAGGCGGCATGTGTCGAGATGTCAGATAGGCACGTACGTTCGCGCAGATATGCTTTGAAGATCGACGAGACGGCGTGCGGGTCGAGGTCGCCCGGTGTCGTCTCACGCAGGTCGTAGTCGGCGCCTGTCCGTCCATGCACGATGAGCACCTGTCACCGCTCCACAAGCACGACAGCAGACAAACGCACCGGTATCGAACTCCGTCCTCAGCTTCGCAATATGCGATGCGCGCCCGCTGATACTGCACCCCCACCGCAAATCAGCACGCGACGTCCCATAAGTCTGCACCACACTCACCGGAACAGCCCCTCCTCCTCGACGCCCCACCTCAACAAGTGCTGCGCACACCTCACAACCAGCGCCGGCAGCATGCGCTTCTCCAGCGGGTCGCCTGCAACCAAGCACCCCGTCAGCCCCCGCACCGCCTCGGCATACGCACCGGAAATGCACTCACCGGGTGCACCCCCCTCGAGCGTCCCACGCCCCGCAATGGCAAGCCGCACAGGCTCGATCGCCGTCTCCCTCACACACGTCGCGAGATCCCTGCCAAACACCAGGCCGCCCGCGATGGGCGGTCCGCTCGCGCCGCCGCCGACGCGCATCGGGCCTCTCCTGCGCCGGCCCAAATTCGGGCCCGCCGCGAGCCCCAGCACGTCCGAGTCCGACTGCGACACGGACGACGAGCCCGTGCCGGTCGTCGAGATGCTCCACGCGCCCGACGGCGCATTCGGCGTGCGCCAGTGCTTCCCGCGCGGCGGGGGCGCCGCGAGGTGGTGGCTCGGCGCGGACAGATTCGACTGCGTGCGGCCGAGGCTCTCGTCGCCCGAGAGCGACGACGAGGACGAGGACGCGTGCGAGTGCGCGTGCGCGCCGAGGCTGCCGATCGCGCGGCCCATGCGCTCCATCGCGCGCCGGCCGAAGCCCATCGCGAAGCCCGCGACGGGCGCGAGCCCGCCGGAGATGCTCACCGCGGGCTGGCGGTACGCCTGGTTCTGCGACGAGGACGAGGACGAGCGGCCGGAGGGCGAGCCTGGGGGCTCGGGCAGCGCGCGAAGGCGGGGTGGCGGGGACGCGGCGGACCATGCTGTCAGTTTGCCTTTGATCTGACTGCCGGTGGACGAGGGGAAGTCCTCCGCGCGCGAGGGGGCGATGATGCCATTTGCGGCCGTGCGCGTGAGTGTCGGCAGGTCCGACGACGGCGGAACACCGAACCCGTCCGTCCCAGCTCGGTGTCGTCCATTATGTGGCGGCGAGCGGCGCGCCTCGCTCGCGAACGGCGAGGACAGCGAGAGCGAGATGGAGTGGCGCTTGCGTGCCTTGGCAGAGCCCGAGGGCGACGCCTGGCGGCTGAGCGATGCGCGGGCCGACCCGCTCGCGTGGGACTCGACCGAGAGGTCCTCTTCGGGGGTGGCGTATTCCGAATCGGTGATGAGCGCGCTCATGCGGCGCGTCTGCGGGACGATGGTGTTGTTCGACTGGAGCGACTCGGCCATGGACACCGGGCGCGGCGTGCGGGTGCCGGACGTGCCGGAGCGGGGGCGCACGGTGTAGTAGCTCGTCGTCGTCGAGTCGCTCTTGCGCCAGTCCTCCTTGGCCTTCTCGATCTCGTGGTCCCGCTTCTCCTGCGACGGCCTGCTCACGGGCGCCGGTGCCGGTGATGGCGATGCCTCCTCGTTCGCCTTGATGTACTCGAGCGCGGCGCTCACCGGGCTCGTCATCATGAACGAGGCACGCTGGTCGCCGCGCGGCACGTTCGTCGTGAGCATCGTGCGGGGCGGCGTGGGCTGCATGTGCGGGGGCTTCGGCGGCGGGGTCGGGGGCACGCCCGCCGAGTCGGGTGACGGCAGTGCGGGGTGCGGCTTGGGCTTCTGCGGCCATGCGGGTGGCGGGGGCACGTCGACGGGTGCGGGTGGAGGTGCGGGGCGGCGGGCGGGGGACGCCGCGCGGGCATCGCTGCCTTTGACCCTGAGGGGCTGCACGGGCGGGAGATCGAGCGAGGAGGACTCTGAGTCGGACTTTTTCCTGCGTGCGGCGCCGAAGACGCGCTTGAAGCGAGAGGTGGTCTTCGGGGAGGGAGGGGCCGGGACGGCAGCGACAGCAGCTGGGGCAGTGGGGAGTGGACGGGACTGGAGCTGGCCCATGGCGGTGACGTTGAGGGATGATGAGCGGGGGCCGCCGAGAATGAGGCCCGGGGGGTGGGCGGGGCGAGCGTTGAGGGAATGGGAGAGGGAGGGAGGGGAGGAGTGGACAGAGTGATCGGGAGGACCTATATCAGACTGGCTCGAGTTGGAGGGCGCAGTAGGGAGCATGGAGGACGCTGCGGACGATAGCGAGCTCGAAGACATGGACGCAGGCATCTTGCCTCTCTGGGCAGCCTCGAGTCTGCGCGACGGCATCGAGTCGAGGGGAACTGGAAGGGAATGCGGGAGGAACGAGGCAGCAAGTCGATCCTCTCAACTGCAACGCTGGCGCCTCTTTGGTCCGTAACTGATGGTGATCAAACCCGTCCCAGATGGCTCCAGCGCGACGTGCGTCCCTCAGTCCGTGGCTCGCGGCCGTCTGCTGCAGCTGCGCGATGTCCACGACGGCGAGCGCGAGGGTTTTGAGAGAGGAGAGAGTAGAATGTGCCAGCACCGCCGCGTCCAACCCAAAGATCTCTCTCTCGCGGCAACAGCCGCCCGCTCATAATATTGCACTCGCGTAAGCGTGCCTTGCCCCCCTTGCGGCAGTGCCATGCGTCCATTGCTTCTCTACGTCTACATATCTACAATGAATAGTTACTATGTGTATTCAACTAGCTTGTGTTTGCTACGGCACCCCCAACAAAAACTCCTTCACCAGCTCGTACGTGAAAAACGACGTCGCGATGCTCGGCGCAACTTTCACTGCAGCCAGCCCTGGGTCAGCACGGCCCACACAATCAAGGAGCGAGACACGTACGCAAGTTGGGCCACAACCCCCTGTACATTCCCCGCAGGCCCTCGTTCCGAATTATCACTCTGACAGCATCAATCGCCCCACTGTACTTCGGGCCCAGATCGCCCGACTTCATGCCCACGACCTGCATCTTCCGGCGCACCACATCAAACGGATACGTCAACGTCTGCGATATCGAGCCTGCGCCGCCCAATAAGTATCCACACACACACACGAAATTCAAGATAAAAACACGCACCCGCCAGCGCGCCGCACGCAAGCTTGCGCGTCACCGACGTCTTCCCCGGCGGCGTCAGCACGCCGCGCAGCGCCTCGTACGCGGCAAAGTTGATGCCCACGTACGGCGCGACGCCCATCGCGGTCGTCACGAGCCCGCGGTACAGCGCGCGCACGCCGCCCTCCTCGCGGAACACCTTGAGCGTCATGCCCCACATCGTCATGTCCGCGCGCCCGCGCACCGCCGTCGCGCTCGTGTGGTACGCCGACGCGAACGCGGGGCTCCCGCGCGCGGGCGGCGTCGCGAGCGGCGGCGCGGTCAGGATCGAGGACGTCGCGATCGAGAGCCGCGAGCGGACGAGGTCGAGGGGGTATGTCGAGCCTGCACCACCCGTCAACACCCACTACCAGAGAGAACACAAAAACAAAAGCCAACGCACAGACAGACGTGATCCCCGCAAGCGCGCCGCTCAGCAGCCGCGTCGGGGTATCCAGCTCCCTCGTGCCGCCCCTCGTAAACCACTGCGCGCCCTCAACATCAGACCCGCGTCCACTAAATCCCAAACACACAGCACACAGCACGCACCTTCTTGAGCTGCTCATAAGTCGTGAACTGCACCGCGCTATATGGTATAATCCGCACGCAATTGATCCCGTTCCCGCGCATGTAGCCCTGGAAGCCCTCCTCGCGCCACATGCGCACGAGGCTGCGCCAGACGCCCTTGTACTGCCGGTCCGCCGCGCCCTCGCCCGCGGGCTGCACCTGTCTGCTCAGCACGGAGTCGGTCAGGGCAACGAGTAAGGGTAAGGGCAAGGGCACGACAGACGCACTGGATGATCTTCAGCCGCTCGAGCGGGCTCACGACCGTGCGCGACGCCGCGCCCGCCACGCCGCCCGCGATAAAGTACGTCGTCACCTGCGGGCTGAACACGCTCGCCCAGGCGGACGCCGACGCCGACTGCGCGATCGCCGCAGGCGCTGTTGAAGGTGAAGTGGAAGTGGAACTTGACGCGCGCGGCTGCTCAGAAGCAGAAGCGGAAGAAGGAGAAGGAGAGGTCATGATTCGGTATCGGTGTAGGTATAGATGGGGATAGCGTCCATAGGCGTGCGCTTGGCCGCCCGAGGTGTTGTGTCAAGGTTGTCTTGTCGAGGAGAAGTTCGATGCGAGATGCGAGATGTTGCAGACGCCAAGGTCTTCTAGCTCTAGCTCTAGCTCTAGCTCTAGTGCTAGCGCTGGTATCTGGTATCCAAAGGAATAGAAGACGGAGCGAGGGTGTGTGCTGCGCTGCGATGTGGATGCGCAGGTAACTCGGTAGTCTGTGCGATGTGCGATGAGATGTGCCCGCGGGGGTGTACACGGCCGCCTCAAGGCGTGTTTGTGGTGTGTGCGCGGGTGTGGGTGTGTAGGCGTACACCCCCAGCAGGTTCATCGCCTAAAATCCACAATCCGATCAATTCGACCCCTGCATGGATTGATTATGAGAATATAGCGTGATTCAGCATATTTCGTCAAACAGGCGATGCCAGCCATCGCGATAAGTCGAATTGGAGAAAACCGACGATTCAGGGCACACCAGATCTGATCTAGTAGATGCAGATCTCTCTGAATATCCCGAGCATTCCGAGAGGACAGCCGATTATCCCCGTGCGAGAACATGAAAGGGCGGACAGTGATCTACGGCATTGAGAGATGTGACATTCGTTGCAAAGCTAGATACGAAAACCTGTATATTCTAGTTCAAACAAAACACTATGCTATTGTAATCACTGCAGGTCATCCACAATGTCTTCATCTTCGGACACGACATCCGCTTCGAGGCTGAGGTCGGGAAGGTCAATGGTGTTCCTCCTCATCTTGCTTGATGATATCTGTATTCCATCTAATGCAAAGATAAGTCTTGCACACTGCATGACGATATGTGAAAGGCAACTTACTCATCCCACTTCGTACTGGAGCAATCCTTTCCGTACAGTATGGCGAGCTTCGCCAGCTTCGCATCCATATGCTTCCATAGTTTGCCATTCTTTTCCTCACCTGCCAAGATGATCTCGTGTGCCGTGATACGCTGTGATATTGGATCAGGGAAGGCATGGTATCAGCTTCAAGATCCACATACCATGAGAGCAAACTGTGCTTTGGTGGTATTGTTGATGACTTTGTCGGAGCTTTTAGCGTTCGCAGCAATCATTCGGGCGACGAAATGATCCAAGGGCTCCTTCTCAGCGACGGAGTCCATGATCTATGCAATATTCTCAGTTAATATATGCTACCACGATCCACGCTGTACATATTCACCTGCGAGCGATTGTTACTACGCTGAGCAGTCTCGGAAACTTGAATATATTTATTGATGGATGCCTTCACAATGGCGTCGCTGTTGTATGTCATGAGCTGTAGCTTCTCCGTGTGCTGAGCGATATACTTCTACGAAGACACTAAGCAATAATGCAATTGAAAACAAAGAATACGAGGACTTACTTCGATCTGATAGCAGACCGGTGCTCCATAGGCAATGACAGGCTTGACAAGCCAGTGGCACACGAGCCCTTTAATCAGTTTCTATCGTATAGAGTTGCTCAGTAGGTGAATACATGCCAAATGGACAAAGAGATACCTTCTGTTGATCCGACATTTGCCAACCGTGGCGAGAAAGTTCTTTCACTTCTTCGAGCTCAGTGCAGATCTCCTCGAGCTTCGCCTGGATGTCGCTGAACCAACTGACAAACCGGATGATTTCTGCGAAGAGAATTAGAGTTTGAGATGTTGTCATCTCCTGTACAGTTTTGAACGTGAGAATCCAAGATAGTATATAGATAAAAAATTTGTGCACTGCGGCAAACCCATGTAAACGAAGGCAGTGATGATCATCAAGTTGCAGCTTGTTTGCCAGGCGATCCAGGGATGCTGCCATCCGGTCACCGTGCTCATTGTCTTGCATCATTGTGTCATGTCTGGTGTTGAGGACGTCACGGGCGATTGGCACATTGGCATCCATCACGTTGAAAGACGACACGTTGGGTAAGAAGCGATCGCTCGCAAAGACAAAGGGACCAGGATCCTCGTAGGTGCTGCTCGAAGGGGTAGAGATACCTTGAGAGGGACCAGAATGGCCGGACTGCACACTGTCGAGAGATGCCATGCTGGCAATCTGCTGCGATGGGTAAGGCGCAACATGTATGTGCCCCGAACGTGCACGAACAGGACCACCATGAGTGGGGAGAGTGCCAGTATTCGAAGCACGTTGCATGGCGAGGATGTGGGGATCTTCAGTTGCAGGGGAAAAGCAAAGAAAATCAAAACCCTTTGCATGACGAACTGCACCCTACGCTGGTCACGTGATTGTCCAGCGACCAATGTGATGCTCTCTGCGCCATCCTGAGTTGACTCTTGTCCTGTGAGAGCATTCAAGGAATGCGGTACGATTCATGTATTAACAAATGGACATACATATATATTTATGATGGAGCCTTGCCGCCCGATAGTGAATTGCCGCTTAGTGTCAAGATCTCAGTGTACAATTGGTAAATACCAGGCCGGACTCACTGAACAAGAGGTTCGTTGCACGAGGACAATGTCATGTTGGAAATATTGTGTGCAATTTATAAAAGTCACGATGGACTCTGTGGACGGGAGGCTCTTAGCGTGCAAGTCAGTGATGACAATGCCTGGGGAGGGTACGGGCAGGAGATCTAGATGCACCGCTGTTCTGTTCAACAATGCTGAGATAAAACGAGGATTGAACAATCAAACCGTGGATCATCCAGTGGAATGAAAACATGTCGCGAGCGACCCGCCTGTGAGTGTGGATGATGTGGAAGCAAGTGCTGAATGGTGTGGACGGAAGGGAGAAACGAGCTGGTTCGTACAGACTCGACAAAGCACTGAGCGACCACGTCGTCTTCAGTGCACTTGTGTATCCTGTATACAGAATTCAGCGTGGTGGATCTTTTACCTGCTGAGTTGTCGACAGATTCCTGGACACGGGAACACTTCGGAAGCAAACAATACCTTGCAACAAAAGATGGTCACACGGTCATCGATGCACTCCATGTCTCTCGTAGCTTCCTCCTAACATGCACATACCTTCGTCTCACAACCTCATCTCCTGTTTCGCTGGATCACTGAATTGGACAAGACGCACGCTGAGACATTGTTAAGAAGAAACATCCCGCAATCAAAATCCATCACAACAACGTTCTTATTGAGACTCGGACATTAATCGTACACAGGTAAATAGTCAGTCGTCTCCTGGCTTGGCTTGAAATCCACCTAGAATCTGTATCTGACTTCATCTCTTTATGCATAGTGAGAACTCAAGCATACCTATTCAAGGCTGGTTTGCATGTTCCCAACTCGCAAACGACCATGGCCGATGTACATTTTCTATCAAGTCCGGTGCAGATGCCAATGCTGAGAGCGATGCCGATTGGAGCAAGGCATCTTCCTGCCGAAAGGGCCGAGGGCGTGGTCGATGGGTGATGTCCACCTGCTGTGACAATGACAACAGTATCAGTGTTGGTGCGTGCAACTGTGCATAGGGGAATATGGACTGTTCGGATGGGACAGCCAGCTGTTGCAATACTGTCTGTGGTATCATTGCGGGTGACGGCAGAGGTATGTGTTGCTGCAGTAATCCTGGATGCTGTATTGACAGTGATTCTACAGGATTGAGATCTGGCCTCCGAGGCGGCTCATATGTCATTGACCTTCGTAGGCTGGGTGCAGTGTTCGACCACAATGGCTGCCGTGCCACGTTCAGCTCATGTGATAGCGAGTATGGCAATGGCAGCGGCGGAAGGCGTGTTGTCAGGTACGGTGATGGTGTTATTGCACTGGCCGCATCCACAGAGAATTGCTGTCCCATGAATTGAGAGTGCTCAGATGTACGGTACTGGTCGGGTATGAAAGGAAATGGCGACATCGGCAGCAAAGGGGTCCGGGTGAACATAGATTCGTGAGCAATTCTCGTTGGTGTTGGTGTAACTGGCATGCGCAACTGGGAAGTTGCTGGCGGCCCCGCACTCGGCGTTCGAGGAGGGTTGAATAGCACTGGATTGTAGTGAGCATCTACAGGGGTTTGTGGGCGGGTCACGACTCCTGTCTGAGGCATATGAGAAGACTCCTGTACGGATGGAGCAACAGTGCGAGCTTTCTTGCCAGCCCGCGATGGAGTCCTGGTGCCCGCTGCTGGTCTTTTGCGAGATGTTCCAGCCACCGCAGGAGGACCCATTGCACCCTGCGCCTCGAATTTCGCAACTGCGGTCTTGACCAAGTCACGCAGCAGTCGGTCTGGTAGTCGGGATTCATCTTCGAGCTGCTGAACATTTTCGTGGTCATCTCCAGATGAAGTACTCCTGGTATCTGTACTCATCAATCCAGCAACACACTCACCAGCCAGGGCCACTAGGCGCTCCGCACGAGTATATCCGGGTGGATATGCAACAAGGGGTTGTAACTCCTGCAACAGCCAGCCGCTCCGTAACTGGGCTAAGTTCAACACGAGATCATCTGGGGATTCAACATGGCGATACTCCCAGTCGAGTTTTGTCAATGCACGCTCCTCCCGTACTGAACGAGTCTTAGTTTGACCACATTTCTGCCGTTTGCAATTGTGGAATGTGTGTGTACTGCACAGAATGTCCTGATTTCGGGGGTGAGGATAAGTATGCAGCACGAAATGCATCTCAATTTACCTTGAGTGAAAGGACTTGATGCGCCGAAGAAGGCAAGATGCTCGGGAGGCGATAAGGAAGCACCGTGTTGCCGATAATCCATTCTTGTATCAGTACGCCTACAATTGTAGCTCGGTTCTGGATAATTTCCTTGATGCGACCGAGCGCGGGGGATGACGACTGTGGAAGTTGATAAAGGACGAACCTGTCCACATATATGGTATCGCCATTGTCTAAAACTGTTTTTGGGATTGACTCGACAGTTTCGGCTGGCGATGATAGGTTCGGGGGATGTGTACTATTTGTGAACACCGCGCACTTTGATGTGTTCCACTTTAATGCGCGTGTTCCCGGCTGGCGCCTGAGAGTGCTCTCTGAAGGCGTATAAATACAGATGATTTAAACCTGCAGTTCAAAGCACATACCGGGAGTGTTTATGACTGAAGTCATTCCCATCAGTTTCATGAAGATCTTATCGCCTCGCAAACTTTGTACACCCTTTCCTGCTGCCCGACGTTTCCCGTGCTTAGTATCTTCGAGTAAGCCACCACTAACCAGGTGTCTTGCTGCATGCATGAAAGACATGGCCTTGCCGATATCAGTGCTTGGTGCATGCCGATTTGAATGCACACTGCGAAGACGGATGACGAGGTTGAAGGATTCAAAGCCCTCTGTGGCAGTCATGATGGGTGGCGCAAACCGTCGCACATGCTGCGGAAGATGAAGAAGCACATGGAACTTGGGTTTATTAAACCATTGTATTGACCAGAGCACTGTCACACCAAGGAAATTGTCTATCGACGTACAAAGTCAGACCTAGCAACATGTCAGATATTTCGTTCATGTCAGTTGATTAGTACTCACAGTGTATTGGTCTATATCATATATTTTGGGCTGAAAGACAAGAGGAACCAGTCGCACAAGTGCCACCCATGCTTCATAAGCCGCTTCAGGAACCATTCCATGGAGGACCGCTGGCGCGACTTGGACGATGTATCGGAAATCGCAGCCTGTCAATGATCCTGCATAATTGACCAATGTGCGGCCGCTGATGCGAGTGACACCCAGTCCTTTGACATCTAAGCTGTCCAGGCATACACAAAGAACCTTCTTGTCAGCTTGATTTTGTCGTGCAACTGCATCTCTCCAGAAATATTTGACGACCCCCAGGAGAACCACATGGAGGATCTCTACCGGGGTATCGGCATGAGGATTGATATCTGGGGGGATTCATCAATATGTAGCCATCCTTTGTAGAGCCGACAGTGAGAGTTACCTTTGACCCGGAAGATTGGATTCATGATTTCTTCAGCCGATCGTCCGTGGCGCGCGTCTCGCAGCGCGGACAGCAAACCATTATTCAAATCCAGGTGCAAGTCCCTGTTCTTCTGCCGGACTTCTTTACAAACTGCAGCAAGCTCCTCGAACACAGGCAAGAAATGTTTGTCCTTGATACCAGACTGCGTGGTCGATGTCTCCACCCGAGAAGGCACTCCCTCCATGATATCCTCAAGCTGCTTATGCAGGACTGTCAGTGTCTCATCTCGGGTGCATGGCTCTCCCGTCTAAGTGGTAATTATGAGTTAGAACACGAACCGCGATAATCACAAATACAGTACACACTTTCATGAATTCCACTACCCGCTCGACTTCACCAAGCGTGCCGGGAGGCCGATCTTTGTCCTTGCCGCGGACGTGACAAACCCGACAAAAGAATTTGCCGTTGAGGCCAATATGCGACGCCAATTCACTTTGCATTGGGTTGTCGCCCAAGAAGGCGAGAACCCATGGAACCAATATCACATATTCGTTGAGCTCACAGTCCCACACGCATAAGCCCTCGGTCTGTAGTTTCCTACAACACTGCAAGTTTCAGCGTGTGTGCTTCATCCAATTCCAATCATAAAGAACCAACCGTATCTCCGACGCTATCTGTTCCAACATTTCGAGCAGTGAAGCCAGGTTTGATGTTGACAAGAAATGTATATTGTACGGTCGTAATGCATGTTCCTGCAGCAGCCCAGCGAGAATGAATAGAAACAAATTATGCTTATTCCATTTCTTCGACACATTGCCTGATGTGTCGTCGCAGTACAGCCAGAGTGGGAGCGAGAGAACACGGAGGCCCGCAGCCTTGGTTCGCCATGGATTGGGCAGTTCTGCTTCTATCGCCTGCAGTCCTTTGGCTGTCTCCATCGCTGTCGACACATGCATTAGAGGTATTATGATAGTATGAACTAGTTATTGGTACGTACTGTCAACGGATCTTGGATTGGGCAAGCCATAATAAGTGTGCATGATGTCCAATTTGGGAAAGCTGAGAACGAAGGCACGTAATGGGATTTCCATACATTCAGACAAGCTATCAATAACGAGCTTGTCTTGCATGTCATTGCATCGCAGCCGGTGAGCCTTCGCAAATATAGCGCCCCTACGAACGAACCAGCGAGTCGGCCAGACAGGTGCCAGTGTTCCTGTGCTATCAATATTGGCCAGTGCCGGCTCTTCAACAAAATAATCCTGCCCGTCACCAGCACGCACCATAGGAGCCGCCAGATTGGTATCTACCTCACAACGCCAGCGCTCTCCATGGCAAGCATTGAGGTGAGCGTCTGTGTTATCTTCTGGATAGAACCGCAAGTGTGGTCGGACTTGCGGATTGGACATCTCCTGACGTACCAGGTCACGGTGAGGCATATGGATGCAAGGAACAAAGTAAAAACATACATCTGCAAGGATCTTCGCTAACGTGGCCACGGAATACAGATGGCCCAGCGTGCCATGGACAGCCCGAGGTGCATTCCCTGCGAGCGCAAGTATCTTATCGCAGCGTCTCTTGATAGCCTTCGCATGTGGCAGCTGAGATATGCCAAGCCTTGTAGCATACCAACGAGTGATATCCAGCTCTGATTCAGAGAATACAGCACGAGGAAATGCACTTAGAAGGTCAGTGAGACACTCCTGAACACCGTCAAGTCAATCGAACACTGTAGATACTGCTGATGATCTTACTTTTTCATTTCTCCAGGGCCACCAGTCTTCGTCATTTGAAAGGCGAAAACCATCGCTAGGCACGTTCTCTGGATGCGGAAATGAGATACACAGAAAAATAGAGGTGGGCGTTTATTCGAAAGAACTGACGGGGATGGTCATCGACAGCTGGAAGATCATTGCCGAAGATGCTTGAGGCGTTGTCGGATTCTTCGTCACTATCACCCTCACACTCCTCATCGCTTGATGCACACTCCAAAATTACATTGTATGGGTCCGTATCCTCATCCCGACCAGGGGACTGTCCCGGAGCAGGGTTGTTCAATGTAGGCTTGTATGCTGCAAGATTGCCGCCATAGTCGTCATAAATTTGGCTTGGAGGGTCGCTGGGCAATGCTGGCCCATGCACAGTGGCCGGCACAGCAAACAGGAGCTCGGGCCCTTCAGAGAGTTGTGAATCATCTAAGCTTGCAGTGCCCTTGTTGTCCGGTGAAAAGATGAATTCGAAACAGCCGGGCGACGACGGCAGAAGAGGAGAATGCAATAGGGGCTCTTCGTGACTGGGAATTTCGTCTGAAGCAGCGAGCAGATCTGTGATGGGTCCTTCGCCATCGTGCTCTCGGACATTTCGAACATGACCTTCGGTTGCTTCATGCACAATTGCCTTGCTCCGAGGCATGGGCTGCTGTTGTGGGCAAATGGTGCATTTGTATCGTGACCTGGCCATCGGCACGAAGACTGGTCTGTATTTTAGCAGGAACCAGTCAAAACTTGAACTGGAACGTACATTGTGGGTTTGAAAAGGCCACTTCATCACGGTCAAGCCATTCGTTGGTCTCGTGAATTGGGAGGCTCATCACACCTGGTCCCTAATTGAAAAACAACAAATGAAACAAGAGTGAGCGGCTGGTAGCAGACTTTGGGATTGTTACCGCCGCGGCGCCACCGTCTTGTCCAGCTGCAAAGACAGACAGTTCTCCCCTCGCTCTTACCGCTATAACCACACCTCTGATGAGTTCGGACAACGAAGGCTACAAGCCATCACAAGAACTGGAATATTTTCCAGGTGACTTCTGCCAGACACCTCGGCCATCTCGAGCAGCCGCGCAGGCAAGCATCGCTCGAAACCAACGGTCAGTTCGAATAATACTTACCTCTCACTGCTCACTGTCGATTATGCTGAATTTCCGTTTCAGAGCTTTCTTGCCGGGTGGGGCACTCGATTCACAGACCACCGAAACTCAATACCTCGAGGCACTCGGTGTGGGAGATGGCCGCTCCAGCGACATCGATGAAGATGCAGGTGAGATTAGAAGTTAATGAGATTTCAGGCCTATTCTTATTTAAAAAAACGCAGGTGAAGATCATTCGTCGACTTGTGTGACCATGGTGGAGCAGGTACCGGCGGCTCAAGATGATATCTGTGCACTCCGCGCAGAGGTCCGGGAACTGCAAGAAAAACTCGAATCAGAACAACAGAAGACAAGCCACCTTCTTTTCGAAATCGAAGGTCACAAATACGACTGGCTGCATGCCCGAGAACATATTCGAACATTGGAAGCCGCTTTGATGGAAGCCGGCCTCGACTTGCCCGACCAGCAACACTCGCAGGTGCCTGCGTGGTGGCTTGATGCTGAATATGGTGAGAAGTTTGACACACATGAAGGATAATGGCTCACAGTGATGACAGCCGACGACAACATTGAGGATACACAAGATGGTCATAATGGAGCCTCAGGAAAAGGCGAGTCGCCTGCGCCACGATGTTTGATGCACGAGTATCTCACGGCGTGCTTCTTTAGACGCCATTCACAGCGACGCAGACATAGCGCCGGTCAAATCTGAATTTCCTGCAGAAGGATCTTCGCTGGACTTGACCGGATACAAAGACGAGAACTACCAAGAGGTCATATATCAAACGATAATAGCGGGTGCGCCTGTAAAGACCGCTCAATCGCCTAAGCGACGGAGGCTCGATTAACAGTGGGAGATGCATGTTATACATTGACAAGCTGTACTACGCTGGATACGAAGATGATTGAAGTCAGACTGGTACAGGGTATTGTTAAGCTACCGCAAAACTACTTTTGGTTCCGTGCGGGATGCACTTAAACTATACACATAACCTTGCATGAAGAGGATGCTGGAGCCCTCAGACTCTCCTGCTAAGCAGCGTGTCGTACTAGACCTCATGCTCATCCATACAGAACCTACACGCCCGCAAGGCTGGACTCATCCTACAGTGTACCAATCAAGAACAACTAATAACTAACAGCAGGCCGAGTCACTTTAGAGAACAGGCAGGTATGGATGAGACGCAATATAGAAGAGATATGAAGGATCCCGGCAGCAATGGGGAAATGCACCTGGGAGGTGTCAAGGGAAGGGTGGCGAACATTGAAGTGTTCGGGATCGGGGTGGGCGGAAGTGGGCAGCGGATGTGGCAAGGCATCATTGGGCACACATGCATCCCACGAAGTTGTGCCCGGTGCATGCAGCAGCCTCTTTGCACGGCACGCATCTGAACATTAACAGACACGAGATGCGGCACGACTATTGCTGCAGCCCAAGCGGGAGCGCAAGTGGCCACAGCACACCTGCCGCTGCGCGAGCAGGCCGTCATTGATGCTGGTGCGCGAATGCCGACAACCCAGCAGTCGAAGCAAAGTGTGGTGGGCTAGAAGAGGGAGGAACTGCAAGGTCATGTCGTTAGAAGCATCCAAAATAGAATGAATGATACTACGCACCTCTAGAGAGTGCCAGCCGTCGTCGGCATTGCATACGGTTCAATGAGAACCGCAAATGGATATGCAGGTGCCACGCTAATGTTGCTGTCTCCAAACGAGCCACCAGCTCCTCGCCATCGATCACAGGAAGCAGGTTAAACAATGGACGTTGTAGCAGGACCCTGATGAGCCTGCCACTGACGTCAAGTGTAGTTGCAAAGCCCGACAGGACTGCTACTGACACTGCGAGCACTGATGCGCTCCATTGAGTCCACGCCCACAAAAGTCAAGTACAAGTGTTGAGCCGAAGGTGGGGGGAGCTGGACGAAAGAAGGCCGGGTCCAACATTGCACAAAGGACACCTCATGCCTGGCGTGCACGAGAGAAAGACAGGAAGAGCGAAGAGCGTTGAAGTAGGTATCCAGTACGTGGCCTCTCATGCTCATGCCGATGCCTAGCTTTACCGTACGTGCGCTGTCGTTACTTCACAGGCAGGGCACAAGCGTACTAGGTAGGGACACATGCATGGTAGGGGTAGGACAGCTCGACCACAGGCATGCCGATGCCAGCTGGCAACGGCACGTATGACATAGATACAAGCGCCCGAACACGTAAGCATGAGATCCCTCAGATGCGGCGTGCCTGAAAGCCGAGCCGAATTCCAATGTTTCGCAAATAAAATCTGCACTTTTGAGGGATCTAACGGGACTGCAATTTATCTGTAATTCTATCGTACACTCATAGAAATCTGCTGAATTTGCAAAAACTCACAACAGCCGTTATCAAAAATCGCGATACATATCGCAGTATTCTCGTGATTTCTAGCATCGCAATTTCTCGCAGATCAGACGGCTGGCGGTGTAGGCGTAGGTGTAAGGAGGGAGTGGTGTTGGTGTTGCCTCAATTTGGTGAAAAGTCGGATAAAGCGGTGCTGGCTGGCGCGTGCGGCCCGGCGCGTCATCGTTGCTGCTTCGGCGAACCGCCCTGGCCTCTCGACGCTTCCTCCTCTCTGATTCTGATCATCCCCCATTTGTAGCGATGATAAGTAACTGGCTAGTACTACACGGCCCTTATCGTGTGTAGATCTCACCAGCTGCCGTAACACCAACACCAACACCAGCACGCACGAAACAAGACGCCCTCACGCTGTGGTGCTACAAACTGCCCAAACGCACGCAATATCACAAAAGGGGCCTGGGTGCATTAGCTGGCAGCTGGCAAGACGCCGCCCAAACCAGCAAAGATCGAATCGTCCACGTAGCCACATGCTACTGTAGACTGCAGCTGTAAGACCCGCGCCGACAGGCTCGGAGCTGAGCTGGCCAGCTGCAGGATCGTATCGTATCGTATATCAACTGCAGCACGTTCTCAGTATCAGTACCTAGCCAGGAGAAACGTGCGGCAGACAAATGATAATGCGCGCGATAGCGCGGATCTGAGGAAGGGCGTGTCGCGCATCTGCGTACCACCGCGGCGCGCCGCAGCGCAGATGGTCCGCGATGGGCACAGGGGCCGGACTCGGTGCTAGTCAGAGTGGAGGCGTAGGGAGATCCGCACCTGGACCTGGACATGCATCTAACGCCGCGAAACGCGAGAGCAAGCTACAGACAAGCAAGCAAGCAAGACCCGGCCATACCCCACACCACATACATACAACACGTATGTACTATAGCTATACACTCAGGAGGGGGAGGGGGGCAGAGATCAGGCAACAAGATTCAAGCAGATACAACATCAACAGCGCAAGAAACAAGACAAACGGGGGGGAGGCGATGAGGTGAGATGGGATGGGATGGCAAGATAGCAAAAAAGTGATGTTAATGAGTACGAGTGTATTAGCCGCTGAGCTGCGCAAAGTCCGAGCAATATAATCTTAGTAAAATTCGAATTCGTACGGGGTTGTTTGGGCACTTTTGATTTTGGATTCGTTCGCCTAAGCCGCACGCGGGGCTTTAAATAAGCTTTTATGCCTGGATCGGCGCGCCGCCGCGGTTTTCAAAGCCTGCGGTAAAGTCGAATTAAAGTTAATTACGAGACGTTAGACGCTCAACGGTGCAGAAAAGGGCACGTACCACCCCGTCCACGCCCCCTACCCCTGCCCCTCCCGCGATGCTCGCTATCGCCTCTCCAGTCCCCACCGCCCCTCGGCCCACGAAACCCTAGCAGGTCAATCGCATCCGGCATCAGCACCAGCCCGCCAGCCCGCAGCAGCAGAGAAGGCACTCACCACCACGTTCCCTGTCGCCCCCGCGCTCCCTGTCTCCCCTGTACCCCCTAAACCCACCACGCTCGCCGCCCCTATACGCCCCGCGCTCGCCGCCGTTGCCGCGGAACCCGCCACGCCCGCCCCGCCCGTGCCCATGCCCGCGCCCGCGCCCGCCACGCGCTGGGGTAAACCCGTCGTCGTCAACATCAGCAGCGGAGTGCGGGGGAGGGGGACGGGCACCTTGTCCGGGGCCGTGCGCGTGCGCATGGGGCACGGGCGACGGCGACGGCGACTCGGACGACCCGAACGTCGCGTGCAGCCCCGCGATCGACGGCAGCCCGCCCTGGTCGTCCGCCGCCCAGTCGATGTTCTGCGCCTGCCGCGCTGAGCTCTGCGGGGTTCATACCAGGGAAAAAAGAGGAGCACGTACCTCGGCTTCGCTGACGATCGTCGTCCGCTCGACGATCTCGATGGGCGCGGCGGGGTCCTCGCTCACGTATACCTCCGTCGTCTTCTCGACGTGCACGTCCGCCTCGGGCTCCGGCTCCGGCTCGGGCGTGACGTCGACCCACTCCTGGCTCGCGCCCAGGGGGTGCTCGAGCTCGCTCTCCTGCATGAAGTGGAACCCGCCCGGGGCGGCCGGGGGCAGGTCGGGCACGGACTCCGCTGCGGCCTCTGCGGCCTCTGCGGCGAGGACTGCGGCGATGTCTTCGACGGAGAGCGCCTCGGGCTCGGGCGGGTTGAGCGCTGCGCTTGCGAGGTCGAGGAAGCGGGAGTCTGGTTGCGCGTGAGGGACCGTGTAGGACAGTGATTGAGAGCAACTCACGGGGAATGCCCTGGTACTCGCCCTCGCCGGAGAGGAGCCCGCCGATGAGGCTCTGTCGGAGCTCGTTCTCCTCTCCGAGCAGAGTGTCAACGGCGGAAAAGATAGCGGGAACCTCGGGCTCTTCGAAGGCGATAGAGGTGGTCGCAGGATGACGCGAAGCGAGCAGCGATTGCAAACGCACGAAGTTGAGCAGCGCAGCGGTCCTCTCCGCGTGCGCTTCCTGTATCTTGAACATCAGAAGCGGCGCACCGTAGCAAAAAAGATGTCACGCACGCGGGCCTCGACGATCGCAGCAGCCAGCCGCTCCGCCTCCGCGCGCTCCGCCGCAAGCTGCCTGAACGCCTGCTCCGTCGCCTGCTCGGCCTCGTAATGCTAGCGCGCGCACATAACTGTTAGCGCGCGCTCGCGGACGGACAGCCCGCCCAAAACGCACCTCGATGGCCTTTTTCACCTCCTCGAGCTCCTTCGCGACGGCCTCGAGCGCCGGCAGCGTGCGCAGCGTCCGGCGCTGGTCGTCGTTCAGCTTCGCAGGGTCCGTCGAGGCGTAGCTTTGTATGCGAGTCTGGCGCACGTCAGTTATAGTTATATATGAGTGCACGCGCGTCGGGGCGCCGCTGCAGACTCACGATCTTCTTGGTCGTCGCCTTGAGCTTCTTCGACACGATCTCGACGATGGGGCTCGTCTTGCGGTTCGGGTCCTCGACTGCGGAGGACGGCCCGTTCCCGCTCCCGCTCCCGTTCGCCGTCGCGGTCTCGGGCGGCTGCACGAGCAGGCTCTCCGCGACGGAGCCCTCCTTGATGTCGCCCGGCTGCGGCGCATGGTCGATGAGCGCGGCCGCCGCGGCGTCGGGGATCGAGACGGTGGTGAGCGCGGGCGAGTCGAACTCGCCCTTGGGCTTGCCGGCCTTGCGCTTCTTTTTGGCGGACTTGGAGGCGGGCGCGGGGGGCGGGGCGCCGGGGACGATGCGTTGCGGGACCTTCGCGTCCATGGTGGAGGTTGTGGGATTTGGTGTTGAAAGGAGTTGGGGAGAGGGAGAGGGGACGAGGACGAGGGTCAAAGAAAATGATTCCCACGCGTCTTCGATCGCGTCAAGGTCCCCACCGCCCAGGCGCCCGCTGCCCGACCTCTCACCAATGCACACGACTTCAAATTCGACTCGGCTTTCAGATAGGCGAAGACATATTTTTCCATGCATAAGTGAGCTTGGTTTTTATCTCAGTGTATATGCGAATACAGACGCAGTCAGGTGGAGAAGCCTATATTCGTATATCCTCCTGTAACCAGTCGATGACCAGTCGTAGCGGAGCGCCTGAGAAGCCAGATGGCTCGTGCAGATAACAAATAAACACCGCGCCTAACCAGAGAACTGCACTCAGATAGAGCCCATTATCACAATGAGCGACGCAACCATCGAGGCCATCCATCGTGAGCTCTCAGAGTTCGAGTCTTCGCTCGCTGTGGTCTCCTCGAATATACACAAAAACCTGCGACTCTACGCATTCGGCAGCTCTAATGCTTCGGTTGGCAGAAAAGTGCGTCTCGCCTTCGCGTACCCGAGTCCTTGCCTGGCCTGACGATTCACTGATCTGACAGATGCACGAACTGGAGGCCTTGCTGGAGTCCTCTGTCCACGCCATGCGCATCGTTATGAATAACTACCGCCTCATCAACACGATCCCATTCGAGGTCCTTGCCCACATATTCAGCTTCGTCGCGTGCGGGACGGGCATGATACTAGTGTCGGGAGTCTGCCGCCGTTGGAGAGAAGTTACACTTGCCACGCCATCGCTCTGGGCTGTCCTCAAACAGAGCGACCCGCCGTCAGCACTGCCTTTCCTCGTCGGACGAGCACAACGGGCGCCTTTCTGTATGAGGCTTGGAGGTACATGGCTACGATCTTCTGTCAGCTTACCGACCATTGCATCGATACAGTCGATGATTCCAACCCTTCGAACGTTTAGCATCGAATGCGATATACCGCTCAGCACAAGCCGGTCCGAGCAAATCCGATCACTTGCAAGAGCAGTCTACAGTGAAGCACCCATGCTGCAACATTTCATGCTGTACTACCCTGCCATGGTTCTAGATGAAGCAGGCATAAGCACACCCGGTGGCAGGCAGCCGGCTCTACAGAGGCTCACTTTGTACGGCCCACGCGTGGAACCGTCGATCATATCGTCAAATCTGCGAATGCTTTATCTAGGTTCCTCCACGCTATCTGTCCCAGATCTATTCAAATGTCTCGAAGCGGCCCCTCAGCTGGAAACACTTTTATTGTACACATTCAAACTCGCCGATATATCTCTAGACCTGCCCTCCATCAAGCTAGCCCACCTTCGTCGGCTTCTGATATTTCAGTTCGGCTGGCCGCCTTACCAGGATATGGCATATATTCTCAACTGGATGGATGTCCCCGATTCTACTGTCACCCGCTTCCTGTTTGATGACACGGGCGATCGGCAAACAGCAGGATGGGACCTCGGACCCCCACCGGGACAGCCGCTTCCCTCTCTCGATATCCGACTAACTCGCTTCTTCCCTGATCTGAAGACGTTGGAGTACATCAGCGTCCCCTCGCCATGGATGATTGGCAGCCCGCCCTGGCTGTGTCTCAAAGGGGAAGACAGCGGCGGGTCGTCGTTCATGCTCTCCCCCCCGCAGCCGCCGCTGCAGTCGCCGTCGGACCTCTTCAACAAGATCCCCGGCGCATTTTACATCGCGCCGTTCGTCCTCTCCGTGCGCAACGTCACGCATCTGCTGCTATCGGGATACGGCACAGCCCTATGGGAGTCGGACGACATGTGGCGCCGCAGCATCTACACCTGGATGCCCTTCCTCGAGCCGCTCGTCGCGCTGACCACGCTCGCGTGCTCGCTCGTCAACAGCGACCTCAGGAGCATATTCTCCTCTCTCGGCGGGGAGCACGACGGCGGCGCGGGCATGCGCTGCTGCCCTCTCCTCTCGGACATCCACCTCCAGTGCGAATCCGCCACAGATGACGAGACATGGCACGCCATCCTCACCTGCGCCGAGACCCGCGCGCGCCTCGGCACACCGCTCCAGCGCGTCGCGCTCAACTACACGGGGCGGCACACCCCTGCACCAGATCTGCGCGAGCAGCTGCAGCGACACGTCGCGGGACACGTCGCCGTGACCGTGAAGAGCCTCATAGATGATTGGGTGCTGTGGTCGGGGTTCCCGTCTGTCAGGACGGAGATGACGGCGCCGCCGTTCCACGACATCGAGGATTTGGCCCTCGTGGAGGAGCTGGAGCGCACGGAGAAGAGGCGCACGGAGCCGCGGTGGGAGTGAGCAGGTGTCGTGGCCATCGCGTCGCGGGGTATGACTCGGAAACAGTGACCGTGATCATGACCAGTCCCGATTCCTTTCGCGATCCCGTTCTTGTCGTGTCAATACCCTCAGACCACGTCGACGTTCCCATTCACTACTTGGAACGAAATGCGCATGATGACTCTGCCGCAGGCTGCGTGACGTGGTTTTGCGGAGGACGAGAGCTGGTGCATGTGGGTGATCTGCGAGGTAGCATCTAACAGTCGGAGCTCACTGCATATTCATCGACCGCTGCGACGTCGGTCACCTCCGCCAGCCCGCGTCAACCCAGCGAGCACTACTTATCCGTTCCCTGATAATTGCTCTGATCCTCAATTTAGCCATGTCCGACAATACTCTCAGGCTAGCTGGAGGCTGTGGCGGACCCGAGAAGATGTCAGGCTTACCGAGCGGCCAGGTCGCGCGGCGCCTTGCTGTCATCACGGCCCCTTTGCTAGCTTGCGTGCGTCACTGTATATTGCATGCTGCACGGCAGCGCGGCGAGTTTCTGCAGGAAGATATACCAGTCTCTCAACGAGAGGCAGTCGCAATCGCCGAGGGCTTTTGGGACCCCGAGTTTCCTCCGAAAATCGTAAATTTCGGTCCTTCCGTCCGCACGGGTTTCGGCCAGATTTGACCTAAGATTAGATGGAGCGTCCGGATTTTGACCGATTCATCTGCGAATATGGAAAGATGCTCCGAACGCATACTCATTTGGGCCGTTCCCGTCCGCATCAGGATGGTCCCATCCTTCCTCCTACTCCTCATTTCATTCCATTGATACAACATACCATTCTACATGTATCAGCCTATGTTTGGTCCCATTCGCATGGATTTTTTGGAATGATGTCGACGTCGATGTTTACGATACTCGGGGTTTGCGCTGGCCCGTCGGGATTGCAGGTACCACTGGTACGCAGCTTCCTTTCGAATCCGTTCTTCCAGACTTCCTTACTTCTTTGTCTTTCAGATATACTATATAGATATACCGTAAGGTAAGACGCTTCTGAGCTTTGATGCAATTTGAGTGTGGGAGTCAGCGAGCCCGAGTCTCCTCGATCTTCTTCTCCTTGTTTCTCTCCTTCGAGAACACCATCCACGGTGTACAGGACACGATATGTCTGCGTAGGATGTCTGCAAAGCACGGCGCGACTCCCACGAGCGCCCTCCGCGCCCGGATATTCTGGACATGTGTACGGGAGATGTTGAGATCCCGGGAGCAGATCTATCACGATCAACCCCACATTTGCGTGGATGCTTCCGGGTCCGGTTGTCCGGCGGACGCGTCACTGCACGCACGGTGGTACTCATTTTATGTTCTCTTCTTCCATCGGATGCGCAACCGTCAAGGGCATGGACCAAGTCGACGCCTCCCTCTCTCCTGTTCTTCTAGCTAGCTTCTACAGGCTTGCTGGATCACTATCGGGAGCCATTTCTACCGACTGCAGCGATCATGTTGGAGTCTCGGGGCTGATCATCTCGCAGGTGTCTACAGCGCGTGGCGGCTGCCTTGCCAAGAAGGGGCTCCAGCTTCTATGGAGGAACATAAGGCCGCCATGTCGGTGTGGATGGGGTCACGGTGAGGAGGTGTATGTCCTTATACGCTATACGCGCCCGTCGCGTTTGTCTGATGCATGATGCGAAGGTCAGATCACAGGACGTGTCTGCTGCCCGCGTGCCCGTCGACCGTGGTGGCAATCGGGACAGGCGGCACGGGTGTCCGACTGTGAGGCGAGCTCGTCGCTTCATGGCGTGTTCCTTTGAGTTTGGGGTGGGCGCGCGGACATCGGGGCCGTTGGCGTCCCGCGGGCCACCGAGGCTTTCGAGTCCTCTATGCTGCTACAGGAGTTTCGACGCGGGCTCAACCTCCCGCTGTGCGAGCAACTACGACGCACATTGGCTGGTAAAATTGTTATCTTGGGGGCTATAGACATGTAAGAAACCAGCAAAGCAGCTTCCATTCGCACACTCTAACCCCCACCTCGGCATCATTCGCACCCTTCTTCAACCCCGCGTCCAACATGGCCCCCCACACAGGCAACGCATGCTCTATCCCAGGCACGCCCGCCCCCGTCACGGGCCGGGGAGCATCACGGGGGGCGACTTCTTGTGTCGGCAGGCTGGCCAGAGCGCGCACTCCACAGGAGCTGCCGCTAGGCGCCGTGCATCGTCCATCTGCATCATGGGTCCGGACTGATGCCTCCATGTCCATGTCCGTTACCCCGCGTTTATAGCAGACGCGTGACTGCTTCGGTGTGGGGTGGGGACCTATATAAGGTGCGGTTGTGTCTGTTGGTCGCCCGCGTCTGCTCCTGCTCGCGAAGCTCAGGATGACTGCTCCAGCGGGTGTTACAGGTGCGCTGCTTTTTTGGGGGGGAGGAGCGGAGTGGAAGTTGATGAGGATGGGGCGGTCCCGGTAGGCAGCGAGCTGTCGTGGTCAAGATGGCTATTCTCCTTCTCGCTCGTGACGACGCTGTTTTTCACCTGTACGTCGCGTCGCGTCTGCCATTCCTCACTGCAGCTGACTTTGTCCACTTCCTCTGCGCGACTAGGGGGCTTTGCATACGGCGTACGCATCATGTTCTCACCTCATGTGCTCTTCCCCGCGTACTCATTTGGTTTCACAGCTCCTTGATGTCCTCAATTCGCACTTCCAGGAGGTTCTCGGCATCACGAAGTTGCAGAGCACGCTTCTGCAACTCGCGTACTTCGTGAGCGGCCCTGTTTCACGGCAACTACGCGCCGTGCTGCGTGCATCATACTCAAAACACTTTCCATAGGGCGCCTACATCGTGTATTCGCCGGTTGCGGGTGTATTCGTGAGTTCCCCACCTTCGCGCTTTCTGCATATGATTCACTCATCTACCGACTTGACTTCGAAGATGCGGAGATATGGGTACAAAGCAAGTCTCGTCTGCACTACGTTTTAATGATAAGCGTAACCGTTGTTTGGTATGTAGAAAGGCATCCACATGGGGCTGACGCTCTATTCCCTCGGTACGTACACATCACCCACCAGACCGGTACCCCCGTCAGCGTCAACATCTGATCCCCAATCGGCAGGCGCGATCTTCTTCTGGCCCTCCGCCGTATACTCAAAGTATGGCGGCTTCGTCGGGTGCACCTTCGTCATCGGTGCGTCTCCTTCCTCCCCTCCTCTCCCCTTCCTTCCACGAATTGACCTGACGATGGTGTATCAGGATGCGGCCTCTCCTGCCTCGAGGTCGCCGCGAACTCGTACATCACCGTGCTCGGCTCGCCGCGCTACGCGGCGATGCGGCTCAACTTCAGCCAGGGCTTCCAGGGCGTTGCGTCCTTCGCGGGCCCGCTCATCGGCTCGACGTACTTCTTCCGCGGGAAGAACGCGACGACGCTCGATACCGTGCAGTGGTGCGTTGATTCCCCATTTATCTATACACTCTAGTATTCGTGCTTCTTGGTTTGTAGCTGGGGCTGATATTTGACGGACATGCAGGGTGTACCTCGCGGTCGCAGGCCTCGGGCTTGTGCTTAATATCCTCTTTTTGTGCGTTCCCCCTCTCGAATTCCGCATCCCTCAGTCCATGCTGAAATGATAGTACAGCTTCTGCGAGCTTCCAGAAATCACGGAAGAGGCGCTCACGCAGGAGATCATGGACGCGGGCGTCGTGGACGACATCGGCCCGTTCTACAAGCAGTACCGCTGCATCTTCGGCTTCGTCGCGCAGATGACCTACGTGTACGTCTTCCCTCCCACTCAACAGTGTAGTCGAGATGGACGCTGATGCTGGTGGTGTAAAGAGGCGCGCAGGTCGGCGTCGCGGCCTTCGTGGTCAACTTCCTCGTCGACAAGGGCATCAACCACTCGCGCGCGAGCCTCATGTTCTCGTTCTGCCAGCTCACGTTCACCGGCGGCCGGTGCGTTCTCCCACCTCTTTTGGTTTTACCCTCTTCGCTGACCTGCATTCTGCGCTTGCTATTGCTCTCCGCGAATGACCCGCGACGCGCGCCTGACAGCTTCGTCGGCGTCCTGATCCTGCGCTTCGTCGACCCCGCGCTCCTGCTCACGATCTACGGGTTCATGTGCTGCACGTTCAGCCTCGCCGTCGCGCTCGCCACGGGCGACGCGGGCATCGGGTGCCTCTACTGCCTCTTCTTTTTCGAGAGCATCTGCTACCCAGTACGCTTCTCCTCTTCCTCTCCCCCTCCCAATCCTCTCTACCCCGTCTCCCACCGGCCTCCGGCGAGTGGTGACGCGTGGACAGTGACACGGCCAGCAGGTAATGAGGACAAGCAGCTGATAAGCGTTTGACGCACAGTGCATATTCACGCTGGGCACGAAGAACCTGGGCGTGCACACGAAGCGCGGCTCGGGCCTGATCGTGATGGGCGTCGGCGGCGGCGCGTGGTACCCGCCCGCGCAGGGCGCGCTCGCGGACAAGGCGTTCACCGCGCGCTCGTACCTCGTGCCGTTCTCGGGGTACGTCGCGATGACGATCTATGCTGCGTGAGTATTGCACTTCCTTCTCCCAACCCCCGTTTTCTTCTACCTTTCACCTCTCCCCAACCACCCCCTTGCTGGGATCGTGCTGACGCGTGCGCGTGCCACAGAGGCCTGTGTGTGGATCAGGCAATCAAAGACGGGAGCTTCCGCTTCCGCAACATTGACGAGCTCGCCCAATCGAAGGAGCTCCGCGGCGAGAAGGGCGGTCGCGGCTCCACTTCGGAGAGCGCAGACGCGGACGACGACGACGACAAGAAGCTGGGGACGGACATCGACTACAAGGAGGTCTCGTGAGCCTCGTATGCGAGCCGGTGATCAGATGTTGACGAGCCGAGCCGAGACGAGACGGGGACGCTGTGGCTATGCCTGTGGACCAAATGTATTATTAGTGACTGAATGTGACGATCTTACGAGGGCCGTTAACTTGACATCTGAATCTGCGCTGGGTGACTGGGTGTTGCTGTAAAGGGAGGGGAGAGTGCGCGAGGTGGAAGGGATCCATTAGGGCGTGTACATTGCTACATGCTGCTCTACTATGATATCATACTACAGAGGTCCGTGAACCCGCCAAGCGGTCCGCGACCTGCGTATAGGGTCAGCGGTCAGGCACTCGGAGGCGAAGGATAGAGAGAAGGGACGTACATCGCGGACATAGGGCATGTTGAGGAACTGGCCCACGAAGGGCAGTTGGCGGAGGAAGGTGAGGATCACGGGGAAGAAATCGCTGCGCACATGTCAGTATTGTCGTCACTGCGCTATCCCAAAGGGAGCCAAAGACAGCAGGAAATTGGGACGTACCCGAAGAGGTTGAGGAAGCCGAACGTCTCGAGGACGACCCCGAAGAAGGGCCATTTGAGGAAGACGAGGAGGATGCCGCCGAGGAAGCACGCGGTGCCGCGCAGCTTCTGCTTACGCGCAAAGAAGTAGAACGTCTTTTGCGGGCCGATGATAAGGAAGAGGCCGCTGAGGAAGAGGAGCTGCGGGGCCGTCAGTTTTCCATATCCTGCGTCTTTGGTTTCTGGTCTCTCTGCCTTTCGCGAGCACAGGGAACAGTAGGTTGGAGACGCACGTTTCCAAGCGCAAGAAGCGCGCCGTCGAAGAAGAGGATGACGCCGAGGAACATGAAGAGCCCGCCGAACGTCGTCAGCGCGACGCCGATTTCTGCAAGTGCAAATGTGAGTTTGCGCTATCTTTGTGTGGCTCGATATGGACGCACTTTGCATGTCGGTGAGCCACATGGTGAGCTTGTGTGCGTGCTGTGTAGATGGACGACGGACGGCGGGTAGAAGTACGAGGGGAGTTGGGGGGAGGAGGAGGACGAGGAGGTAATGGTTGTGTGCAGTGAGCCTAAGACGCGTGCTGGCAGACACGCTATCTTGAACACGTCATCCGGGTTTTGCCGCTCTAATTGGCGCGTAGCGCGCGCGTGAACCACGTTCTCTTGTACAGTCGACTGCAAACATGACAAGTATCAATCGTGCGACCTTGAATGGGCACGAAAGCAGGCTGAGTGGTGAATTCATTTATGTAGTGCTTAGCAAGGCTAGTGATCAGATTTACAGCCGCGACAGCCTTCGCAGTGACCCGCATACTTCGGATATTCTCCGTCTCCAGATCGTAAATCATAGCCTTTAATTGCTTTTATTGCTCGCGCGTGAGTCACTAGGGTAATCAGCAGTGCTTTTGCAGCGGCAGAATACATGTGCTCCGAAGATGCACTCTGGAAGGCATACGCCCCACACCGACAACGCCAGATCTCCTACGTCAGGCAGGTTGAATACAATAATCTGAATCCAACCTTCGCCCTCTTCACTCTACCGACAATCGTGCCACGCAGACTTCGCGGCCAGATCCTGACACCCTAGTCCTCGCCACCCCGACATGACAGTTCATCCGTGATTTGAAGACCTCGAAGTACAGCAACGCGCCCTCAACACCACTCATATACTCGAGCGCGGCGATGTATTTGATCTGCCGGTTGTCTATATAGCTCAATGGCAAAGGACAGAAATGTTTGTGTGTTCACGTTCTTCGTGTCCGATCCGCCATCGAACCTGTAGATCAGATTCCCGACCATTTCTATACTTGCCCATTCGTCACCTCCGTGCGCAACGTAACCCACCTCCTGCCCGTCGTTATCGACTTAATAGTGGGCGAACAGTACGGCTCCCTATGTGCGCCGTCTTGGCTGCCATTCCTCCATCCTGTTCTCACATGCTCGCTCACCGACTGCAAGCTGACGAACAATTCCGCCCTCATGTATCTGCCTGCATCGCAGTGTGCCTGTAGAAGACGATGCATGTCACGCCACGTGGATGCGGTGGAAGCCTTGGCGGAGACTGCGGTCTTGTGCGGCTCGGGGATTTTCGCCCTGAGCTTTCCGGGCTGGCGTGGTAGGTTGATTGTAAAAGGAACGATTCTCCTCAGTGCTCGGTGCGCACGCTACCTATGATATAGGGCACGTCAAGCTAATGCAGTGAACTGCAGCTGCCGTGTGAGGTGCTGCGAACAAGCCTGACGCCGCACGACTTTAACTCCGTCTGCGATGGGAGCTGTTGGGGGCAGCGTTGAGAGAAGTCTATGAGTATAATGGAGTGTGTCAGTGGAAGAAGCGGGCTCATGCGAATCTCCGAGCGCATCAACGTCAAGTTCCATCCCGATCAATTCCTCTCCCCGTCATCTTCGTGCTCTGGACCCGGAGGAACATTACAGCTTGATCGCGACGACCGGCATGTCCGCGTCCACCCAGCGAACGCCAGAAGGTCCACTTTGTATGGCTTCGATCAGATCCTGGGCCCGATATAAGGCACCTGCGCTGCATCGTAGATCATCGATCGAGTCCTAGTACTTACCACACGCGCGGGCAATCGTTCTGTTCTCTCTTCACTCGACTTTGAAGCTTTGCAGCGCTGACTTGTGCGGACTTGGCGTACAACAGGAACGATAATAGTCGCACATCATCTGGATTCTGATATATCGAACGCAGCGTTATTTAACGTTATGACTGGCGCGACTGCGTGAACTGTGGCAACAACAACTATAAAAGTACATACGAAAGAACAATGGATGGCAATGGATTACGTATACGTAAGGAGACGGAGTGGGACGTAGCCGGAGAGTGGACCAAAACACAACAAAGGAGACGGAGGTGATAGAGACATATCCAAGATGAGTGGCACGGCAGGCCAGTGAGCTACAGTAGTGGTAGATCGAAAATGCGTAGGGAGGTCATGGATGTGGGGGGCGATGAAGTGGGCGACGGCCCAGAAGAATGATACTGATACATGACGGACGACGGCTTCTCCGAACCAGCTTCCTTCCCCCTCCCCTGTGAAAAATTCTATCCAATTCTACTCGTCTTCAACCCTCAGGACTGCCCTGAAAAGTCAAGACCGTTCGACTGTTGCTGGGCTAGCCAAGCGAGGTCGGCATCCAGGCAGGCCTTTGCCAGCGCTGCGGGCGTGCCATACTCGCCGAGCAACGCCATCAAGGATTCACATCCGGCCTCGGCTTCGGCCCCGGGAGCGAGGGCGAGCGCGGGAGGAGATGCGAGCGCGGGAGGAGATGCGAGCGCAGGAGGAGAGGCGAGCGCAGGAGGAGAGGCGAGCGCAGGAGGAGAGGCGAGCGCGGGAGGAGAGGCGAGCGCAAGAGGAGGGGATGGGATCGTCGAGTTCTGTTCAGAAATCAGTAAAGCTCGAAAACGAGTAACTTTCGACGGTCGCGCACCGTGAAAGCGGCAGGCTGCTCCTGCCAAGCCACCGCTGGCTGAGACTGCACAAAGGTCACATTCGAGCCTGGCGCCGCGCCCCGAACCTCCTCGCGATGGCGCGCCGGCCCACACGACTTCGCGGCCGCCGTATTGCTTCCCCCGAGAGACCGGCGAGGCTTAAACTCATAGTCCGGGTATTGTCTAGCATGGATCGTCTTGTCATATTCCGATAAATCCTTCCAGACCTTCTTCTGATCTTTGGACAGCGCATCATATGTCTTCTTCGCAAGCTTTGACTTTTCCCCTAATGAAAGGTGTTCGAAGCCTGGAGTGTTTTCGAGACGTTTCATCTCGGCGCAGCGGAATAGAATCCATGAGTTGCGGGGCCTCGGTGGTTGTCCACGTTTAAATGGGCCCCGAGGCATTAGTTTGATTACTTGATTATTATAGCGGAAGATGGGGTCTCCCGGCAACACTGGGAGTTCGGACGACATGCTGATGGGTGTGTGTCGGTGTGGTAGAAAGAGGATGGATGAGTACGGGCTGGCAGAGGTCGTTGACAGTTGGTGGTTGAGAGAAAGAGCGTTACGCGTGACGCAGCCCGAATTCAACTCAGCCTTAAATCGCGCCGCGAGTTCGTCCTTGATGGCCCGTCCACGATGGCTCTGGCACCCGATGCGGGACCGGATATAGAAATCTTCAGCATGTGCCGTCTTCGGCTAGCCTGACCAAGGTCGCTCTTGACACAGCTTTGCGGGGGCCTATTGAGGGCAGCTCATACGCGTCGAAGCCACCGCATGCACGAAGGCTCTTTGTTCAAGTTAGCATCGCTTTCATGCCACTGAAAATCTCGGAGACTCACCGATCAATTATGAAGTTGGGTCGCCAGCGGACCGCATGTCCCGACGATGGTCCATAATGCCCACGGCGTCCAATTCTTGGCAGCATTAAACCTCGTTCTTCCCCACCAAGATCTATGATGTACTCGTCGAGTACGAGCAGCAGAGAGCCGCACGTCGGCCACTGAAGAGTCTCCACCATCGAGGGCGTCCGCATTCGCTGTCCAGGACAGCAGTGTAGGCGCGCAATCTCACCACGATGCAATTCAAACCACTAGGGCTGGCTGGGTCTTCACGAGGACCTACTTGAGCAGGGAGGGGGGTCGGGGGACGGGGAAGAATGTTAGCCGGGGCCATGAGCGACCCGACTCAATACTGTGTCTCCCTCGGAGGACCCATAAGTTGTACATGCTCACATAGGTGAGCGGTTCCTGCTTTGCATCACGCTCTAAGCGCCCACGAGGATTCGAACCAGTTGAAATTCCTGCGCTCTGAATGGGCCTTACATCTATGTCAAGTCTCTCCCGAGGCTCTCACAACGCATTCAGGCATCTGATGGGCCAACCAGGTGAGTACGAGCTAAGATTCCAGGAGTGGGTATACAAAGGCTTGCCTTTTCCACTGCAGGTTGTTTGAGGCTTCTTAGAGGCCTGGCGAGCTCGTACACAATGTCCGCACTCATACGCGGGGGCATATAGCAGATGCGACGCTGGGCGAAAGACGACGCCGTTTATATGTCCACAGTGTCTCGTCCAAGCGCATGCAGACAATTGGGAAGTAGGACAGGACAATAGCTTTGATTGTAAGTCAATGCGTCGATTTCAAACGCGCCAGTATGCCTAAGATACTCCCTTTTGTGCATAGGCCCCAAAGCACACTCTGGTCACTCTGGACGAATAGCGTTCGACGTATTACAGCCGTCTCTATTCACTGCTAGACACTGCACGAGATCAGAAGATTCGACTGCGATTGGAGCGATACAGAGTGTTACACGACCTTGTGTTGCGGATGACGCAGCGGTCTTCCCAGGCGTGGCGCTTTGATTCCCTACGCCCAATAGCGACATTTCAGATGAGTTTCACATCGTATTGTAGTAGAGCTTTGGCTAAACAACTAGCTGAGGACGGGGCGGGGCGGGGAACGGTTGGGACGATGCCCCATCGTAGCTCCCCAACGAACTACGTGAAAATTTCACGTCCCCAGACCACCCCTACATGTGCGCAACGAGATTCCCTTCCAAGAATCATATATCCTGACGCGCTTCCTCACAGATTCCCGCCACAATCGGCCAAAATAGTGGACGCGACGTTCCAATTGTGACCGATTTATCTGCATCAGGATGGAATTTCGGTGCGGTACGCGGGGTCCTTTCGCCGTGCGCTTTGTCACCAGGTTCGAAGTTGCCCTCAAGGCACAACCTCTCCCTGATTCACACCGTGACGCTCAACCATTGTCCATCGTCATCACCAGAACGCCGAGGAAGAAACAAGCATGAATACACAATGTATAGTTAACAAATATATTACATGAAACGCATCCGTGAGCACCTAACCACTCAATGAGGCGGCTGCGGGAAATTGCTGATCTGCGCGCTCGTGCCCGTCAACTCGAAGCTATGCGGGATCTGGTGGTCCGTATCCAGCCACAGGTTATACGTTCCTGGGGCCAGCACGCTATTTCCATTCTCATCCACGCGCGCAATCGTGCCCAGCGTGACCTCCAGCGACGCCGTCGCGCTCCTGCCCGGCGCGACACCTTTGACGCGGTCGTACGACACGAGTTGCTTCAGCGGGGCAGGCGATGGGCCGGCTGTGGTGTTTGAGAACAGCAGCGCGACGTAGTCGGACGTCGTGTGGCCCGTGTTCTTCACGTTCACCTTGAACGTGTCAAGCACGCCGAGATCGAGGTGCGCCTTGCTGCGCGCCGCGGCGACGAGCTGCTGGATGCTGTACGACCTCTTCGGCCCCCCCGATGCCCAGGACAAGCTGAACGTCGTGTAGTGCTGTCCAAAGCCGAACTCGTAGACGGGCGTGCCGGTGTACCACTTGTACGTGCGGCCTGGCGAGCCGGAGCTATCGGGCCGCAGGTTCATGTTCGTCATCGGGATCTCGTTGACGTAGTCTGCGGGGTACTGCGTGCTGACGAGGCGGCCTGCGGGCGCGACTTTGCCAGTGATGATATCCGCGAGGGCTTGGCCGCCAGACTGGCCTGGGTAGCCACCCCAGATGAGTGCGTTGACCTAGACAAACGGAATCTTCAGTGTCTACCAGATGCCTGAGTTAAGTCAACGTACTCTGCTATCGGCCTTCAGCTTCGAACTGTCTACTTGGCCGCCGCCCATCTGGAGAACGACGAAGGTTTTGTTGAGGCCAGCGAGCTGATCTACCAGGTCCAACTGGTTTCCGGGCCAGACGATGTCTGTTCGATCGAGAGCCTCTGCTTCGTACGAGTCGTCGATTCCACCAGCATAAATGACGATATCCGCCGCCCGCGCGATAGAGAGAGCAGCCTCGAAGCCACTCGTATCGGAGCTCGCGATCCCCGTGCCATTAGCAAACTGCACGGTGAAGCCGTTGTTCTGGAAGCCCTGCACGGGGCTGACGAGGAAGGGCGCGACGCCCTCGTAGTTGCCCTGCAGCTGCTTGGTCGCATTCGCCCAGGGGCCGATGATGGCGACGTTCTTCTTGGAACCAGAAAGCGGGAGTGTGCCGTCGTTCTTCAAGAGGACGATGCCCTCGGCGGCGGCTTGGTACGCGAGCTGCTGCGCGGGCTTGGTGTTGACGCTACTCCAGCCGACCTGGCGCAGGGGTTGGGACTCCGGAGGGTCGAAGTATCCAAGTCTAACGATCCTGTCTTAGTATTCATGCAAATGCAAAAGAATATGAACCACGAACCTGACGAGCGAATTGAACTGCCGGTAGAGGGCCTGCTGGAGGTCGGCCTGCGTGACCAAGCTCTGGTTGACTGCAGCGCCGAGGCTCTCCGAATACGAAGTCCCACAATCGATATCCGTTCCAGCTTTCAATGAGACAGCAGACGCCTCCGCCAGTGTCTGCGTGTAGTTGTGGGGAGTGAACACGTTTCCAACTGCATCACAGTCGGAGGTAATCCACTGGTCGTTCCCGAGCCCATAGTAATCCCGCACGAGATCCTTCAGGAAGTACTCGTTCGCGCACGACGGCACACCATTGACCGCATTGTACGAGCACATAATCGAGCCGACCTTGGCGTCGCGCACGCACGCCTGGAAGCCGGGCGTGTAGTACTCCGCGAGGTCCTGCGTCGTGATCTGCGCATCGAACCCGTACCGCTCGTTGCCCTCCCAGTTCTCGAGGTCGTACCCAGCGAAGTGCTTGCAATCCGCAATGATCTTGAAGCTGGCCGGCCCAACGCCGCCCTGCAGCCCCGTGATGAGCTGGTAGACGTACCGCTGGATGTGGTACGGGTCCTCGCCGGGCGTCTCCTGCCCCCGTCCCCAGCGCGGGTCCTTGAAGGGGTTGATGTTCGGCGTCCAGTAGTCTAGCCCGGCGCGTCCGGCATTGTTAAACGCGCGTGCTTCTGTAGAGACGATGCCCGCGATCGAGTGGATGAGGTCGTCGTCGAAGGCGGCGCTCATGATGATAGGCTCCGGGAAGGACGTCGCAGAGCTAAAGTCGCCCGAGGGCGCAAACGTGACGCCAGGGCTCGACGCAACTCCATGCTACAACGCGTCGATCAGAATCCCATCGAGCAAGAGGATAAGTATGCAAGGACGTACGAGGCCCTCGCTCCACCAGTTGTACGGCGGGAGACCGAGACGCGGTACACCCGTCGAGTTGTTAATCGAGTTGCTGATAAGCTCGTCGAGCGTGAACTCGTCCACGACCGCCTTCGCGCGGTCCGTGTAGTGCGCGTGCGGATTGCACACGAGGTTGTCCTTGAGCGGGCCGTTCTTGCAGTCCGGGAAACCCGCAGACGCGCTGGAGAGGAAGACGGCGAGCGCAGCGACGGCGCCGAGGCGCAGCTGGGCAGCAGAAGGGGCCATATCGCAGACGTGCACCACGATGAGCTGGCCATCCCTCCCTCGCGCCTTTTAATGAAAGAACGCCTACCCTCGGGCCTGCAATGGTAGGCGTGTTACGCGAAGCGGTCCGGGCCTTGCATAGTTTAACAACGACACGAGGTCAGGTGCAAGCTTGGTTATACCTCGGGCGTCTGCAAGAGCTCTGCAAATTATTTTCGTACCAGTCATGAATAGAGCTGAGAAGCTGCGGCAACGCTTTGCTTCTAAGCAGGGTGCCCGCATGATACGCGCACGGGAGCAGAGCTATAAGCGATGTGGTGGGCAACGCGCTCCACCGTCGCGCCGTCGCAGCGCGCATCCTCCCATGTGACGACTCGCACACGCTGCGTGACGGTGTCCCACCACCGTCCTCCGTCCCTCCTCGCGTGTCACTGTACTCAACTGACGATGTCTGTATACCGGATGACGGTCGCGTGCTCGACATGCCGAAGTCCATTCCGTGACGACATCCCGTCGTACCGTCCATAACGTACATTATCTCCGTTCAACATTCTGGAACTCCCAAGCAGCCCACAACAGCCCTCGCTGGCACGACCGCATGCTCAAGCTCAAGCGTAGCACAGGACACGGTAGCGCTGCACAAACGATTTTGTCAGGAACAGTGCCTTCGCCATAAACGGGAAAGACAAACCTTCTCTTCCTTCTCGTCGCCGCCATACGTGATGTACGCGCCGTCGAGCCTCTCGCTGCACTTGCCGGGGTGCAGGCCGCCGTGGTGCTCGGCCTGCGCGATGAACAGCAGGCTACCGTCGTCCTCGCGCCCGCCCTCCACAGGGCGCAGGCCCTGCAGGTTGCCGGGGCGGAACTTTCCATGCGCGTCGATCCAGCGCACGGCGCGGGGGTCACCGAGGAGGATTTCGTAGGTTCCGACCTGCGATCACGTGTCGTTCGTGAAGAGGATCGTGACGATCGCGATGGGTGTGAAGAGTAAGGTGGGGCATATCGCGTAGCGATGGAGGGGGGACAACAACGACGAAAGATGAGAGGCGATTCCAAGAGTAAGTCAAGATTTGGCGCACCTCGATCTCCTTGTGCTTGAAGCCGATCACAGCACCCTTGCCGAACCTCGACGAGGCCTTGCCAACCTCTGTACAGCACAACTCAGCATAACCTCTCCCGACACATGAGCAGACACTCACGGATACCACCCTCGTGGAACGCGCGGGCAATGTACAGGGGCTGGCCGTTCTCGTGGCCGCCAACAAGCGCGCCGGGAGGAATGCTCTTGCCCTCGTTGAGCACCCAGGTGGTGGGGCCCTGCGGGCCATCGCGCTTGAAGCGGTTCGTGCGGTCCTGGGCATCGCGGAGCCAGTTCTGCAGCTGCCAGGTGAGGGCCTTTTTCTGCAGATCGGGACCACAGGTCAACCGGGAAGACCGAAGCCAGAGGGAAGAGGCAGGCGTACGTTCTCCTCGGATTTGCCGTGCTCATGGAACGCGTAGTAGCCGGCACCAATCAGGGCGGCGCCGGCGAGAAGACCACCGCCGATCTGCGCAAGGAGGTGAGCAAGGGTTCGTGTGCCGATGCAGGATAGGACATACCTCGAGCTTCTTCTTACGGTCCTCCTCAAGGTCGTACCAGTGCTTCTCGCGCTCCTCGTGGTGGATCTCGGCCGACTGGTCGGGGTGCTTCTCGTACGGGTTGTCGTGGTGCTCGCCGCCATCTACAACGATCGCGCTCAATCGGAAAGTATCGTGGATCACAAGAGGCGTCGACTCACATTCCTGGCCGCCGCCGTATTGGTAGGAGCTCTGCTGCTGCGCAGGCGGCGGCTGGGGCTGGTAGGTGGCATGATCGTCCTCATCGCTGAGGCGGCCCCAGAGGGCGGGGGTTGCAGGAGGAGTCCAGTCGGCCTATATGCACGAAGGATCAATCTTCAGCAAAAGATAGGACGATATTTAGGACAACGCGTACCTCAGAGAAGTGAGGCTGGATGATCTTGTACTTGTGGCCTGGTCGACATCGATGGCTAATCAGGACAAAGGCCAGACGCGTCGCGCGGAGGAGATGGCTGCGCACCTTCGTACTCGACGATAGAGCCGTAGTTGTACTGGGTTCCGGGTTCCCAATAAGCGACCATAGTGAGATATGTGAGATATCAAGAGAAATGTAAGGGAGAGTAGTCCGAGTTCACTCGAGCCTGACGAGTCGGACGCTGCGAGCCTCGGCCTTATATACCGCAAAGTGAGGGTGCTCATCGCCACGATGCTGTCCGCGCAAGTATGGATACTACGGAGAGAATCAGATCGGGGCGATAATACTCTAGGCGTGCATCTTGCGCCCCTGCGTAATGGGCACCGCACAAAGCAACTCGAGGCAGAGGGCGTCTGCTCCGAAGACAAGAACGGAACTATCAGATCGCACGCTGTTGAGGCGTGGACAGGGAGGCGCAGGAAGTTACCCCAGTTATACACATCACATAGCACAGTGCCATATTCGCGGAGAGTGACGCGAGGTAAGGAACGGCCAAGGCTTGCACAATGCAGTGACGCATGCTTAATGGTGATATATGGACAGCTTCTGAGAATCAGTGTTAGGATAAACTGGGAGAAGCCGCTCGGTATCGATGTCACTGGCTACGATGAACGGAAAGCGGTGGCACTTTGAATACGAAGGGTATTGAGTGTGCAATCTGGACCTCAATAACAGCCTGGGAGACGTTGCGTCGCGACACAGCGTTCAACTGCCAAAGGGCGGTCATGTCGCTGTCGGTTTCAAAATCTTGTGCTTCAGGAAAACCTGTAGTAGTTAAAATCGCCGCGATGCAGTGAAACGCAATCTGATGGAAGAACACGGGTGTGAAGTCCATCACGAGCCGTACCACCCCGACGGGAGGAAGTGCACCACGGCACGATGATAACACCGAATGAAGAAGTCGAGAGACTGCACGTTTCTCTTAGATCTGTAGAGCGAGGTCCGGAAGTGAGGACATTAGTTCATCGATGAACCACGCCAGACTTTGACGTCAGGGATCGACATATTCTGTCCTCTTCGAGTGAAGGTTTAATGTGGCATAGTCAGAGACTCACTTCCGCGTATTCACAGGTGGGGAATCGATTGCCCAGTGTTCCTTCCATGTCCAAGACTCTAAGTTTGTCAAGATTCATGGTGTAGAATGAGGTGTATGACGTTTGTGTCCGGATAGCCCTGCGTCGGTCTGAGAGTGATCTCGGGTGAGATACGAGATCCCTAAGCCAGGCTGCGGCAGTCATAATCGTAATAAAAGTGGTCGTTGCATAGACGAGAAACAATGACACAAAAAAGCAGCGGCTGGCCCCTGCGAGGAGGAGGGAGGAAGAGAGAGGACTAAGCTTAGTCAGCGATGGAGGACAATAACACGAGGCGAGAGCAACGCGCTGTGTGCTGCGTGGCCGCGAGCTCCTTTCGCTGCTCAGGCCGCCATGGACTTCTCCTCTCCCCCTCAACTCTCTATTCCCCGTGTGCGCGTATCGCGCAACGCCCATCTCAACGGGGATGTCTCTGCGACACCAACGGCGGGCCCGTCGCGTCTCTCTCCGCACACGTATTTCCCCGCCCTGAACGGTGCCAGCGAAGATGAGATGGAGGACATGGACGCCACGCCCCGCTTGCCCGTAAAATCGTCACTTCCATCGCCTTCAACGGCGACGCCGACAATGCAGATGCTCAACACGACGTACGAAACCCCCGCCGAGCGCCTGCGCGCGATCCTTGCGCGCGTTCCTGACCAGACACAGCTCCTGCACGAGCCGCCGCCGCACACGCCCTCCGAGCTGGAATCTGACTTCGAACCGCCAAAGTGGAACCAGAGCGCGTCGAAGAGCATCGCGCGCGAGAGCTTGAAGGACCTGTTCTCGCATGCGCGCCGCGATGACACGCCCGACCGGAAGGGGCGGCGGCGGAACAGCATCGATGCGAGCGAGGTGGAAGATTCGAGCCCTCGCGTTGATCGGGTCGCGTCGGAACGAGCGAAGAACAGGGGGAAGCGGCAGAGCCTGAGTGACGAGGAACTAGATAAATCGTCGAGTACGTTGGACTTATTATTTTGTTCAACTGGCACGCTGAGGAATGATCATGCCTTTTCTCCTCAGAGTCCGCCAGCTCACTCCTTCCGCGTACCGGATCCTCTCATGCCATGAACATCGACGCGCTCAGAAGTCGCCTCCAGAACTTCGCTTACAGAAATTCTGCCGAATCGCATACCGATAGTGAGTCGAATTCAACCTTGCTACAGGCTGATATCTTATGCTCTTCGCAGAATCTATGTCAGATATGGACATGTCCGACGGGCCTGGTGACAAGAGTAACGATACAGCTACTCTTCTACGCGAGCTCGATTCTTCCGCTGCATCACCGCCTGTGGCGACCAGCACACCTATGCGATCTATGCAATTTCCCTCTATGCAAAATGAATCAAGTACGTCATATCACACCAGCGTCTCCGCATAGGTCCTCATCTGCGCTGGCCAGATCTCCTTGACCAGGATTCTGAGATGCAGCGAATGATGGGGGCCACAGATAGTTTTGAAGGCGACTCGGGGCAACAGAGTCAGCGTAAGTCAGCGTATATGCGGCTCCGGGACAGCGCTCACCTGTTCTTACAGTTGCGTTTCCACCTCCGAAGTCCTCTAAAACACCGATCCTCGCCGCTCGTTCGTTAGCTTCCATCGGTCACACAAAATCTCTGTCCGATGTCATGGGCAACGGGTCTAGTCGGACAGCCCGGAATCTTTCAAGACGAGTCAGCGCCGACAGTGACGCATTTTGTGAGTGATTCACCAGACGACTGGGTTCACCTGTTGAAGAATTTCGACAATCACCAGTGTCTCACGCCAGCGATTCATTATCTTCCTCGGATAGTAAGTCGTCACAGTTTGCACGGCTTCACTTCACTTCATAACCTGGCGTAACTTAGTGAAAGAAGATGCACACGACCGCAACCTGCAATCCAATCGCTCCAATGGAGATGCTCCTGGCACCCCCATTCGCGATCACTATCGTCATCACCGTGCATCCCATTCACAGACCGGTTCGCCTATGCCAGACCTTCCCTTATCACGGCGAGGCAGCGTAGTTTCCCTCCGTAGCGTTGACAGCCCGACGTCCTCCCGAGCGACCAGTTCAATAGGCTCAAATGCTGATTGTATGCGTCTCTATGACTACTCTTGGACCAGCACTCATTCGATACTTATACAGACCGTGATCGTATCAAAGACCTGGAAAGAGAGCGTAACCTCGACCGCGAGCGAGCGTGGAATAAGCCTAAACATTCCCTCTCCCGCACGTCGTCTCGATCTAGTCTGGACCTCCGTGAACGCACGCACAGCACCCCAAAACGTCCGGATTCAGCGCTGTCGCTCCTCACTCCCGACCGGCCACATTCGAGTCTATCCCGAGCTAGCTCGCGCGCAAGCTCGCCGAATGGATCGCTACACAGCGTTGAACAGGAGGAGGTGCAAGAGATCTCGCACGAGCGTGAGCGCAACTGGAACTCGCCTCATCCCAAATGGAATCATCGGCGTTCTGTGTCACCCATGCCTTCGCCGAGGCCATCTCCCGCACCATCACCATCCCACTCGCGTACTCGCACGCGTAGCCTTCATACCCCAGCGACATCGCCGCCGGCCCACCTACACCACTCTACGTCGTCACTGAGCGTACATGGACATTCACCGTCGCCTAGGCCGGTGTCACCTTCCCCCTCATCGCGCCCGCGGGCCTCGTCGTCTCTTTCCTTCAGCGACCGCAGCCACAGTCAGAACCACAGCCGTGCGCCTGCCTTCTCGCCGCGTCCCACATCCCCCAACCCTCTCCTTCGCTCACCGCGTCCCAATTCACCGTTGCCTCCTACCAGTCGACCCGCCAACGGCACTTCAAACGGTAAGCCGGCATTTGGTTCCCTTGCCGGATGGCAATTTCCGCGTAAAAGCGCTCCCCTTCCCCCACTCGAACTCGACCACCCCTCGCCTGAGCGTCCCAGCCGTATACCCGTGCCCAAACGGTCTCCACCGAAGGCAGAGTCTGTTTCGAAAGCAGAATCGTTTAGGAGGGGGCACAAGCGTGCGACTACAGAATTCAGCGAGGCACATGGGGCGATTCCCCCTAGGATACACATCGAGGCAGAACCTGATCACGAACCGCTGGATGCACGCAGTGGGTCTGAGAGTGGTGATACGGATCGGTTATTCGGTTGGTTCCTTCTTCTCGCTTTGGCAGGAACATGCTCATGTTTGGTCGTGTTTACACTTCACAGAAAGCGACGAGGACATTCACGCTGCCGCCACGCCTGTTATGCGTCCCGTTGTGATTCCCCCCATCGAGGACTCTGAGCAGGAACCTCCTAGATCTACTACTCCGCTTCTACCGCCCCCGCCTCCCCCCGAGCACGCGCCTGCAGACGATTTCTCTCGCCTCCAGAAAGCCCTCGACGCGTCCCCGCCACGAGCCAAAACGCTGCCGTCTAGCACACCTCCCTCTTCGCCTCCCAAGGCGGCCGAAACGCCCATGTTTCCTCTGACCACGCCTCCGCGCCGCATGTCCTTCAACACGCCCAAGATCGAGTTCCAGACACCGTCTCCACCGAAGGGCGGCCTGCCCCCCCTCCCCGGTCCACCGTCCTCAGATGAGGACGGCGACGAAGACGAAGAACGCACGCCCGTGCGCGAACCACTCAGCTTCTCGTCCATGAAGACCCCGCGCCCTCCGGGCGCATGGGCCGCCACACCCGCGCCTGCGCGCCAAGCGTCGCCTGCACCAAGCGCCGCCTCCGCCGCATCGCCGAGCGAGCGCAAACGCAGCCGCGCGAACTCGCTCCCGCAGCCGCCCTCCACGCCCTCCGCGGACGAGAACCCCAGCAGCTCAGGTACGCTCGCCGCCGCGACCCCGCGCACGCCGGCCGCGTCCTCGTCCTCGCTCTCGCCCGCGCACTCGCTCCCGACGCGCACGCCCGCGCCGCCCGGCGCGTGGCTCGCGACGCCCGCGACGCTCCGCCGGAAGAGCATCATGAAGGTGCGCTTCGAGGTGTCCGCGTCGGACAGCGCGGTGTCCGAGTTCGGCGTGGTGTCGCCCGCGGCGAAGACGGTGCCATTGTTGCTGGAGGATGGTGATCAGAAGTCGGTAGAAGGCCCGAACGGGGATGGGGGCGAGCAGTCGTTGTCGGAGCCGTCGTTCAGCGGCGTCGTGGAGTCGTCGCCTGTGCCTCAGGAGCGTGTGCAAGATATCGCGCTGGAGCCGGTGTCTAAGCCGATGCCTGAGCCCGTGACGCCTGCGCGGTCGCCCTCGCCCTCCAGCCGCCGCAAGCTGCGCAAGTCCCCAAGCGTACGCCTCGTGGACGAGTACGGCCGCGAGCAGAGCGAAGCCAGCGTCAACAAGAAGGACGTGTCCGCATCGATGCGCATGCCCGGCGGCGGCCCGCTCGCGACGCCGCGCAACAAGAGCGCAGTGCGCATGCTCGACGCGATGGGCCGCGAGGTCGACGAGCCGGCGGAGGCGAACGACAGCGAGGACACGGTGACGGAGCGCACGCCGCTCCCGCGGCGCGAGGCGCTCGCGCGCGTGAAGCGCGCCGTGGCGGAGCTGCAGGAGGGCCTGAGCGAGGTCGACCGCTCGGACGACCTCGCGCTCGACGCGACGCGCATGGGCGAGCTGCACGAGGTGTCGAGGGCGGCGAGGGACGCGCGGACGCGGATCTCGAGCTCGTTGAAGCAGGCGCAGAAGGCGCAGGCGAAGCTGAGGAACAATTATGGCCCGCTGAGGGAGAGCATGCATAGTTCGCAGTTTATGGTGAGTTTTGTGGGGTTTGTGTTTTGTTGTGGGCTGCGGGCGCTTATCTTATGGTGTTAGCCGAACATCATGCCTGCGCGACGATGGTCTTGGGGCTTAGTGTTTATCTATCTGGTCGTTTTACCGGTCTTAATATTTCTCGTCATATACCGGTATGTTTGGGCTTTCGTATTCCTCTCTTCGGTGACTGATGGACATTTTGCTACTAGTCTCTCTAGACAACAAGCGACACATCAATTCCTCACCACTTACTACGACCCTTTCTACGCCGAACTCTATCTCCACCCTACAAAGCCCGAGAAACTCTACGACCCCACCCTATTCTCGTTCTTTCGTCAATCCGCTCCTCGCGTGTCTGACGATACCGGTGTATGGGGCACGCTTGCCACGACCTGGCATACCGTCTTGGATACCATTGCCCGATGGCAGCGCCTCGCATGGGATACATGGGGCATCAGCGAACAGGAGCAGATTCGAGCCATGGGCTCGTGGCCGCCGACATGAACGCATCCTAGACCCCGCCACCGCGCTACATCCCATCTCCACTCTCACATTCATCCTCAATCCAACCCGCATCTATCCCCCGGCATCCACCTTTGGTTTCCTCCTCGTGTTCTCCATTCTCATGGGGAGCTTAATCATCTCTTCTCCAAACCTATCGACGTCGTTTTGCATATCACCCCCGCAGGTATCCCTATTCAGACAGTATTTATCGATTATCATTCAAGAGCTTGTTTCTGGGCTCCATTTTCATGTTGTATCAAGTAACACCATATACCACCAGTTTGCAACACCGGCATACCCGGTTTCTCTTCTCAGTCTGGATGTGCGAAGCCCGACGTTGGACGTGCGAAGGAGATGAAGGACATGATGATGAGGTGCGTTGGGGGGTAGGCTGCTGGCTTGCCTTATCGGACTACAGGGCTTGCCTCTTTGGGCGCCCACTTAGTGCCTGGGTACAGCCCGCCGTATGGAGGTGAGCGTATACTACGGCCCCACCGACGCGTTGTGTTCTTCAGGTGCACGCGTCGGGGGAAATGTTGGAGTCTTTTCTCACTGACGGCCAAGGTATGGTGATTCAGCCGATTTCGGAAGTCATGCGCGGTGAAGATGAAGTCACACAACTGGTGTCTTTGTAGGTCGCGCTTATATGTCCCGAAAGTTCGACTTTCTCTTTGTGGCCCGTGAACGTCCCTTTGTCTGCCTGCATTATTCCGACAACACATACTAAGCCGAAACGTCGCTGCGTCTACAATTCAACAATATCCGAAACTTGCCCTGGCGGCAAGCTAGGATGAGTGTCACTAAGGTTTTCCTCCATCTGCACTTTCAATGAGCGTGATGGTCTAAGCTCCCGTTGATCACCCAGGCGCACAGGTCTCGGCGCCGACACGTTTGCCTCCTGCAACCATTGGGTATAAGGAACGACTATCTTCCTTATCGAGGTCAGCTACGGAGACTACCATTGGGTTATAACTACAGGCCTTGTCGGATCATGATTTTACAGAGGTCCCGTTCGTGGACTGACTTACTCTCATATTTGCCCAAGCGTCGCAGGGTTATATGCTGATGGGTGGATTGTGACTGTAACTTATTGTACATACATATTGACGAAATACCGAAGCCAGACAGTGCTACAGACGTCGGCAGTACAACACGGTGATCGAGAACGAAAGTGACCATATACAGGACAAAGCCTGGGAAGAGAAGAAAAAGGGTCAAGAAAGGCGGAAGGGATACAAACCATTGTAGTAAGGGTGACGGCGAGAAGAATAAGGGAAGCCGTGTGGACGGCGAAGAGGGAGGAGGGGGGATTCACTGGTATGGGCCAAACCAGAACTGCGCTTGGGGGCCTTGGGATACATTGGTCGGGTACTCGGCGGTCGCATCTTGAGACGGTCCCGAGACACGCGGGTCAGGATAAGGCATCCCGTCATGGTGCTGCGCTGACCAGGTCTGGTCCGGAGTAGAAGTCGTTACTGGCTGTGCCCACTGGGACGCCATAGCCTCTTGATCCTGTCTCGCTGCCTGCCCGGCGGTCGCAGCTGGTCCAGGACCGTCCTCAACGACGTTATCTTGAGTGCTTGGCTCATCGGCGTTGACGAACGCCTCGAAATACTGTGCCATAAGGGCCTCAAGCTGCTCGTCTTCGGTGTTGGGAGCATCAATGTTTGCGACGGCTCCGTTGGACAGTTCCATAGATTCTTGAGCCTCCGTGCTAGGAGTCCCGATCGGCAAGGGAGGGCGGTCGAGGGTGACCGGCTCTTCCACTGCCAGAGTCTGGGACACAGACGCGGTGATTTGTGAAGCATGTACGTCGAAATTCTATTGAAGGCAAATCAGTGAACGAGCGTGTAACAAACAAAGATGACGTACCTGCGGTGTGCTCTGAAGCATGGGAGGGGGGTCAAGGGCCACCGGCTCTTCCACTGCCAGTGTCTGGGACACGGACACGGTGATTCGTGGGGCCTGAAGATCGAAATTCTGTTGTAGGCAAATCAGTGAACGAACGTTTACCAAACAAAAATGACGCACCTGCAGTGTGTTCTGCGGCAGTCCATTTGTAGCCGATGGATGCATCTGATATCCACTATGCCCGAGAGAGTGCATAGACCCATGAATGTGGTCGGGGTGGGGGGGTTGCACCTCGGCAGGCTGGGATACATCAGAGCGTAACATTGCTCTCGCCTCAGAAGGAAGAACGTTATGCGGCATGCTATGATATGCGAGAAGATTGGGTTGATTGTGGGATTGGAGGGAATATTGGTATTGTTGCTGAGACATGTCGGAGGGCATCATGGCCCCTGTGCGGTAGCCATGAGGGCTATAGGGTAACCCGTAGTATGGATTGAAATTTGTTGGAGGGTAGAAGGGGGGGTGAGGCAGCGAGGGAGGGTACATGGGAGGAAGATAGTGGGCATGAGGCGGCAGAGGGTGTGCAAGAGGGAGGGGTATGCATGCATTCAGCAAACCCTGTGGGGCAGATGGCATTCCGAGATGCTGCATCGGGAGGTTGGATTGTGGGGGCGATGGTCCTTGAGCGCCCGGCGCTACTGGTGCAGCCGTCGATTGCTGTCGATACGTTGCTTTCACGCGATCCACTGCGCGCGCCTTGGCTTTCACCGGCCTTGCTAGCTTCTTCGCCATGCCCTCCAATCTTTTCTTGCTCTTCTCCATCTCCTTCTCCGTTGCGGTGCGCGGATGGAACTCGTAATTGGGATACCGAACCTTATGTTCGAGAGCTTTGTCTTGAGCGGCAGTCGTGTAGACCGCCCTTTCTTCGTCAGACATGGCACGCCAAAGCTTGCCGGTGATTACAGATATTTGGGAGGCCTGCAGCCCAGGGAAACGGGGGGACATTGCAGCCCTAAAACAGAGAAAGGAGTTCATCGGCCTATTTATCTTCTCCTGCTTTGGAGGTTGGTTGGCCTGCGGCTGCGCTGCAGCCGCATTGTCGACGACAGAGCTGGCGACCATGTGTGATTGTGCGCCCTTTCTTGCGGATGAGGAATCCATTGTACTTGTAGAGCAGAGGAAAGGCCAGGAGCAATGCAGTATACAAGGGAGAGCGAGCGAGGAAGTAGAAGTAGTGAGGGAAGGAGGACGGAGGCACGAAGGCGCGCCGAGTTGAAGTCGGCTCGCGGCCCGCCTGGTCCCGGCCCGCGTCCACAATTCCTGCCACTTCAACAAAACCAAACCTGTATTGCTCTCGTCTCGACGAAATACGATCACAGTGTAGATGAGTCGGGCTCTCCAAGCCGCCGTCATGCTGGAAACACAACAAGTCAGCATCTCCGACGAAACGAGACGAAGACCTACTAGTCGCCGTTCATGTTCGCCGATGCCTGTCCTGAATCCTAGATGTTGGACAGAACTGCAACATCTTCTCGAGGTCGTTCCATTGCTGGCAACATTGGATACATATTCTTTTTCGACTCGCTCGTCTCTGCTGCTGCATATGCATTGCCATGAGTAGCGGCAGCGCAGCCGTCGTTGGCACTTTGTCGTATCTGGCTATCCGACGCACTCCTGCATGATAGGATGGGCTAGGATGTGCTCCGACAAAAGTACAGCCCTGTTCTTTGCTGCGCTGTTGACGACGATGTCTCCGAGGTCGGACAAGTCCCGCAATCCCATCTGTGCGTTCCATGTGCCAAGGAGCCAGGCGCAAACATGAGCGTTCATGGCTCCCATTGTCTTTTGGCTTCGTATCCTGGCAAAGTCCACGACTCTTTTGATGCACGATCAACCTCGTAGCAATCACTGGCAGTCGGGTTCAAGCGATGAGCTTGTTATTCAAACTGTATGTCGGGCTTCCGTTGGCACACTTCTAGTAACTAACACGTTAGATCAGCCGAGGCGGAGCGAAGTCAGGCTTACCTTCCGCAAATCAATCTTCCTCATTTTCGCATTCGAGCGAGCGATGCGTCCATCTACCATATCGCCGCCACTGCGACCGATGCACAGGGTGACGGAGACGGAGGATCTAGCAAGCACAGGTGAGCAGAAACAAGACTGAGACTTGATATTCACTCACCCCCACCCAGTTTGTTACGTTCATTGAGCAGTGAACGCCATATCGAGCCTGGGAGGCCAGCTGTGAAAATCGATTGCCTTGAAGCCTCCTCCCTGTTCCTCTGCGTTGCAGAGCCCCGAAACCCGAGCAAAGCCCCTTTTTTGCTACGGCCTGTTGATGGACATCTGGCGTAGGGAACTTCGCCACGCTGTATATGTCAACCGCTGGCATTGGAGAGATGCGCAGGCGTGCATCGATGCATGTTGCCGGAGGACACCCACGACGGGATGATCCAGGGACTCATTCCGCTGGTTTCTTACCGAAGTTTTCACAACAACAAGGGCGGGCTGGGTTCATTACGAGGACTGGGTAATTGGCAGGGGGATGGGTGTCGACGAACAGGTGCGTCTCAGGTCGACGCGGCCATGTCACTCGGGTTACTTAAATAGGACCGTTCAGCGCGCCCCTGGAGATGTGTTGGTTCCCATCCAAAATCTAATCAATCCTCGAGCCCCTGATGGTGCCAATATGTACATTCTGGCTAGAAATAAAGGTATTGTTCGATTGAATCCCCTATTTCCTAGCGGAATTTTCGGAACTAGAATATGCACAATGCCAGGTATGAGGCCAAAATTGAAACACGCCACATTGGGACTTCTGCTCTTCCGAATCAAACCACGTGGATGTGACTGGAGAACAATAATCGAAATCACACGATACATAAGTAATGCAAGGTTTCCTTACTCGTCAGTGAAGTGATACTTACTTAACCTTCATATTGATCCATAGTCCACGCGTATCACAGAGGAGACGAACAAGAAAGCACGACAACATCGGTCGATAACAAGACGACATGAACAGACTACACGACGCATATTTGAGACCAATAACCTATGCAAGAGCCTGCCCGGGTATACCCACACCACCGAATCAATCGATAGTAAGCTCGGCCCTCAAGAAAACAGGATGCCAACACAGTTCCACGACCCGCAGCAACACTTGACGTATATCGCATCGTTCGAGGCCGCTGAAGTGATGGCATTCCGGTCGTGCTGTGAAGAAATTTAGTTCGTGCTTTGTGAACGACATTGACGAGGGTTATGCTCACTACGCCATATTCGTCGGGCGGTCCGTGGTAGGAAAAGCACAGCTCTTCCGACGCTTCGATGTCTCGGTAAGCGAAGATGGTCAACAGAGGCTTATCAATGTTCGCTTCGTTGAAGTAGCAGGGATTGATTGTGCAGTTCGGGTCGCAGCTATGGTTCTGTCGCATAGCATCAGTTACTAGTTTTCCATGTCGCAAGATAGTCTACTTACAAGAAAACGCGTGAACTATGCAAATCAATATAAGCCACAGAGTTCGCAAAGCTCGAGGAATATACTCACGTTACCCGTATGATACGCATCCACAACATATTTCGGTTCCCACTCGTCGCGGTCTTCGACGGTGTCCTTCAGGTAGTAGAAATCCAATGTGAACAGATACGTTCGACCGAACTCGTTGTATTTCCTGAAATCGCGATCAGTATCGTGGCGAACGAAAGGAAGGCAAACACATCTTACCGTCCTCTCTCATCACCATCCTCGTCCAGAATCAGCTCCCCAGCGTAGATACCTACGAAGGTACCCGCCGGGATCTTCGTGCAAACACGCCTGCGACAAAGAATAAGTCACGTAACATACGCAGACCTGACGATGAAGCTTACCCCAGCCTTTCTTCTCCGTCTTCCGAATGTCGATCTCGTATTTGCGACCATGCTGAACCACCTGCGATACATTCAACGAGTGCCCTCTCTCATATCCAAACAAAACCCACGCACCCGATTCTTACACTCGTCCAAACATCCATACAAGTCGTTGCACTCAAAAATCGGAGCATGCTGGTGGTGCCGTGGTGTTGTGGTGCTCCATGGAAACTGGACCCACAAAACGCGTCAGGCAGCACGTCATGCGAGCCACTAGTGCTAGGTGAGCTGCGTTTGCGAAAGGTATAAATATGACGCTGGGATAGCTGGAGGAGATTATCACTCGAATTCACTCATACGCGCACTTACACTCCACATCTACATTCACTTTTACCACATACGCCTCTTTCACCCAATCTCAACCTCACCATGTCCTCCACGAACAATACCAGCTCCACCGAGCCCAGGTCCGTTTCCCCCTCCTCCCCTTCTTGCCCTACCATTCACTAACCCAACGCCTCCTCCCGGCACACAGCAAAACCACCGGCCAATTCCACTCCGTCAAAGGCACGCTGAACGAGACGATCGGCACACTCACGGGCGCGACCTCATGGCAGCAGGCCGGCAAGGAGGAGCACGCGCGCGGCGAGGGCGAGTACAACGCCGCGCAGGCCAAGGCGTACGGCGAGGGCGCCGCGGAGCGCGTCGCGGGGAAGAAGGACGCGGTGGTGGGCGCGGTCGCGGGGGATAAGGAGCAGCAGAGTGTCGGTGAGTAGTCGTGTTGTGGTGCGAGTGGGTGTGAGTGTGAGTGGTTGCTGATAGTTGGGGGCGGTTTGGTAGGAAATTGGCGCCATGATAAAGGTGAGGCGCAGCAGGATGTCAACAAGCCGACGTCCTAGATGCCTTGAGGATAGAAGAATGGCATGAATAAGGGGATATGTATTAATATTGCTTGGGAGAAGTCGAATATAGAAGAAGTAATAGGGAAGGATATGGATATCAGAAACTGGTCATAATCTACCGAGCTTCATCGCTGGAAACCAGCGCGTGTACAGTTTGCTTCGTTTCGAACCGTCCAGTCAATCCTTTACAAGCCCGAATCAAGTCGAGGATAATAAAAGTCTCCAGTATATTTTTTGCTACCCACTACTCCGTCTCGCACACCATCTACATCTATCTATCCACCCCATTGACAACCATACCGCACAACACACCATCGTACCAGCACCACCAAGCGCCCCAATTATCATTGCGTAAAAACCAAAGAGACACAAAGAAACAGAAAAAAAAAGCAAACAAACAAGCAAGCAAAAAGAAAAAGCGTAGAGTCCCGAAACAAAAAAGTCAATGTGGAGTCCCAGTACGAGTATGAGTACGGGCGTGCGCAGACGGCGACATGACTAGCATGCATAGTACCAGTAACCAGAGAGCCCCACGAATGCTTCGAACCGAACCGATAAATTGGCTATAAACACGCAGAAGCAACTGTCCCGGGGAAAGGGTAATGTAGAGGTAAAGCGGCAGTGATAGAGGGTAGGGAAGATTGGAGTGAAGGGTGAAGGGGAGGGGGGGGCCGGGTAATAGTGGATAGACGGGGAGTTAAAGAGTTCTAAGCTTCGAGAGTCCGAGTGCGTGAGCGCGCCAGTCGCAGGGGTGGATGTACAACAGGGCAGAAGAGCAAGTAGGTGGTGCGTATGCTAGACGAACGACGACGGCGTGGCGGTGTATGCGGTGCGCTCTGCCCCTGCCCCGCCCCCTCCTTCTCCTCAAACGAGACCGTTCAGCGAAGCGAGCGACGATGCAGTGCAGTGCGGTGCGGTGGACGAGATAGAGTGGACGAACGAGGACGAGGATGAGGATGCGAGACGAGACGAGAGACGCAGAGATGGACGAATAAGATCGGTGTAGATAAGCAGTGCAGCCGCCGCGGGACTGGACAGGACAGGACGTATTGGATTGTCTGGTATTGTGGTATGGAGTGGATATCGTAACACCTCTAAGCAAGCACGCAAGCAAGCGCGCAGGGCGCCCCGGACATACTTAAACAAGAACGAACATGAAGCATCGCGCCGCACCGCACCCCGCCCGCTACCGCGCGAACCCGACCTGCTGCTGCATCTCCATCGATGCCTGCTGCGTCTCCGGGTACTGTGGCGACGGCGACGAGATGTCCTGGTAGCGGAGCGGCATCGAGGATTGCGGGGTCTGCGGCGTGGCGTAGCTGCCCTTGGGCTCGGGCATGGGCGAGGGCGAGCTGTTGTTGTCCGCCGCGGCGGTTGCGGCAGTGGGGTCACCGATACCCGCGCGGGTGCCCCAACCAGTCTGGGCAGCGAAAAACAAGGTCAGCAGGGTGCAGAAAAGGCGGCGATAATGCGGGACCCACCTCGTGCAACGTAAGAAGGGCGTAGATTTTCATGATCGCAAAGTAGTATCCGAAGAGAATGAACGCGGGGACGTGGATGATGTCTTGTGGGCGGTTCCATAAGTGCGGCAGGAGCTTCAGTGTTCGAGTGGCGGTAAGCCAGACGATGTAAGACAGCAGGACGTTCCTGATCTATAATTAACTCCGGGCGGACGTGAGAACAAAATCAAGGTACTCACCACCACGGCAGATGGAAACCGCCTTTGTCCACGGGTATCGTACTCTTGTAGATGATGTAGGAGACGAGGGCCGGTCCAGCTAGGAGTGTGAAGGGATTGAACAATTTGTCCACCTATGCGACAGCGCACGTCAGCGCCAAGAAATATGGCAAAGCAACGCCAAGACAGACTAACCATGGTATAGGCCACGTAGGGATGCGACGTCCAAATATGCCGTTCCATGAAAAGAGAACGCAGGTCTGACCGCCAGGTGTTTCGCGTCCACCGGAGGACCTGCTTGAGGAAGCGCCAGTTCGGCTTCATGGTACTGAGCAGCTCCGCGTCCTTGCAGCACTGCACGTACGTGCTCCAGCCGTGGCTGACCATCCAGCGGGTGAGGAACTTGTCGTCGCCCGAGTTGAGATGGTACTTGTCGAGCCAGTAGTCGTGCGTGAACCCGTGGAGGAACTCGGGGTCCTTGAGAATGACCGTGCGGTACGCGGCGGTGCGGCCCGAGAGACACGGCAGGCCTCCGTCGATGTGTGTCGACGAGGAAATCTCGATGTTACGGATGGTCAGCCGGAACGCGGCCAGGACCTCCCACACCGTCATGTGGTCACCGACGGGCTGCACACGCTGCGAGGTGCCGACGCCGCCCATCTTCTGGTCCTCGAAGCAGGCGAGGACAGAGGGCAGGAGGAGCGGCGGCCAGATGGCGTCGTCGTCGGCGAAGACGATGATGTCGGTCGTGCAGTTCTTGATGCCGTGCGCCATCTGCAGGCGCTTGTTCGCGAAGGGCACGGTGAGCACGCGGATGCGGGACGGGTCGACGGCGTTGGCGAGCTCCTGCAGGGGGCCGAGCATCTTCTCTTCGGTGATGATGATGATTTCTTTCGGCTTGCCGACTAGCCAGCTGTGCGCGGCTTCTTTGAATTCCTCGCCGGCGTCAATGGTGGGGACGATGATGGTGACATCTTCGGAGGCGATGTAGGTGGGGTTCTCGGGGAGGGGTACGGGGCGGTAGATGGCGAAGCCAAGGAGACGGATGCAGTACCACAGGTAGCGGTAAAATCTGGAGCGCAGGGTGCATGAGCGACGCAGCTACTACGGTCGGTAAGTGATGACGACGCACCCGATGACACCAAATGGGACGACTGCGCAGCGGAAACAGGCGTGTCGCGGTGGCGACGGGAGGGTGAGCGCAGCTCGACGCAGCAGAGCAGCTGTAGGACTCACAAACAGGAAATTCGTCTACTGTCAGATACAACATCGGACAGTGGCAAAGTGTATGGTTACGACAGCGTGAAAGACGGCGGGCGGGGCGAAAAAGCTAAGGAGCGGTGGGGGTGACGCCTTGGGTGGCGAGCAAAGGGGGCCGAGGAACGTCGCAGACGGCGAGGGCGGAAAGCGACGTCGGCGGCGCGACGAAGGAGAAGGAAACGAGGACGTGAAGATGTATAAGAAATACCCGCGCCGCCTGCCAGCCCCAGTCCCCGCCGGAGTTTCAATCTACTCGAGCCCATCTTTTCTGCATCTGCATCCCTCTGTCCCTCCCTCTCGTAACTCCTTGGCTTTCAAGTACGCTATTGCATGCACTTCACATTTACTCATACACCCTCGACGTCGCCGCGCTCGACGTCGACCGCCCCCCGCCCCAAAAAAGGCACGCGTTACCTGCGTCAGCAGCGCACAAAGGCTGTTCTCAAATGGGCCGGTCACTGATCTACACCCCGCCCGATGCAAAACTTTCCGTGCTGCGGAAAAGTGCCTGTCAACGCCCGTCGCTCAGCACGGCCGATCCCACGGGCGGCACTCCCCGCGCGTTGCGGCCCTCCCGCTCTGCCTGTCGCTGTCAGCCCCGCACGTCGAACTGTGTGATATATAGTGGCTATTGATTGTACACAAGGATGCGGAAGTATGTATCCGGAATACACTGAACAATTGTACTAAGAGACTGGCGTAAGTGGTACGGGGATGTAGAGATGGTGGAGAGCCTGTAACAGAACCGAGAGGGGATCAAGAGCTAGAAAGCAACGTCGGAAGAGCAAGAAAGGAATAGTGATGGCAATCGTTAGAGATTGTGGGGTCTAGAGCACGTCAGTGCTTGAACCGTGCAGGAAGAGGAGGAAAGAGGTCAAAATGGGAAATGAGTGTCCGCCAAGCCTCGCCGCAGACGTACGTCTAATCCTCGAAGCCCTCGACGGGCACGTTCCAGCTCCACCGGCCCTCGAGGTAACCAGCAGCCGTGTCCTCGAGCATGATCTCGTTCCGCTTCTGCACGTAAACCGTCTTGTCTGTCACCTTCTGGCGCAACTGAGTCATGGTCTCCGCCTCGATGGGCAGCTCGAGGAGCTCTGACAGGTCTTCTACTGCCCTCTCGAGGTCGCTGTGATCCGCGTTGTCAGATACCTGTAACCTCGGAACTATAAACGATCGCGTACCGTTGGTTGTCCTCGAATAGCTCCTTGGCGTTGCCCTTCTCGAGGTAGTACGCCATCGCGTATGTCCACTTCAGCGTGGTGCGGCACTTCTCCACCTCGTCGACCGCCTTCTTCATGAACTGCACCTCGATCCAAGTGAGATCCGTCGTGACCTGCATCTCCTCCATCTTCTTCTCCGTCTTGACGTAAAGCTCGACAGACAGCTTGGCGGACTGTTCATGGTTGGCCCAGCGGTTGTAGTACTACATGCATGCATGGAAGTGAGCCCAACGCCGTCGGCAGACGACTGAAGCATACGTGACGTACGTGAAGGTAACGCTCGAGGGAGGCGCGGCTACGAGACTGGGCGTCTCGGGCTTCGATCCCGGCCTTCTCGTCATAGCGGTTGCACGAGTACCACGCAGTGCCATGCTCAGCCCAAGGACCTTCAAAAGGCGAACGCGATCAGCAACAGCCCAGCGGACCTGCGTGGCACCGACACGCACCCATGCACACCCAGCAGAACTCGTATTTACACTTCTTGCACGTCATATGGCTAAGCGCCCAATCAGCATCAATCGCGCCTACAGCATGCAGCAGGGTACATAACCCGCGACGGAAGTGGCACTCACTTGCACCCTCCGTTCTTCTCGATCGTGCTCTGGCACTTGCTGCACTCCTTCGTGTTGCTCTTGATCCAGTTCGCCGTCTCGCTGTCGTCGCGGCACTTCTGGAGCCACATCTTCGCGACCGCGCACAGCACGGGGCGGTGGTCGCCCTCAATCGGGCAGCCGAAGCAGAACTTGTGGCGCGGGTCGGCGCCGCAGCACACGGTCGGGACGATGCTCGTCAACGCGGCGCGCGACGCGGCCGCGTGGCACGAGACGGTGTGCGTGCACGACGGGTACGGGCAGAACTTGAGGTTCTTGCTGCACGCGACGAAGTGGCGCACGAGCAGCTCCTCGTAGCGCGTCGCGGTCGCCTTGTCGGGCCCGAGCGCGCGCAGGACGAACGAGTCGGGCGCGACGACGCCGCAGTCCTCCGCCATGCACGCGATGCGCTGCTCGCCCTCCTCGCGGATCTTGCCCGTCACGTACGCGCTCCAGCACGCGGTGCAGAAGGCGTGCCCGCACGCGAGCGCGAGCGTCTGCGTCTGCGTGTCGTCGAAGCAGATCGGGCACACGAACGGCTCCGGCGGCGGCGTCGGCTTCTTCGCGCTGGGCGAGAGCCGGCTCGCGCGCGTCGTGCGCTTCGAGCGCTCCGGGCCGGGCGACGAGGCCTTGGTGGGCGGGGAGATCCCCGCGGCCGTGGAGACTGCGGAGGCGTTGTCCATGTATTTGTCGATGAGGCGGTCTTTGTTCCAGTCCATGTAGCGCAGCAGCAGCGAAGCCACATCGGCCTGGAGACGGGGTCAGGGACGGAAGCAAGCGGAATCGCAGGAGTCGAGCGGACGCACGTCGACACCGAAGATGGCGCTGATGTGCTCGACGTCGGCCTTCATGAGGTCCTCGACGGCAGTCTGAGACAGCGAGTCGTACTCGACCTCATAAGACTTCTTCTTGCCCTTGCTGTCGTTGATGGTATCCAGAATCATGCCGTCCTCAGACGACGCGGACGCTGGTGGTCCGCCGCATCAATATCGCATGCCCACATAGGAGGGTGGGGCAGCCACCTACCGTTGTCGGCACTCATCATCTCCTCATCCTCGTCGTCGTAGTAGCCGTTCTCCTCATCGGAGTACTCGTAGTCTGAAGACATGCCTGGTGATTGTGTGTGCTGGTCAAGGTCGTGGTAGAGAAGGAGAGATGGGTGCACGGTGCAAACGCTCTATAAGCCTGCTCGGACGCTGGAGCCTGCAGGTGTGACTAGTGGGTGGCCAGCCCTCGGCAGCCCGGCGCCGGCCGGAGTGTCCCCGCATTCGGACTCCGCGTCGGTGAGTTCCACAGTCCTGCCATTTTCGCAAAGAATCGATTGGTGGCCGATTTGGATGCTCAGATTCGGATTGACTCGTCTCTCCTCTTCACTTCCCCCTCTTCGCCCTCGTCCACCCATACTACGACCCCCCGTCCGCACTTTTGTCGCAAAAATGGCCGCAGAGTCCACAGGGACGCACAAGGACCCCGTCACGGGTGAGATGATCTCCAAGACGTGCGTGCTGCCCCGGGCGTGTGCCAATTTGTGCTGATCGATGCATCGCATGTTTTGGTCATTTAGGGAGCTCAAGCGCCGCGAAAAGCAGCGCGAAAAGGAGGCCCGCAAGGCAAAGGCCGCTGCCGCCGCGCCCGCGAAGCCTGCAGCGGCCGCAAAGGCTGCAGGACCGAGCGAGGATGACTTGAACCCTAATGTGAGCGGAGTCACCTTGGGAATGCACTGCAGGCGCTTCAGCCGCTTGCATCTTGCTCTGTATCATCGTCAGAATGGCGTCCAACTCACCCGTCCCTCCCCAGCAATACTTCGAGCTCCGTTCGCGCCAAATTCAAAAGCTGCGCGAGACACAGTCGCCGAACCCATACCCCCACAAGTTCGAAGTCAGCGTCTCTGTCCCCGCCTACATCGAACACTACGGCAAGAAGGGTGTTCTTAGCGACGGCCAGCGCCTTGACGGAGTCAAGGAGGCCCTCGCAGGCCGCATCCACAATATGCGGCAGTTTGGCAAGCTGCGCTTCTACGACCTCCACTCCGAGGGCAAGAAGGTGCAGATCATGGCCACCGTGCAGTGAGTCACAGTCCGTGTCTGTGGAGTCATAGTGCAGCGCTCAGTGTCTTGTAGGGACGCCGACGAGCCAGACACATTCGTCGCGACACACGACCTCTTCCGCCGCGGCGACATCGTCGGCGTCACCGGCACGCCCTCGCGGACACAGAAGGGCGAGCTCTCGATCCTGCCCTCGCAGATGGTGCTGCTCGCACCGAACCTGCACCAGCTGCCCTCGGGCCACTTCGGGCTGAAGGACCAGGAGACGCGCTACCGCAAGCGCTACCTCGACCTCATCCTCTCCGAGGACACGCGCCGCATCTTCGTCGCGCGGAGCCGCATCATCAACTACATCCGCCGCTTCTTCGACAACCTCGGCTTCCTCGAGGTCGAGACGCCCATGACGAGCATGATCGCGGGCGGCGCGACCGCGAAGCCGTTCGTGACGCACCACAACGACCTCGACCTCGACCTGTACCTGCGCATCGCGCCCGAGCTGTACCTCAAGCAGCTCGTCGTCGGCGGGCTCGACCGCGTGTACGAGATCGGGCGCGTGTTCCGCAACGAGGGCATCGACCTCACGCACAACCCCGAGTTCACGATCTGCGAGTTTTACATGGCCTACGCGGACATGTACGACATCATGGACATCACGGAGGCGCTTGTTGAGGGCATGGTCAAGTACCTGACCGGTGGCAAGACCACGCTCACGTACCACCCCGACGGCAAGGACGGCAAGGAGCAGGTCCTCGACTTCCAGAGGCCGTGGAAGCGGTACGACATGATTGAGACGCTCGAGGAGAAGCTCGGCGTCAAGTTCCCGCCTGGTGAGACGCTTCACACCGATGAAGCCAACGTCTTCCTCCGGGACCTGGCCAAGAAGGTGCGGCAGTTGGCCATTGAGATGCCATTCCCCTCTGACAGAGTATCTTATAGCATAATGTGGAGTGCAGCGAGCCTCGGACCAACGCGAGGTTGCTCGACAAGGTACGTTGCTACAATTCGATCTACCTCTATGACTGACACGGCCACTAGCTCGTCGGCGAGTTCATCGAGCCCCTCTGCATCTCCCCCGCCTTCATCGGTAAGTCTTTCCCCACCCCACCTCGTTCCTTCACATCTAATCCTTTCCCCGTCATAAGTCGGCCACCCACAAGTCATGTCGCCCCTCGCCAAGTGGCACCGCTCGCGCCCGGGCCTGTGCGAGCGGTTCGAGGGCTTCATGTGCGGGAAGGAGTTCTGCAACGCGTACACGGAGCTGAACGACCCCTTCGAGCAGCGCGCGCGCTTCGAGGAGCAGGTGCGCCAGAAGGCGCAGGGCGACGACGAGGCGCAGGACATCGACGAGACGTTCGTCGACGCGTAAGTGCCGTTCAGTCTCCGTCCCAGGTGATCGTCACGCTGACCCGCGCGTGCAGACTGGAACACGGTCTCCCGCCTACCGGCGGCTGGGGCATCGGCATCGACCGGCTCGTCATGTTCCTCACAGATTCGACCAGTCAGTCCCTCCTCTTCCTCCTTTCAACCACAGCTTGCTGATCGTGCGTGATGGCGGATAGACATCAAGGAGGTGCTGCTGTTCCCCGCGATGAAGCCCGTCGAGACCGCCACGAACATGAGCATCGCCAACCCCGGACCCGCGGGGCAGCTCTGATCGTGACTGTCGCGTGGCTAGATCTTCCGGCGGTGATGCGAGATGCGAGATGTTGACGGGGGATGTAGATGATAAAAGCCGTGCTTTGGTAGAGCATAGAGGCGTATATTACAATATGAATATCTTAGATGGTACAGTGTATGATTGTAGTTGGGCGTGAATCGAATGCAATGAGGACGATATGTCTTTGCTCGGTGGTCGTTCTTGCGGCGTATACGTATATGTTCCCGGCGGGGGCTGATTACAACACAATACTGGATACGTGAGCAGATGCATCGCACTCTCTGTGAGGTGTCGGTCATGGGAAACCAGTGCAAGAGCCCCAGAATGAATGCGCATGCGAGCAGCAATAGAAGTGCTCATGCATTCGCACGCAACACCTCTTGCTCGCACAATCCGCCTTCCGAGTCATGTAGGAATGTCCCTCGAGTCAAGCAATATATGTCAATGTAATAGACCTACGTAACAGAGGTACTACATCGACATCGACATAGCAGCCTCCTGGCAAGCAGTACTGCCTCTCAGGAACTTGTACCTGCACCCGCCTTTCGAGGAAGACACTGACAGCTCCCGGGCGTCCTTGCTTCAGTCACCAATATGTCGGAGAACGCAATGGATCTTCAAGGCGTCGGCTTGTGCGCTGCAGCGTGAGCATCATTCTCCGTTTGTCTTCGATGTTCCGGCTAGGCAGAGGTCTGCAATGCACGCCGGGATGGGGCTTCTGGGGCGGGCATGGACCTTCGCAGATCCTTGAAAACTGACAACATAGTGGGCTTTTCTACGTCTTTGACTGAGCGATGGTGTCCTTCTTCTGTAAATTGTGGTCAAATTGAGAGCGCTTCTTGAGTCCTCGACTCGCTTTGTCAACTTCGCGGATTCACTACGCACGATCCTACAAGAGTCTCGGAACTCGCGCCTGGCGTTGTTCCAGCGCCATAAGAGATGTACAATGTGTTTCAATCAGAAGACATGCTACAAAATACTACCACATCACAGCACCATGAGCAGGGCACAGGAAACAAAGACAGGAACTCACATCGCTACAGCCAGCACCGAGCAGCATACATTTCCCTGCCCCTCAAGCTTCACTCTTTCTTGGGTTCCTCCGCTTCGGCATTCTCGAGCTCGCGCATGGCCTCAAGATTATACTGCACGTTTTTGCGGTACTTGGTGACCAGATCCGCGGCGGTTTTGACGTACGCGTTCGCGCGCAGCACCTCCTGCATGAATAAGTCACTCATTACCGCGCCGTACCTATCTGCGCATAGGAAGCCCAGGCGTCGCCAAGAAAATACGTACCTCGACGCAGTGGTTCAGCTCGAGAATGAGCTCCGTGCACTTATCCTAGACACCGAATCGAATTCAGTACTGGGAAAAAGGTAGATCTACATCTACGGCGCGCATGCTCACCGCGTTCTTGACGATGCGCTCGAGCAGCACCGCCTGGCGTTCTGCGTGCGGGTTTTCCATGGTACTGCTGCTAACGAGGTCGGCGTGCGGGTCCTCGAGGACAACACGAGGTCTTGGAGTTTGGGGCGTTCGCTGAGCCGGGTGCGGCCGAGGCGAGGCAGGTGGGCGAACTTGGGCGCGACGCAGGACGGCACGTGCTGACGCGTCGCTTTAGGGCCGGTCCCCGCGCGACGTTCGTTTGTTCGCGAGTATGATCCCTGTACCGCCTCGCAACGTCGCGGTTAGAAGACAACATAGAGCCCAGACCGTTTCAAAACTCATGCAACGCACATCGCATAGACGAAACAGTGGCTACCATCAGTTTGACGCTGAGAAGGAGATGTTTCATTGACTACTCATGAACTCTTCTAGAAAATCTACCGTTTTTCAGCAGGTCTTCGTCACCTTGCAACAGTTCAGCTGCCTCTTCATCCAACGCGAAGTCGTTCAAAACGTTCCCATTTGTCCTGATGGCCACTATTCATCTGTCCGGAAGCTTCATTTCGCCTATGGCAAAGCCTGCCAACGCACCCCTCCCAAAATCGTTGACAGGTCCCACCAGCGCGAACTTTGTTCAATTCGACAAACGTGTCTCGAACTGCTGTATCAGCAGCCTCGCAAGCGGCTCCGAGGACTCGACAAATTGGACCTTCCCCTTGATCACCTCCGGCTTCGTCTGCTTCAGCAGCTCCTTGCGGATTGTTCCTGCAACGTGCAAAAGCGTCTCCGTGCCATTTTGCACGAGCGTCTCTACAGGGAGCCCTGTGGTGGCTGATACGATGAAGTTGCCGAGGTACTGCCCGTTGGCCATGGCTTTCCCAGGGTGCTAGGTGTGGTGACGTTGGTCGCGCGGCCGGGGAGGCGTCGCCTTATCCCGGCCTTTGGTCTCGATGATCTGGCTCCGATTCACGCGTACGGTCATCACAACGTTTATGCAGCCGCCTGTCTACTCATCCTATTTCGCAACGGTGCATTCCATGTGAGAAAAGCCGATTTTTCACATTCTTCGTCGTACTAATCACATTACGAGCAGGGCGTCAATTACTCGCTCGAGGTTGGGCCATACTATAGAATCGGAACTACCCTTATCGACGAGAAGTGCCGCTAAATCTGTGGATAAAACCCAGGTAAACGTTATCCCAAAATTGCTCCTCGTGCATCGAGGTCGCGCCGGCAATGAACTGGCGATATCGGGACCACGACGATGGTATCCTATTCTTAAGGATCAATTCGTTACTATGACGCATTGCCAAGGACTCAATGCATGGTGGGTAGAAGCCTGCATTGCCCCAGTCGATGACCCAGAGCCTGCCACCTTTATCCAAAATGATGTTCGTCATGTTGAGATCGCCGTGGACGAACGTCGGTGTCCAGTCGAAGTCTGTGTTCGGCAAGGGCTCAGGGCGTTCGTTCAAACTGATGTCTCTTCCCGCAAGCGTTTCCCAACCGAGGTAGGCTACGTGAGTGCAGAACCGGCGAAAGGATACGATACTGTCAAATGGACCATAATCGCCTTCCGAGAAAAATATACCGCTAACGTATCCATCGTGTAAATGGCCCGCATTAGGTCGTTTGAGCATTCGAAGCTGCTTGACGTATGTACGTAGCGTGCAGGCGATACGGAATTGCATGAACCAGGTTTGCATATCCCAACATTCGTACAGCATTTCGCCATCAATGAAATCCATCAATAAAGACGGCAGATGGTGGTGATAGAAATTGGGTATGGGGATCGTCGTATGCCGGCGTACGAATTCCATGCTTGCACGTTCAAAAGGACCAGATTCTTTTGCGACCAGAGAAGGAGTGATATGGTGGACACGCGGTGAGCCCCAGCTGTGTTCAATCTGTAGCCGGTGCTTCAATTCACGGTTCCAGGCAGCTGTCATCGTATCATTCGCGAGCCTCTCGACATCATCTTGAGTTTGAACCATAGCTAGCTCGGCATTGACCTGCGACTAAGATGAGATACGGCTGAAAGACGAGGAGTCAATGACGTACGTCAATAGCCGGTCTGCTTGTCGGGAGAGAAAATAGAGTTGCAACAAAATCAAGAAACAAGGAGCAGGAGCGCTGCAACAACACCTTCCAGCTCAATGATTTCGGCAGTGGGTCATGACTATTGGCTGAAGGGATATGTAAATCATGCTGCGCAGCGTCGTAATAATGCCTTTTGACATACCAGCATAATCCATGACCTTCCGGATTCCTTCCTCGGTAGTAATGTTGACAGCAAAGCAGTCGCACACGAATTCGCAAGGCAGCCAGTGCATTTGGCATAAGTAGGAGAAGTATTCCTCGGAGCCATCCACAGCAATAAGATCAGGCTTCGTAAGAAGAATACATGTCGATGCGGAGGATTGTCTAGCCAGCGCCATAGTTTTGTCCGATATTTGGTCTGGTCGTGAAGCATCTACCAGGACAAACGACACGGAAGTCAAGTTGGAGGGCGGCTTGGCGACTATCTGCGCATCGAATATGAAGGCCACCTTGTCTTGATTCCGGATGTAGATATGCTTGTGCTGCGTCACGGTCAAAAAGCTTACTGGTAGGCGTTTGCGAATACGACAACTCGAAAATCATCTACTCACAAGTGCAGATGCCAGCGTTTTCTTCCCCGCTCCTTGATCACCGTGAATCGTCACGGATACAGGATACGCCACTGATGAATGCATGAGGTCGTCCGAAGTGCGCAAGACGGTAAAGCTCGAGCGACTGGTCCTGTCCGTGAAGCCTAGGAAACCAAGTAGACCGCCACAGACAGCCACTCGGCGCTTTTGAATAGTCACGCGTCCGAGGAGGTGTTAGAGTCCCGGCCGTTGGTCATGGTGATTTGGCTCCGTTCACGTGTATGGTCCCCGCGACGATTTTGCAGCCGTCTGTCTACTGATCTAATTTCGACATCGATTCTCGACAATTGAAGGATCCGGACACTCCGGCAAGTGGCGCTCAATGGTCACGCTATGCTCGTAACGATTTCTCGCATTTCTCGTTGTACTAATCAGAATATGCGCAGGGCGTCATTTCTCTGCTCGAAGTTGAGCCAAAACAACCCAAGTTATCGAAAAGAAACACCGGCAAATCTGTGAATGAAGCCTAAATAAACATTATCCCAAAATTTCTCCTCATCCTCCGATGTTGCACCAGCGATAAATTGGCGATATCGTGACCACGATGATGGTACTGTATCTTGAAGAATCATTTCGTTGCTGTGACGCATTGCTAGCGACTCGATGCACGGCGGATAGAAGCCTGCATTGCCCCAGTCAATAAGCCAGAGTCTACCACGTTTGTCCAGAATGATGTTCGTCATGTTGAGATCACCATGGACGAACGTAGGCGACCAGTCGAAGTTTTTATTTGGCAGGGGCTCTTGGGGTTCGTATGAACTGAGGGCTCTCCTCGCAAGTATTTCCCAGCCGAGGTAAGCGACCCGCGTGCAAAATCGACGGAAGGAAGATATACTCTCGAATGGGCCATAGTCTCCCTCTGAGAAGAATATTCCGTTGACGTACCCATCTTCCACGTGGCCCACATTAGGTCGTTTGAGTGTTCGAAGCTGGTTAATATACGTACGCAGCGTGCAGGCGATACGGAATTGCATGAACCACGTTTGCCTATCCCAGCACTCATAGAGCATTTCTCCGTCGACAAAATCCATTAGCAGGGATCCTAGATGGCTGTGATAGAGGTTGGGGATGAGGATCGTGGTATGTTTGCGTACATATTCCATGGTCGCACGTTCGAAAGAACCGGTCTCTTTCACGACGAGAGACGGGGTGATACGATGCACACCAGGGGTTCCCCAACTGGGATTGATACGCAGGCGATGCTTCAAATCATCGTTCCAGGCAATAGTCCTCGTATCGTCTTGCAGCCTATCAACGTCATCTTGAGTCTGAACAGCAGCTAGCTCGGCGTCGATCTGCAACTGTTATTAGGTACGGCTCAAAGGATATAGATAGGTGTGGCGTACATCGATAGGAGGCCTGTCAGTCGGGAGGGAGAATAGAGTCGCGATGAAATCGAGGCACGAGGAGCAGGAGCGTTGCAAGAACGCCTTCCAGCTGAGTGGTTTCGGCAGTGGCGCGACACTGTTCGCTAGATGAAATATAAATTATGCTGTGCAACACCGAGAGAGGAGTATATAACATACCAGCGTAATGCATGACCTGGCATATTCCTTTATCGGAAGTAATGTTGATAGCAAAGCAATCACAGTCAAATTCGGAAGGCAGCCGGTGCATCTGGTATAAGTAAGAGAAATAATCGTTGGATCCTTCCGCAGAGATGAGATCAGGTTTCGTCAGAAGAATGCATGTTAGCGCAGAGGATTCCCTCGCTAGCGACATGACTTCATTTGATATTTGTTTTGGATGTGCTGCATCTACGAGGACGAATGACACGGAGGCTAAGTTCTTGGTTGACTCGTTTGCTAGCTGCGCTTTGAATAAGAACGCTGCATTGTCTTGATCACGAATGTAGACGTGCTTGTGCTGCGGAAGACTCAGTGAGTGCTTGCAGATGCGTGCGGCCCACAATACGAACTACTCACAAGCGCAGATACCAGCGTTTTCTTCCCTGTTCCTTGTTCACCGTGGATTGTCACGGACACAGGATACGATGCCGATGTATGCATGAAGATCGCCTGAAGTGCGCAGGAGATGGCGTAGCTCAAGGGACTGGTCCTGTATGTGAAGCCTAGGGGACCGAGTAAAGGAACAGTGATTGGCCGTGGGACTTTTGAAACGTTCCTTCAACGTTCGCAGACGCCACGCGCTCGGAGTCACAGGCGCAACTATCACGGCGCGCCTATGGTCACCCCCATTATTTGGACTGAGCAGATTTCATTCGGATGCACACTTATTTCAATACACAGCTTACCAATTGTATAGCAAAATCATTCGGAAGGAGCCTGCATTACGATTCCTGCTAAGGTAATCGTCTATTATGGGGTTCTGTACAGGGGAAATCGAGACGGACGCGTCAGATTTAAACGAGTCTGGACTAGGAGTTAAGCGTCTGTGGCTGTGCAAAATTCCGCGGCAGTCTGCGAGGAAGAGAGTGCAGGTTCGATTCTCCCTCATGCCACATTACTATAATTGTAATTTTATTGATTGTATCTGCCATACTTAAACCAATGAGTTATTGAAGTCAGATTCCGAGTTTTTACCTCTACCTTCTATCAGGGATCATATCATAACACTCAGTAAGAGAAAATGTGCCCATCCGGTCATTGTCATACATCGGAGCTGGTGGAACAGCCGTTCAGCGTCGGCATGGGATGGTGGGTTCAACTCTCCATCGTGCACATTTTTCTTTCACTTCAAAAAATCAGATTTAACCATGAATCATCTTCGGGTATCTCCAAGACCTTGTTCTATCTTGAAACGAGTTTTGAACTTATCCCAATATGCTTGATACTCTGGTACATCAATAAGATACTTCAAATTTGGTTCAAGCAAGACGATCCTTATGGATTATATCATCACAGCAAACCCAATGAATCTGCAAGGAATCGTATTGCCGTGCGATGCATCGGCCTCTCCACCCAAGTACGTAGTACATTTATAAATTTATCCTCTAATATCTCTAGGCCTTCTTGAACTCGACGACAGACATCTCGACCCCGTCCCAAAATTTGACGAACTCTAACCCCGCCTTCAGCCTGGTACCCATACAACGTCAGTAAATTCGGAGTGGCCGTAGTTGTCAAACCGGAGTGGTACGTACCCCAGTTGCACGAAGTCATCCAACGTGCGTTCCTTCGCGTTCAAAAGGCTCATCATGTTCACATCCATGCAGAATGGCCGCGCGCCGCCGGCACCATAGTTGGGGAGGAGCGGCTTCGGAGCTTCTTTGACAGTCTCCGAGTCGCGCGCCCCCTTTGCATTTGGGACCGGGCTCGTGAGCACATAGTCGTCTGGATCGGGAAGCATCAACAATGTGATACGGGTCAAATGTCTCATTGGAGATACGTACGGACGAGCAAACGGCTTTCAGGTTTCATCGCTCTGGAGATGTTCGTGAGGATGACAATGCAGGCGGCATCGGGCCAGTCGTGGATAATCATGCGCATCTGTTCGAGAAGATATCAGCAACATAACGGGTGACGCAACTGTAGATATGTACGTAGTATACGTCTTGACCTGGTACCGGAGAATCCTTGAAGAAATCGATTGGGACGAAAGAGATGCGATTCTCCTTCAAAGCGCTCGGGCACTCGAGGGCCCAGTGCTAGATCAAGTATTGTCAGAGTAATTCCAGCAGATGCGAGTGATCGAGCATACCCTCTTCGCCTCTTCGATGACATGAGGTTGATCCTGCAGCGTCAACTGCAGCCGGGAGTGCGCCCTTGCGACTGGGATAAGTACCCCACCGACGCCGCCGCCGATGTCGCACCAGGTCGCGCCGGCAGGTAGTAGATCGATAGGATATACTGAGGTGGAACCCATCAATCAATGTGGATGCTTCAAATGGTGTGAAGATAGGAGAGCGTACCATCCTGCACACCTCCGAGTTGGAAGGCAGTCATCGCCTTTCCGAATCTCTGCAATCAGATGTTAGAAGTGTGTTGGGCGAGTCAACGTAGGGTCTGGAGTTTCACCTCGCTATCCTCGGGCTGTATGCAGAGAGATATAAGGTTACGATAGCAAGACATACATAAAGTATGGCAATCACTTACGCGTTCCGCCAAATATCCAAAGAAGGTCTCCCCGATCGCGTACATGAAGGAGCATTTGTCGGGAGCGTCAGAGGGACCGTGTACGGGATCCTTGAGAGCCTCGTAGAGCTTTCCCCAAGCCTGCGGCGTGCAGAGATTCTCAAATGAGACGATGAGAGCAGTCAGCGGGGCCGAGGAGCGTAGCGCGTAAGAAAGACGATTATTCGCGAAGACGTCTTTGGAGACTGTGGCTGCTAGTAAATACCTCGGGTTAACCGAAATGGGAGCGGTGCCGCTGACCTTCGCGGAAGCAATGCTTCTGGGCAAGAAGACGAAGAACGCGGGCAAGCTTATCGGCTGGCAGGCCCACTTGCTTCGCAACCTTGTTGACGTGCAGACCTTGGGGAGTGTCCTCGAGGACGTCTGGGATCTTGGCTTGCAAAGCGACGCGAAGACAGGAATCCTCGAGCGGGGCCCATGCTCTCTGTCAATTTGATTCAATCATTGAGGTCAGAAAATCGTAACATAAATCAAGTACTCACCGTAAGCAGACTGACAAATGTCGGGGCCAGAATGCTACAGAGCTGGTGGTAGGCGCCCTCAAGAAGGCGTACAGCGCGTAACAACTCCGGGGCAGAGGCGCGGGTGCTGTCCGTTTCGGGGTCATCGAGCGAGGGGATACGTCCAGTCTCACGTTCCCAGAAGTTTGCTGCATCTTCTGCGGCAGAGGTGATGAGGCCTAGTAGGACATGGATGTCGTCGTTGTGTTTCTGGTTCTGGGGCGCCATGATGAGTGCTGAGAATTTTCGAGGCCACTTCGCGCCTTATATATCGCACGGAGCTGTTGAACCACGGCTGAAGCGGCAGGAGGAATTATCGGGTAGCCGATGGTACGTGCTGCGTACACTCAATATTGCATGATATCCGCCAAGCTGCGAGATCGACGACATCGCAAAGGGGCAGCCAGCGTGTCTACCACAGCTACATTTTAGCAATACCGATACTGCGATGCAGGTAAGACAGCGAGCTATGTCCAGTCAGTTCCGAGGAGTTGAAGGAGGATCGTGTCTGCGGAGGATGGCCGAACGCGAGTCACGGATGCCGAAGACTGCGAACGCGTCGGCACCGCGGGTCAGCGCAGCGTCAGAGTACGCCGCAGGCTTGCTTACTCGGAAAGAAATTCGCATGGATGGAACACTACCTAAATTACGTGTATCTCGAGAGACCTGTCGAAAGAACCATTGTGGTTAACACGTCCGTCAATGAACAGCTTACGACTCGGCCACTGCCAGCCTCGAGCAAATTGTCTGCAGAGCATTTTCGGAAATATTTCCCAAGCGCATCACAGACATGGAAATGGTTATGTTAGGCAGTTTTCAGCAGATTAGACATGCGAATAGTGTCCTCACCTCGTTGGAACTTTCGACGTCGAGATGGGAAGCGACTGGGCCGGAGTCGCCGACTCGGAGTCTTGGCGCTTAACCTCGTCATGCTGACAAGCATGTGACTATATGATAAAGTCACCTGACAGGCGCGTCGCTCACCAAATATTTCTCTGACGAATCGAGCGCTCCTCGAGTCGACACCCGCTCACAGTGGCGATCGTATCTCATTCTCCCTATCACATTCAAATTCTATAATATACACTCTAAGAAAGCTGAGACGAAAATACCCCCTACTATCTTTGCAATCCGGGCACCCCGCATCCCACAGAACCCATCATCCGTTTCAGCCTTGACAGAGATCAGCGCCAACACGCCGCATAGGCTTAGTGGGCGCTGCCGATGGCCACTGCGTACCGCAACACAACACAACTTTTGATGATGCCTCCCCTGTCGGTAAGTGTATTCTCATGTTCATATCCGCGGTGCCGGAGCTTTGCGAGCTGGTCCTCCCAGGGAGACCAAGCACAGATATCTGTATCTGGAAACCGATGTGCAGCCGAAGAAGTAGAGCGCTAAATATCATTTGTGAGTTCGCCCAGCAATGGTATGAGGCGCAGAAACAGGCCGAGTGCACCCACTGCCAGGGTGCGGACGCTGACGCGCGCTTGTCGCTCGGTAGTCAAGATCCAGCACTCAATTGCAGCGCGTATGTCTGACGTCTTCTCTGCATCTCCGAGTTTGCCCTGTGCGACTTTCTATGCATGCGTGTACATGAAGCGCTGGAGACGCCATCTCGGGGTGCAGCTGCCCCGTTAGACCGTCACGTTCCGCGCTGGCCTCGCTTCCACATCCACATATGCAGATCGCGATACGGTGCGAGCGGAGAGCGCGTGCCTTCCTCCCCAGGCTGAAACGGCGTATAGACGAGGTGTGATTGCTCTTGCAGCACGCAGGCCGGAACCGGGATGTCAGCAGGATATGTCATTCCCGGAGAGCACATTCCAGAATCCAGATAACGGAGGATAGCCTTAGAAGTAAGAATAACAACAAACAACATCGCGATGGGCAGCGAGGACGAACAGATAGACGAACAGATACAACAAACAAAGACGAGGGCAGCGCAGGGAGATATCTGTACGGGGACGAACGTGTGTGCGTGCGTGGGCGTGGGCGTGTGTGGGTGCAACAGGGACGGCAGGCATGTACGAGTACAGGCTAAGGGTGTGATAGGGTAAGCCAAGACGTGGTATTTACAGTAAGCGGGCGCAGATGGCAGGGGCGGGCAGCGGGGATAGAGCGAACGAAGGAGGGCCAAAGGAGGGAAAGAGGCACTAGACACGCACCGCAATCGCGACGGAACGCGGGCCAAAAACGAAAACAACGTACATGAGCGCCCACAGGCACTCGCGAAGAGTCCGTACTGGAGATGCAGATGCAGACGGCGGGCGCAAGCGTCCGTCGTGAGAATGAGAATCGTACACTTGAACGTCGGCGAGCTCATTCCTCAGGCCCGCCCACGCCGTACATCGAGCTCTGCGCGGGTCCCGTCCTATCGAACGGGTTATACCCCGTCCCGCGCACAGCTGCAGGAATGAGGTTCTGCGGGTCGGATACATGTACGCGCGGGAGCGGCGGCGACGGCTGCGCGTGCGACGACGACGCCGCGGGCGGGGAGTTCGCATTCAGGTCGAACGGGTTGTAGCCCGTTCCGCGGACCGCAGCTGGTATGAGATTCTGCGGGTCCGACGCGCGGTGGCGCGGCAGGGGCGGCGAGGGCTGGGGATGGGATGAGGTGGGGGGCGAGCCTGCGTTTGCATTTGCGTTGGCCGGCGGGGAGTAGGGATTGCGCAGCGAGACGGGCGGAGGTTGCGCGGCGGCGGGCGGTGATTGCGGGATGTGCGTCGGCGCGGGGGGGAATGGAAACTCGGAGAGGGACGGCAGCGTCGATGTCGACTGCGATGCTTCTGTCATGTACGTCCCGGACCCCGAAATTGGCGTGCCGGAGCGGGAGTGCGCGTGCGGGCTCGGCGCGCGGTCGCGCTTGCCTGGTGGGGCAGGGTTCAGGTAGTTGGACGGCAGTGGCGGGACCGGCGGCGGGGGCGACCCTGGCGACTGATGTGACAGCGCCGTCGTGTAGCTTGTTGCGTTCGAGGAATGCGGTGTTGGCAGTGGGCGTGGCGAGGGGCGCACAGATGAGGTTGTGCCTGCCGTCGCTGCGGTTGATTGCGGGGTACCGCCGTTGAAAGCTGGAGACTGCTCCGGCGATTCGTAGATGGGTGGCGGGGGGCTATACGGCCGCTTCAAGTCAGAGAGCCCAGCGGAAGAGGGCAGGGCAGGAAGCGGGGGGCGCAACGGAAGAATTCTCCTATCTGACGAGGCTGTTATTGGAGGGGCCGTCAATGGCTGGACGCGTCGTGTCAGCGAGCTCTAACCCAACCCAACCCAGACTTCACTCACATTTTCGCGTTTTGACATCGGCGTCGGCGGGACCACGTCCAAGCTGCGCCTATCGTCCGTATCCACCGTATCCCTCTTCGAGCTCCTCCACGTCCAGCTATGCGCAGGGCTCGCACTCCCACTGCCACTGGTGCTCCCCCTGCCCCAAATGCGCGACCATGAGCCATGCGTCGCGCGCGTCGACGCGGGCGAGAGCGTGGTGCGCGTGCTCGGGGACATCGTCGTGCGTGTGTGGAGCGAGAAATTGTCGCCGGTGCGCGAGATGAGTATCACGCTCGTCGCGTCCTGCCGCAGGTCGACCACGCCGTGCGAGCCCTCGCTGTCCGCCTCGTCGCTCACGGGCGTGTAGCCCGCATGCCCCGTGTTCGCCGTCCCGTTCGCGCCCCCGGGGCGCGCGATCGCGCTGAGGATCGCGCTGAGGTCGAGCGAGCGCTTCCACCGCGTGCTCGCCGTGCCCGCGGCCATGTCGGCCGCGACCATGCTCATCGTCTTCTCGCCCGCGCCGAGTCCGTCCCCAGCTGTGTTGTCGTTCGTCATGTCCAGCTCGACATCGCCCGGCTCCTCCTCTTTGATTCTGCCCATCTCGTGGTGCGGCGAAGGATCCTCCTTGAAGTCCTCCGGGTCGACGTCGAACTTCGACCCTGCGGTCTGCGAGCGCACGGGCACCGCGCGCCCGCGGAGCAGCCTGCGCACAGCTAACGCGAAGACGCCCCATAGACCCTTACTCTTATCAGGCTCCGGCGACACGACTGAGGACACGTCGCTCGCGCGGCTGGCACTCCGCGGCTTGAGGAGCGATGCGTGCGCCGCCTCTTCACCGGTAGAGTCGCCGCGCTGGTGAACACGTCTGCGGCGACGGCGTCGCCGGCGCAGGTAGACCCAGAGCACGCCGCCTGCGATGAGCAGGATGAGCGCGACGAGGATGGGCGCGATGATCTGGATGGCGCTCCATCCGGACTTGGGCTGTGATGCTGCACGGGTGATGCGGTGTTGAATGCCGACGAACAAACACGCAAGCAAGCAGGTACGACGTACGATTGAGCGCCTTCTGCAGATCGAACGTGCCGTGCGAGGTCAGGGGGTCGAACGCCCACGACGGGACGTGCGCAGCGGTTGCCGCGGCGTGGTACGGCACATCGTTGTATGTCGGGGGATTGCACGCCGCGGCCCACGACGGGAAGTCGGGGAGCGACGTCGTCCCGGTATCCGAGGACGAGGTGTTGCACAGTGCGCATGCGGCAAGCAGGTTGTACATGACGGTGTTGCTGCGGGGGCATGGGGTCAGCTGCCAGCGGTGGGAGCGCAGATTCGCGGACGGGGGAGCACGCGGGGACGCTGCCAGCATGAGAACGCGATAACAGGCTCGCGGGCGCACAGGGCGCGGATGCAAGTCCGTGCGACGCCTGGGCGCCTTGCGCGAGAAGAAAGGAAGCAGCGGGGTGCTTCTCTCCATAATGGAGGTCTGGAAGCACTCGCGCGTGGTCCGGCACAGGCGCTCGTCTGCATCTAAAGATATCGCGATACGGGAAATGGGTCCGGCGGTGCGATGTGGCGTGCAGCGCCCCGAGGGCAAGAGGGGAGGTTAAGAGAACAGAAGCTCACCATGAGCACTGGTCGCCGGCTGTGCGTCGGGGGTGTCGGTGACGGCGGTGAGCCGAGTAGACTGGCTGGCAGGGCGGCATGACGTACCTTTCTGGGGGTCCGGGGTGCTGTTGCATGGCGATGCGAGGTTGCGCGCGACCGTGCAGGGTGTGTCACCGCGGTCGTTGTTCAACTATGAGGCAACGGTCAGTCTTTGGCCCTCGAATGAGACGACTATGACGCACTGAAGTGAACTCTTGGGTGCATGTGTCGTTCTTTCGGAGGTAGGTGAGTCACGATCGTCTTCAAGGAGATGCAAAGGACATCATGACATACTTGGGCGAACACGACACTGAGTGACGAGATGTACCAGAACAGGAACAGACGGTGGTACCGGCGGGGGACGTGCATCACATACGGTAAGAGGGGGCGGTGAAGGGGGAGAGGAGGGAGAGGAGAGAGAGGAAGGTTAGGAAGGAGAGGGGAGGAAGGAGGGGATAGAAGGACGTGATTTCGGCTTGCGGAGGGAAGATTTAGATACTGTGAGAGAGGCCTGTCTTCCAGCGCCCGGGACGGGGCCTCCGGCAATCTCGTTGAGCGCCTCGATGATCTGGACGCACTGATTCTGGTTCCGGAATGGTGCCCGAAGCTGCGAGCTACAGCCTTTTGCCCCAGCAATTGCCAGACGCTTCGTGCATCAACGGAAGGCTCGAGGTGGAAAGAGAGGATGAGCCGAGCAGACTCACCAGGGCGTACAAATGATCGCCCGCTGATCGGCACCAAAGTGCTGGGGTCATCACCATCAAACGCGAGATCTGCAGATCTTTCCGCCCTGCATCATCCAACAGTCATGTCGTCGTCAACATCCCCGCGCTTGCTGTCGCTTTTTTTTTTTTTTTTTTTTTTTTTTTTTGGAATATATTAGCCTATGCGAGCACATCACTCGATAAGACTTTACATGCGCTATGAGCCCAATCCCGCCGCCGCCCGATGTGTCGAGTGTGACCGGATGAAGCTTTGAATATATGATTTTGAAGTGCGAGTCGTCGATTGGCGTTAAGTGCTCCTTTGCCAGGGCCTAAGCCCCGAGACAGGGTGAAGACCCCGAATCAGGGCATGAGCCCCGAACAAGATTGCACGGATCGGATGAGGGGGAGAGTATGTAGGTGCAGAGAGGCTTACTGGTGTGATGCCGAGGTGGAGTTGATGAGCGGGTGGTAGCTGTCGCTTTCAACCCCGGATCCTTCATAAACATCCTTCTGACAATATTATTGCGAGCCCTCAAAACACTCCAGTCTCTCCACGCTGCATCGCCCTGCCCGCTGACCCCACTCCCATCTGCCGAACGTATGCAGGAGGCTGTGACCGCAGAGTGAGCTCAGCTCGAGAGACATGCATTGTAGTGAGTTGTCGTCGGCACTCACGCTCTTGTGTTCAAATCAAATGATGCATGCATCGGTCGTCCCGGCACTTGCGTCCTGACGAGACGACTAGGCACATGTACAGGGTACGACAAAATTTTCGAGTCGTCAGCAGAAGCAAATGTCCAGTGGCACTGGTTTGTCGATATCGGTGAGCGCTGAGGCTATTATCTGACGAGCTGCGAAGGTTATTAGCCTCTCATAGACATCGTCATCGACGACGAGTACCGGTGATGACGTCGACTGGCCATGGTTACCAACATGTTACTATGCTCATCTGCAGGGATCCTCCACTTATGCTTCTCACGAACGATCTGCCACAGACCGCATTCGTGGAAGAACACGTGTTCTTCAATGGGGTGAACAGGCTTGAGTCTACCTCGAAGTAACGTAGACGCCTCGGGAGATCTATACTCTCGGCGTTCTGAAAATTTCATTGCGATCTCATTTCCTGTGTCCTTCTCATCCCACTTTCATTTGTACTTACCCCATTCCACAGAACAGCACGCGAATTCGAAGCACCTGCGTTTCGTACTTTCATAGCACGTCACACATGCACGGAAAACGTCCAGCCGGCCGTGCGTCGCTTCTGCACTAGCACCGCTGCCGTGATTGACGCGATAGTGGTGAGATTTGTCTGACACACGCACGCAGGCCACGGCCATTCGGAACTGCATCATTGGAGCAGCGGCATGCCCCGCGGGGGTTCCAGCGACGCTTAATTGCATCCCCGACGTCCGCGAAGCTAGGAATGACCTTTCCGGCGCCAGTTCGAGGAAGATAGCGCTACCCGTCCCCGCCTTACGCGTTTTGTGTTGGACCCACATGTTCTGAATCGCATTGCTGTCTCCAAGTATATGTATTGGGTGGAGTACAGACGGCGTGCTCGCGATACCATACCCAGATAGGTCGAGCTTCCCTGCATGGAAAGCATACAAGTATTCTAACGCCTCCGCCAGTGGACACGAAGCATCCCGTTATATGGGCGACTCAATATCTTCCTCGGACGCTTGTTTCGCGGTACTTCTCCGCCGCTAGAATCCCGACGTAGCGTTATCTTCGCATCCCGGCCCAATTCCGCGCCCTCAAGAACGTCTTCGTGTTCTACGCGCTCTGGTTTGTGTCACCTTCATTCAATCCAAAAATCCCATAGCTTACCACACCATCTCTAGTTTAGTGTCTGTGCTGTACATTTCGCGATTCTCGTCGGGCTTCGCGTAGAGGATTTGAATACACGTGCATCGGTCATGTGCCAGACGAATCTACTCACATGACGAGTTCGGCTTTTCCCGTCAGTCGCCTCCTTGCCAAGTCTCCAGCAGTACTCCATGGCCACGGGCCGACACTGTGTTATTCCCACCGCACTGCAGATATGACAAGGCTGCCTTTCGAGACTCGCTGTAAGCGTTCATACGCGATGTGGTCTCGGGCCGAACCATCAGTACAGAAGATGCTTGGGCTCGGGTGCGATGCGCACGCTCAAGATAAGCGCATACATGTACGTGGTAAGTTATCTGGATGCTATTTGTTCCATTTCTGCCTTGCATTAAACTTCCATGCTGTAGGGATATTATGATTCGCACCAGTAATGCACAGATTAGCGGTGGCTTTTCATATCCCCGTTTGGCACTTTTTTCGGAGCAATTCCTCGAGGAAGCCGAAACTACCTTCTTTAAGCAACCTCGCGTTTCTCTTCGATCTTTCACAAGCGCGACGCGACCCGACTGTACAGCAACTACAATCATCTGCACATTCCACACAGAAGTCAAGAAGTTCTTCTTCGCCTCCATCTCACTAATCATCACGAATGCCTGCTGCGTCAGTAGCCTCTACTGACAAATACGAGGTATTCAGTGTCCTCGGCATCGCGTTCGACATTATACTGCCGCACACACCATCAGCACTCCACACTCGTATGTCGCCTCGATAACGTCCATCTACATGCACTCCTCGAGAATTTCTCACACCAGATAGGCGCCCGCTCGCCGCGGCCCTCGCACATCAAGCCGCACGTCTCGCTCGACCCGCGCACCGGCGTGGTATTTGCAAACCATTATGCGTCACCTGCTCGCTGCGTGATGTACCTTAGGCACCCTGCGCGGTGCAGCGTCTCAATCAAGGTATCTGTTCACGACCAGGATAACACTTCCCACTTCAATTGATGCGCCCACGTAACAGGTAATGCGCAACACAATATAAAAGACACCTCACGAACTGCATACCTCCACACCAATCTCCCCTCGTGCACCACACTTCAACTCTAACTTCAACTCTGCACCCATGTCGACCGACAGCACCCAAACCCAACGCAAAGCGGACATATCCGCGCTCATCGGGATCATCTCGTCAGCCGCCACGAGCGCGATGGCCGCATGGGACCAGGAGGCAGGCGGCGTCCCCGCGCTCGACGCGCCCGTCACCGACAGCGCGCGCGCGGTCAACTCGCCCGACCTCCTGCGCGCCGTGCGCCTCCTCGAGGGCGCGTGCAGTCAGCTGTGCGCCGTGCTCTCGCCGACGTTTATATCCGTCGTAAACGTGCGTACAACTCGACCCGCATATCCTGTCATCTGCTGGTGGTTATATGCTGATTGTGAGAACGATGGGCATGTGCTATAGAGGGCGTGGGCCCCGCTCGACGCGGCGTGCCTGCGCGTCGCGGTCGACGCGAAGATCCCAGACGTGCTCGAGGGCCATGCGGACGGCCTGCACGTCTCTGAAATCGCAGCACAGACGGGGCTCCCGCCCGACAAGCTCGCGCGCACGCTGCGCGTGCTAAGCACGAAGCACTGTTTCCGCGAAGGTACATACCCCCACCCCCACCCATCTACCCACACCCTACTCCGCTCCGCTCCCTTTCCCCACGATCACTGACCCGCTCCCTCCTACGCGCCCAGTCGCAAAAGACACCTTCGCGAACAACCGCCTCTCGTACGCGCTGCGCGCGCCGCTGCGCCTGACGGACCTCGTGTGGACGTTCGAGCACATCTGCAACCCGCCCGCGTGGGCACATCTCTCGGACACGCTCGCGGACCCCGCGTATGGGCCCTCGGACGACCTCGCGAGGAGTGCGTTCAGCTGGGGCGTGAGAGAGAAGATGCCGGAGACGCCGTTGTTTAAGTATCTGGCTGCGAGGGTGCGTGTTTGAGTTGGAGATTTTTTTGTTGGTGGTGGTGGCTGATGGGGTTGGTTCTGTTTTGGGGCAGCCTGCGGAGAGTGAGGTGCGTTTGTTTTATGGATGCCGTGGACTGCGTAAACCTGACGAGAAGATAGCGTTTTGGGAAAGCTATGACGGCGTGGCAGCTTGGCGGCGTGCAAGAATGTGCGTATGCCTGTCTCTCTACACGATAGATCCTTTCTAATTACCGTGTGAATATGCCAGTTTATCCCATCGCTGACTTGCCGGAGAGCACGACGTGGTGCGACATCGGCGGTGGGATGGGCGGCGTCCTCATACCAGTGGTGAACAAAAACCCACAGCTGCGTGTCACCTTGCAGGATCAGCCGCATGTGGTTGAAGAGGCGAAGAAAGTGCGTTCTGTTATTCCCGATTCTCATCTATCCAAATGCCTACTGACCGAGAGTAGAACTTTGCGAAAGAGTGCCCAGACGCGCTGAAGGAAAACCGCATATCGTTTGTGCCCATCAATTTCTTCACCGAATCGCCCGTGCCGGACCAAGACATCTACTACGTTCGTACCGTCGATGTCAGTAAGGTTTGTATTCTTTCTGATCTTCGTATCGGCAGATGCGCATGATCATCCATGATTGGCCTGATGCCACCTGCGTCGACATTCTGTCCAACATCCGCAAAACTATGAAGCCCTCGAGCCGCCTTCTCATCCGTGCGTACAGCCCTTCCGCTCACTTTTCCTCTATATTCCTCGATTCTGACCGCGGTGGCGGGCAGATGACTATGTGCTGATAAGCTCCGTCGCGGCGTCCGAAGGCGCCCTCGAAACACGAGGCGACGTAGCGCCTAGCCCGCTCCTCCCAAACTACGGCGCGGGGGGGACGCGTCCATTCTACATGGACGTCAACATGATGTGCATGTTGAATGCGAAGGAGCGCTCGCTGGACGATATGATTGAGCTCGGGTGCGTCGGGGTTTCTTCATCTCCACGTGTAATGAGTGGTATATTCAACACTGATGGTAAAATTATTGCAGTCAGAAGGCAGGGCTGGCGTTTGTGAAGTTCTGGGACTGTGTGGAAATGTCCATCGTAGAGTTTAAAACTGCGTAAGGCTCAAATGTATTAGTACTAACTATGCTAGGATTGGACATTGTCATGCCGCCGGCTCTTCGCCCCACACGTGCACCGTCAGACGCTGAGAATAAACGTAGCGGTGCAAGCACTACGTCTCATTCTCTTACTACATATAGCGGACTCCAAAATTTTTACTTCAAAATGGGAGGGAGCTGGCAATTCCTTCCGATGCGGGTCCAGCGCCATGCGAATCTACTCACATGAAGACTTCGGCCTTTCCCACCACACTGTAATCGCTGTAAGCGTTCATACGCGATGTAGCATCGGGCCGTATGTGATTTGGTTCAGATGTGATGCTCAGGATGAGTGCATATATGGCCTACACGCGGTGAGCCATCCAGATGCTACTCGGTTCGTTCCTGCTGTTCATTAAATTCCCGGGTTAATCTGTGCTCATGTCACACGGTGCAGCTCAACGGTGACTTTCGTAGTATGACCATGCTCCCCCATATCCTCCGACTAACAACCTTGTTTCTTCCGGATCCTGCCCCCTTTTTCGAACTTTTGTTCTTTTTCAGAAACCTATCCTGAAAGAACATGCATTTTTTCGAGAAACTTGGCATTGGCATCGACTTGAACCAGCGGATTAAATCATCGGTGGCGAGCCATTGCATTCAGTCGTCGACGAGCATTGAACAAATGGATATAAGGCGCATGGCGCACTCCTCTCCTCCATCTCCCACACTCATGACGCGACTCGATGTAAGTACAATCATCTAGATGTCCCAAAGGTCAGGAGGGTTGATCTTAGTCCTACAGAATTCCTAATCATCACGAATGCCTCGTCACTTGCCTGTACTGACAAATGCAAGTGCTCATTGTCCTCGGCACCAGTATTCGAATTACACTGATATGCATGCAGTCATCACTCCCCACTGGATTATCTCCCTTGGTATCATCCGTCGGTGTCCAGAGTTCAACCAGATTTTCTCACAAGTCAGGCGCTCAACTGGCGCTTATTGAACACGACCCCCACACATCGAGCCTCAAGCAGCTGAAGCTTTCGGTCGATCCGCACACCGGTCAATTATTTGCGAACCACGATGCATCATCTGCGTGCTGGTGATATACATTAGGCGCCCTGCCCGGTGCCCGGTCTGAAATGAGGTCCCCTTTTGCGATGCGTGCAAAGCATCTCACTTCAATGTATGTGGCCACATAAATCAAGCAACGCGCAAAAATTTATATAAGACACCCCACAATGCAGATACCTACTCGCCAACCACTCCTGGGGATCTCCTCCTCGCACTCCACCTCCAACTTCATCGTACACCATGTCAACCGACGCCAGCACCACCACCGCTGAAATATCCGCGCTCATCGAGCTTATCTCGTCGTCCGCAGCGAGCGCGATAGCCGCATGGGACCAGGAGGCAGGCGGTGTCCCCGCGCTAGATGCACCCGTCGCGGACAGCACGCGGACGGGCAACTCGCCCGACCTCCTGCGCGCCGTGCGGCTCCTTGAGGGCGCGTGCAGCCAGCTGTGCGCCGTGCTCTCGCCGACGTTCATATCGGTTGTTAACGTACGCACACCTATCCTGCATATCTTGCTACTGTGTGCTAAGGACGGTGCGGGTGTACTGTAGAGGGCGTGGGCGCCTCTCGACGGGGCATGCCTGCGCATCGCGGTCGACGCGAAGATCCCGGACGTGCTCAAGGGCCACCCAGACGGCCTGCACGTCTCCGCAATCGCGGAGCAGACAGGTCTCCCGCCGGCGAAGCTCGCGCGTGCTCTGCGTGTGCTGAGCACGAAGCACTGCTTCCGCGAAGGCACGTATGTGTGTACACACTGGCCCGCTGCGCACTGAAACCCTCCTTCGTCTAGTCGCCAAAGACACCTTCGCCAACAATCGCCTCTCGCACGCGCTGCTCGCGGAGTTGCGGCTAACGGAGCTCGTGTGGATGTTCGAGAACATCTGCAATCCGCCTGCGTGGACGCATCTCTCGGAGGCACTTGCGGATCCCGCGTATGGGCCCTCGGACGACCTCGTGCGGACCGCGTTCAGCTGGGGTATTCGTGAGAAGATGCCGGACACACCGTTGTTCAAGTATCTGGCTGCGCGGGTGGGTGGTATGATTTTGTCGTTGTGGTTTATGGTGGCTGATGAGGGGTCTGTTTGTTTTGGGATAGCCTATGGAGAGTGAGGTGCGTTGGTTTTATGGACATTGTGGACGGCGTAAAACTGAAGAGAAGCTAGCGCTTTGGTAAAGCGATGACGGCGTGGCAGCTTGGCGGGGTGCAAGATTGTGTGTATGCCATTCCGAGTTTGACGAGCTTTTCTGATTCATGCCAGTTTATCCCGTCGCTGACTTGCCGGCGAACACGACGTGGTGCGACATTGGCGGCGGGATGGGTGGTGTCCTCATACCGGTGGTGAACAAAAACCCACAGCTGCGTGGCACCTTGCAGGAACAGCCGCACGTTGTGGAGGAGGCGAAGCAAGTACGTCGTATCGTCTCCCATTCACCGTCTCTCTAGATTCACATACTCATTGTGTGTAGAACTTTGCAAAGGAGTTCCCGGACGCGCTGAGAGAGAATCGCGTGTCCTTTGTGCCCATCAATTTTCTCACTGAATCGCCCGTGCCGAACCAGGACATCTACTATGTACGTACCGTCGATGGTTGTATCGTTCGCTCGTTCTGAGCTTTGTATCGGCAGATGCGCATGATCGTTCATAACTGGCCCGATGCCGCCTGCATCGACATTCTGACCAACGTCCGCAAGGTGATGAAGCCATCCAGCCGTCTTCTAGTCCGTGCGTGCAATCTTTGAACACATGACTTTCTAACGTTGCTAATGCGGTGACGAGCACAGATGACTATGTGTTGATAAGCTCAGTGGCTGCTTCTCAAGGTGCACTCGAAATGCGAGGCGACATTGCGCCTAGCCCGCTCCTCCCTAACTATGGTGCGGGTGGAGTACGCCCATTCTACATGGACGTCACCATGATGAGCATGTTAAACGCGAAGGAGCGCTCACTGGACGATATGATTGAGCTCGGGTGCGTTGAACATTCTTCATCTCCATTTGTAACTTGGGTGGAGAGGCCGATGCATCGCACGGCAATACGATTCCTTGCAGATTCATTGGGTTTGCTGTGATGATATAATCCATAAGGATCGTCTTGCTTGAACCAAATTTGAAGTATCTTATTGATGTACCAGAGTATCAAGCATATTGGGATAAGTTCAAAACTCGTTTCAAGATAGAACAAGGTCTTGGAGATACCCGAAGATGATTCATGGTTAAATCTGATTTTTTGAAGTGAAAGAAAAATGTGCACGATGGAGAGTTGAACCCACCATCCCATGCCGACGCTGAACGGCTGTTCCACCAGCTCCGATGTATGACAATGACCGGATGGGCACATTTTCTCTTACTGAGTGTTATGATATGATCCCTGATAGAAGGTAGAGGTAAAAACTCGGAATCTGACTTCAATAACTCATTGGTTTAAGTATGGCAGATACAATCAATAAAATTACAATTATAGTAATGTGGCATGAGGGAGAATCGAACCTGCACTCTCTTCCTCGCAGACTGCCGCGGAATTTTGCACAGCCACAGACGCTTAACTCCTAGTCCAGACTCGTTTAAATCTGACGCGTCCGTCTCGATTTCCCCTGTACAGAACCCCATAATAGACGATTACCTTAGCAGGAATCGTAACGAAGTGGTATGCTCAACATCGATGACGAATTTGTTGCAGTAAGAAGGCGGGGCTTGCGTTTGTGAAATTCTGGGACTGTGTAGAGATGTCCATCGTAGAGTTCAAAGCTGCGTAAGGTTTAAATGTACTAACACTGATTATGTATGCAAAGATCAGATACCGTCTTGCCCCGGCATCCGATTCTGCGCTCATGTACAATTTCGTTCATTTAACGAGGGGCACGCTGAACGCGTAGTAGCCTCAATATACGCACCAACTTCTGACGGGTCATCTTACGTCTATCTATTCCAGGTCTTTCTCACCATCCGACCTGTATCTCATCCGCAAACTCGCCGTCCCCAGAAGGCAATCTGGACGTCATGTTGCCCCACACGTGCTCCGTCAGACGCTGAACGCAATCGTTCACCCGTACTCTCGTCGAAGTCGCCCCTCATTCAGGGGGGTGTTCATGTGCTACAATGCGCACGGCCGCCAGGGGCGTTTCTTTGGCATATGACACAGTTATCGACGCCCGTAATAACGCTCCTCTTCTTTAACTTCCCCGATGATTCACATATAAGGACTGTACTATCTGAGTAAGCAGGGTAATTCTTCCCGTTGTCATCGTTTGTATTTGTCGCCTAATGTCTGCAGCACTGGATCCCGCGCAGCGAAAGGATGAAATTCACACCCTGCTGAAACTCATTGCGTCCTCCGCCAACGATGCCGTGGCCATCTGGGAGCGGGAGGCTGGGAGCATCCCCTCCCTGGACGAGGCTCAGCCCGACAGCAATTGCGCGTCAAACCCGGATCTCCTCCGCTCCGTGAGGTCATTAGAAGGCGCATGCTTTCAGCTATGTTCTACACTGTCTCCGACATTTATCACATTGTTTATGGTACGTATCATAGAATGTCGCGGGTTAGTTCCAGGCTCAGAGATGGCATTCTTTCCCAGAAAGGAATTGCGCCGCTCGATGCGGCGTGTATTCGAGTTGCTGTGGAGGCCAAGATCCCCGATGTCTTGGAACACCATCCCGGTGGTCTGCCCGTTGCCGAAATTGCAAGGCACACAGGGCTGCCAGCCAACAAGCTTTCGCGTATTCTCCGCGTTCTAAGTTTGAAGCACTGTTTCCGTGAAGGTAAGTTGACATTAGGCCGCACCGTATTGCAGACCGGCCCTGACGACGTCGATATCAGTGTCGAAGGATACCTTCGCGAACAATCGGCTGTCCATCGCTTTGCGTTCCTCGGCGCCCTTGTCGGATCTTATTCATTGGTTTGAAAGCGTTTGCACCCCACTGGCTTGGAACAACCTCTACGATGCTCTCATGGACCCCGCAAATGGGCCCTCTGAAGAGCCCACAGTCTGTGCTTTCAGCTGGGGAGCAAAGGACACGTGTTTCGGCCATCTTCAGAAACATGTACGAAAGTTCAAACGTCTTCCACCACCACTTGCACTAACCCTCGTTTCATCCTGTCGCATTAGCCGGGAGAAAGCGAAGTGAGTTCAAGCTGCCTTTTGAGAATTGCTGAGCTGATGATCTAGTGCAGCGTTTCGGACGCGCGATGACGGCGATACAAATGGGAGCTGTGCAAGATTGTAAGTAGATATCGCCTCTTGGGAGTACTGTACTTCGCTGAAACTGACGCTGCCAACCCAGTCTATCCCATCGGCTCGTTGCCCCCGGATGCTAGCTGGTGCGACGTTGGCGGGGGCGTCGGCGGGGTGCTGATCCCCATCGCACAGGCGTATCCTCACCTTCGGCTCACGCTACAGGACCAGCCGCATGTTATCGAAGAAGGGAAGAGAGTGCGTTCTCTCTTCGTTGAATTTGTAATGAAGCTCTATAGCTCAGAAAAATGTTGTTATTGTTAGCATTTTGAGCAGACCTGTCCCGCTGCGCTCCAGGACAATCGAGTTTCATTCGTTCCATTGGACTTCTTCAAGGAATCACCGGTGCCAGAGCAAGACATATATTACGTGCGTCTTGCAGATAGCGACTACACCTTTGCGGCATCTCGACTAAACCTTGTTCAGATGCGTATGATAGTACACGACTGGCCCGACGCCGCCTGCGTGCAACTCCTTACGAACGTTCGAAGGATCATGAAGCCGACCAGCCGTTTACTCATTCGTGCGTAGACCAGCTACGATTTCTCTTTCCGGCCGGAATGAACAAAAACGTCTGATATTCAGAGGAATATGTGTTGACGGATAGCGTTGCCGAGTCCACCGATGCAGACCAAGGAGACCCCAAACTTCCGGGCGTGGTCGACGCACCGAAACCGCTCCTTCGAAACTACGGCGCTGGTGGGATCCGGCCGTTCCTTATGGACCTGAACATGATGACACTTAACAACGCAAGAGAGCGTTCGCTCGAGGAAATCATTCACCTCGGGTAAGTAATGCCAATTCCGTTTTGGCCGAACTTGACCAAGCACTGCCTTGCTTTTCAGAAACAGTGCCGGGTTGGAATTCGTCAAGTTTTGGGACTGCGTGGAAATGTCCATCGTTGAGCTGAAAGCTGCGTAGCTTTGCGAATGACTGACATCGTACCTATGCGAGCTCCGGTATATCGCTGCGGCGTACTTGTCCTGGCGCGTAATTCTAGGCACTATCATCGATTCTTGTCCGTCGAAAGTAACGCAATGCACGCGAAGAGCAATTTGTCTACCAAATTCCCTCGTATGTTCCTTCCTCATGTGGTTGGCAGACCTTATGACAGCTCGTATAGCGCGAATAATCGGCGTTGAGTTCTGATTAGCTGTTCCTCAGCTCAGTGTCCAGCTACGGAGACCTCTGGTTCCCGACCTTCCTCGATCCCCGGCGTGCGCCTCAGCACGCATCATGCGCTCCCTTGTTTCCTGCCTTACGAAGCAACTTACACACGAATTGCCATAATAGCCGTCGCCTTTGATCCGCGGTGGGTCCTTCAGACGCTGAATATAACCATTTCTTCGTCCTCCGGCCGCTGCTGCTGCCTTTATCAAGGTCCATACACGCGACGGATTCCGTAACAACTAACGTCGTGGAAACTTTCCCTGACAAGAGCGCCTTCGAACTTTATACAGATGATAACGCCCATAACAATCATCTGCCTTGCGAGCGATAGTGATATAAGTTCCCGGCAGCCCCTTCCCTCCCTATCTACTCATCTCCCTCTTACTTGACATGTATCCAGAACTCAATCCTGCTCAGCGGAGGGACGAGGTCCATGCTTTGTTGAAACTCATCGCATCCTCCGCCAACAACGCTGTAGCCATCTGGGAGCAACACGCCGGCAGCGTGCCCTCACTCGACGAGGCCAAAGTGGACGGAAGCTGCGCGTCAAATACAGATCTACTACATGCAGTCCGGCAACTGGAAGGCGCCAGCTACCAGTTGTGCGCCACTCTCGCTCCAACATTCCTCACATTGCATACGGTACGCCATTGTCCCCTGGTTAAGCATAGACCTAGGGCTGAGATGGGGTATCCCATATTCTACAGACAGCATCCGCACCTGTAGAAGCAGCGTGTCTTCGCGTCGCTGTGGAGGCCAAGATCCCCGGTATTCTGGCAGACCATCCAAATGGTCTACATGTCACCGAGATCGCAAAGCAAACAGGACTTCCATCTGCCAAGCTTTCCCGTATCCTCCGTATCCTAAGCGTAAAACATTGCTTCCGCGAAGGTAGGCTCTATCTTACTGCATCACAAACTAATTTAGCAACGGCCAATTTGACAATAGTGAAGAAGGACGCTTTCGCGAACAATCGCCTGTCGCTTGCCTTGCACCCCTCGACACCCTTAGCGGACCTTATCCATGTTTACGGCACTCTCTGCAATCCATTCGCTTGGACTAACTTCTATGAGGCTCTGATGGACCCTGCGAACGGCCCCTCCGAGGAACCCATGGTGAGCGCGTTCAGCTGGGCGGCAAAGGATACATTTTTTGGTTGGCTTCATAAGCGGGTATGATCCACATATTTATCTGCATCTCGTGTTGGTTCTGACTTCCAACTTCTTTGTTGCGTTAGCCGGAGGAAAGTGAAGTCAGAGCGATTTAATCTGGCTTTCCATTTCTTTGTCTTACAGATTCCTGCAGAGGTTTGGACGAGCCATGACGGCATTGCAGCTAGGAGCCGTTCATGAGCGTACGTCAATTCCGTCCGTAGTCTCCAGCTCAGCTTACTTATTTCTGACCGGTGCGCCCATACAGTTTATCCAATCGGTTGTTTACCTGTGAACACTACATGGTGCGATGTCGGGGGAGGCGTGGGCGGAATGCTCCTTCCCATCGCAGAGGCGCATCCTCACATCCAGCTGACGCTACAGGATCAACCCCATGTCCTCGAAGAAGCGAAAGATGTGCGTAGTTTTTTTTTTGATCCTCAACCATTCATTCACCCTACGACGTCAACAGCATTTTGAGCAACACTGCCCCGCCGCGCTTCAAGAGAACCGCATATCCTTTGTACCTATAGATTTTCTGAAAGAGTCACCAGTGCCGGATCAAGATTTCTACTACGTATGTACCCGACAGATCAATCCGATTCAATTCGATTCACAAACTTGGCTTCGTATAGATGCGGATGATAATCCACGACTGGCCTGACCTGGCCTGCATTCAAATTCTCACAAATATTAGGAAAGTAATGAAGTCGTCCAGCCGTCTGCTCATCCGTGCGTGAAAAGATACCATACGTTCGACTCAGGCTGAACCCACTCGGCATGCAGAGGAATACGTCCTCACGGACAGTATCGCCGAAATCACGGATACAGGAGCTGGAACCCCGCCTCCCAGCGTGCCGGACACGGTATCGATCGATGCACCGAAGCCGCTCCCACAGCGTACAAGTGCAGAATTTCCCGACCCGGAAAAGCCTGGGAAAAGGCATATGTAATTGTATCACTTTTACTAGAAAATTCAGGGTTCAGAAAGACCAAAGAAACCAATAACTATGCCACAGACTCCCATATCCCGTAAAATTGAGTGAGATGTTTGTTGCATTCAGACCGGGAAAAGTCTATGTAAAAGCCTTGGGATTGTTTACCTTTAGACTTTTCCCAAATCATTACAAGCTTGTAAATGAAAAACATTTCCTTTGTTGTGGAAAAGTCAAATGAAAGGGAAACCTTTCTCCTCCTTTTTCTGGCCCTTTCTCACCCAAAAGAGTTTTCCTATTACAAATGACTTTCCCGAACGAGGATACAGGTAGCTTAGTTATTGGTTTCTTTGGTCCTTTGAGCACAGAAATTTCTAGTAAAAGTGATACAATTACGTATGCCTTTTCCCAGGCTTTTCCAGGTTGGGAAATTCTGCACTTGTACGCTGTGTCCCCCGGAATTTCGGCGCGGGTGGGATCCGTCCGTTCATCATGGATCTCAACATGATGGTCCTGAACAATTCGCGGGAGCGTTCGCTCGAGGAGATCGTCAGTCTCGGGTGAGCAATTTCCTTTGGGCAGTAAATGCAAGACGAGCAGGAGTTGACCATATCGTTTTCTGCCCAAGCAATCAAGCTGGATTGGAATTTGTCAAATTCTGGGATTGCTTGGAGATGTCCATCGTAGAGCTGAAAGCTTTTTAGGAAAGGACACGGAGAGATTATGAAGTTCACTATCTTGTACGATATGCGAAGTTTATATGAGCACATTATGATACGGGCACGAAACAAAGCATCTATAAGCACAAGCGCAATATACAATAAATTACAGCCCAACATGATCACACAAACTGTCACCCGAAAGCACTACAACTCTGCCTCACTCGCGCACCGACAGTCGCAGCTCGCAATCGCACAGACGCCATGCGACCGCGCGCCAGCCTCGCCGTAGAACCACTCGAGTATATGCGCGGCGTGGCCGCCGTGCCGACACGTCTGGCAGAATACGACGGCGTCGTCGATAGTGTCTGCATCGCAATGTGTTTCATGAGCAAGGTCATATGTGATAGAGCGAACAAGGACTTGCCTCGCAGACGCGCGTTGTGGTGCGCAAGCTGGCCATCCCGCACAGCGTCGGGGACAACGCTGATGTTCATCAGACACACCGAACACCTCGGCAGCGCCCGATTGCAGAACGGACACCCCGTAGCCTAACAAGACCAAAAAAAAAGTCAGCTAACTCCAAACATGCAATACCAACACCCGAAAAACTCACCCGACTCGCCGTCGCCCCCTGCGGCGCGCTAATCACCTTATTACAATAATTACACCTCAACACAACCTGCCGCTTCGCCAGCTCCAGCGCCTCCGCCTCCGCGCCCCTCCCGTCCCTCACCACCGCGCCCCGCTCGATATCCAACTGACACCGCACTCTAAACATCCGCCACCCATCCAGCAGCTCCCTATACACCTCCACCCACCGCCTCACTCTCCCATCGCCCGCACCCCTAGCCACACACGCGCCGAGCACAGCGGCAGTCTGCACGTCGCCCGTGCGATCCACAAAGCTTTGGAGCACGTCCAGCCCCGCGCCCGCGACGCCCGTGAGCACGAGCCCGCCCGCGTCCCCGCGCGCGACCGCGCGGTCCGCGACGCGGCGGAGGTACGCGGAGAGCGCGGCGTCGTCGAGGAACTGCAGCGCGATGGCGAGGCGCTCCGCGAGCGGGAGCGCGTCCTCCTCGAGCACCTCGCTGTAGTCCGCGAGCGCGAGGTACGTCAGCATCGCGCGGAAGTACGGGTCCTGCAGCCGCAGGATGAGCCGCTCGCAGTGCGCGCGCAGCTCGGGCGGCTTCTCGGCGCCCGAGCGCGTCGGCATGAGCGCGGCGATGGTGCCGGACATGAGGTGGTGCGATTCGTCTGCAGCCCCCCTCATGAGCATATCACCGACACCAGAGGGTGTGCAGGGTAGGACGCACCTTTGCTCCGCATGAGCAGATCAATTGCCTTGCTATGCCGCCCGACGAACACAAGCCAGCACGCCGCCTGCGAGAAGCGCCCCTCCTTCTCCCACCGCGCAATCGCCCTCCCGAGATCGTCCTCCCTTAGACTCCACCCGACCAGCAGCAGCGCAAAGCGGCGCTGCACCAATCTTGCAGTCGGCACCGCCGGCCTCCACCCCGCCTTGTCCTTCTCGTCGCCGCCGAGCTCGACGCCGCGCGCGGCGCACAGCGCGAGGATCGCGCTCACGAAGTCGGCGTATGGGTCCGGGCGCGCTTTGCCCCGCCGCGAGCGCGAGCGCGACATTGCGGCGGGGACGGACTCGGAGTCGAGCACGCGCTGGTAGGCTGCTGGCGATGGGGCGGCGTTGGGGAGGGGTCCGTGCAGCGAGAGCGGGAAGCTATCCCAGATGCCTAAAAGCCCTTGCCCGGCGAAGTCGTACCCGTTGAACACAGCGTCTGGGCGAGGACCGGGGCCATTCAGAAGCTCGCGCGATTCTGCGATATACAACGAACCTAGTCAGCACGCATATACGCCAAAAAAAAAAAAAGAGTGCGACACGCACGGTGTATCCACGTCCACAGCTCCACAAGCGTCCCATCCGCATCCCGCTCGCGCTCCCCCGCCTCCTCCTTCAAAATGACCGCATTCCTATACGGCTACGCACCCATCAGCCATGCCATCAGCCTCGCTCTCTCACCCACATTCACCCTCACAACAAAAAACAAAACACTCACATTGCCCAGCCCATACCCCCGCGCCGCGCGCCGCCGCATGACCATCGACACGTCCTCCTCGACGACGCCGCCCACGCGCTCGAGCGCACGCGCGCTCTTGGACCGCGTGCGCACCTGCACCTGCACCTGCACGCGCCCGACCACCGCGCGCACGCTCTCCGTGTCCCCCGCGAGCCGCGCCACGCCGCGCGCGGGGGACGCGGGGACCGACGGCGGCGCGCGGGGGTGTGGGCGCGGGGACGCGGGCTGGCTGCGCATGCGCCGCTTCTCCTTCTCCTTCTCCCTCTCCCTCTCTTTTTCCTTCTCTCGCTCCTTATCCCGCTCCTTCGGCCCCGCCTCCTTATGCGCATGCAGATGCGCCGGCCCCATCCGCGGCGACGGCCTCTGCGACCCGCCCCCGCCAAGCGCAGGAAACCCCTCCTCATCGCCCCTCCCAAAGCTCGGCACCAGCACCGCCGGCACCGCCGCGCGCCCGCGCTCCACATGCACCCCCGCGCCGTCCACTCCAGCTCCTTCGTCCTCAGGCGCAGGCGGCGCGGGGGCGAACCAGCGATAGTCCGCGCCGACGCCGAGCACGGCGGCGCCGCGCGCGCTCCAGCGCGCGTGCGCGGGCGCGTCGTACACCGCGCCGACGCCGAGCGCGCCCGCGCGCGTGAGCGTGATGAGCGGCGTCGTGAGCGGTACACGCGGCGCGGGTGGCGGCGGGACGAGCGCGAAGGAGGCGAGGGGGTGCGGGGTGGGTGCGCCTGGGTGTGCGGGAGAAGCAGAAGGAGAAGTAGAAGTAGAAGGTGTGAGTATGTGCGCGTGAAGAAGGGAGTGTGTACGCACTTGTGCGCGTGTCCGCGAGCACCGCGCTGAACGCCCCGCCGTCGTGCCGCTCCGGCCTGCGCGCCGCCCCGCCCGCGCTCCACGGCGTCCACGACGCGAGCTTGCCCCTCCCCGCGCCCGCGCCCGCAGCATCATGCCCCAGCACCTCCCCACCACCCGCACCCGGCTCCTCCGCGCTGACCTCAAAGCCGCGTTCCACACCGAGGATGTCCCAGAAGCGCACGTACGCCGCGTCCTTCTCGAGCACGGCGAGCACGCCGCGGCGCGCGCGCGAGAACTCCATCTCCAGCACGATTTCTCCCTCCCCATTACCCCCTGCTCCCCCTGTCCCCCCACTACCACCACCACCTGCTACTCCTCCCCCTCCTCCCCAAGCACCAACCCCAGCCCCAGCCGCATCCCGCGCGGAAAACGCCAACAGCGGCGCGCCCGCGCCCAGCCATCGCGTATCCCACACGCACAGCCCGCCGTCCGCGCCCGCCGCCGCGAGCCAGAACTCGCCCGCGGGTGCAGCCGCGAGCGCGCGCGCGCGGCCGGTGCCGAACGCGAGCGCCGCAGTGGTGGTGGGCGCGCGCAGGTCGAAGAGGCGCGGCGCGGGCGCGGCGGCGGCGAGGAGGTGCGGGGTGTGCGGGAGCCAGGCGAGTGCGGGGACGGGGTCGGCGGGCGCGTGGGTTTGGAGGGCGCGCGCGTCGGTGCGCGGGAGGGGGTCGAGGCGCGGGAGGGTGAGCGTGGAGCGGGTGGGGGAGGATGGGAGCGGGAGGGGGGTGAGTGGGATGGAGGGCGAGGGTGGGGGCGCGGTGAGTGGGGTGGGGGAGGTGGTGGTGGTGGGCCCGAGGGAGAGGGAGAGGGCGGCGGCGGCGGCGGTGTGCAGGTCCCAGATGATGAGGCCCGCGTCGCCGCGGGCTTTGTCGAGCCCCTGCGCGAGGTAGTGCGGGGCGGCGGGGCAGAAGGCGAGCGCGGTGCAGGGGCGCGCGGTGCGCGGGTAGAGGGAGACGCGCGGGGCGTGCGAGAGCGAGTGGGAGTGTGCGTGTGTGGGGCGGGGCCCGGTGGAGGCGGGCTCGCAGAGGCGCAGGAGGTCGACGCGGCCGGAGGGGAGCCCGGTTGCGAAGAGGTCCGATGCGAGTGGTGTCGGGGACCATGCAAAGCACTGTGAATAATAATAATAATAAGTGAGAGTCAGAATGATAGAAGAGGGGGTACGCACCTTGAATGGGCTGAGATCCTGCTGCGAGGCAATATCGCGGATGGCAGGCTCATCCGGCGCGTACTCGTACAAGATAATCTGCGAGCCGCTCGAGACGGCGAAGCGGTCCTCACCGCGCGGGTGCCATAGAACGCGTCGCTCTGGCTGGCTGACCATCGTTGTGTTCGCTGACGAAGATACGTAGAGTCCAGTAGTCGCAGCGATAGGGACAGATATGGGAACTACCGGGACTGTAGGGCTAGGAAGGATTGTTGGGTTAGTAGGATTTTTTTGGAGGAATTAGGTAGCACGGTATCGCATCGTGTCCGCCTGACCGCTATCAGGAAGACGCTGAGGTGGGGACGCCGCTGGGCTCGACGAAGCGTTGGGCCATGGCCTGCCCTGAACAGACGCGTCTGCGAACGCGACTCGTGATCCCGCTCCGGCCGTCCTCCTTCTCTCATTCCCCCGCTCATCACAAGGCGGCATACTCGAGCGCAATCAAAAATACCGTTTGATGTCCCTTCTAGAGGCAATCAGTGTAGAAGCCTATGCGTTCCACATGGTATCTCGTGCATGACCAGCGGTTGATACTTCTTATTTGGGCACCCTTGTACTCGAGCTTGATCCAAACCACAATATATATAATACGTTGCTTGCCACCATCCAACCATCTCCGTCCATCCACGCAGACCACCATGAGGAACTTCAAGAGACGATTCGAGAACCGGGATATCGCCAGGCGCATCGCCGCCGAGCGTCCAGAGTTCGCGCACATCCTCGACCCCACAAGCTTATACTTCACCGGCACGGGAGTCGTCTGTCCTGCACTACGCTCACCTCCACACTCGCACACCCAGTTGCAGCGCTGACCCAGCCCAGGAACGCCTCTGCGACGAACTTCCCTGCGGCTACACCTTCTCCTCGACGGAGCCGATTACAGACACCATCTCCGCGCGCATGACAGAGCCAGTCCTCCGGCCCTCGTCGCACTACTTCCTCGACTGGGTCGACCCGGCCACGAACAAGTGTCTCGGGACAGACTCTGGGCTCGAGCTGGTGGACATCGACGCGGAAGAGGCGGAGCCCGAGGAGCCGCTGGACTTGGGTCCCGGCAGGCCAGAGCGATACCTCTTGCGAACGCATGCCAGGTATTATGTGTATGAGAAGGACGGAGGCGAGGATAGGGAGCCGGTGGGCGTGGTGACGCTGTACCCTGTCCGGCCGTTCATGTCGTTCGATGGCGTTGCAGATGACGGCACGGAAGAGAGGGTTGTGATTGCGTTTTGACCGAGTGTCTGGGACTGTATGCAATTTGCGCTGCGTGAATATTGTCCAGGTCACCCGGCGAGAGTAGACTGCAGACAAACATGTAAGATGTGATGCGCTCACCTGCAATTGCCACACCGCGCGCAGGCGCAACGCAAGTCTCGCTAGACCAATCCTGCCATGTCGTCATCCTGCCTGTAATCGATGGACGCTGCAAATTTACGACGCAGGCAAAGAGCGCCAACGAGCACAGGGTATAAAAGACCACGACGCCGCCAACACATCGCTGCCGTTGTGCGCCCGAACACGTCCTTAGGCGAGGAGAGAAAGAGCGGGAAGAGGATGGAAAGCGGTAGAAGGAGCTCGAAATGGGCCGAAAAGGGAAATGATCGATGTTAGCCACGCGTGCCGGTGAAAAATATAACAGCGCGCCTGCCGTCCGCGCGATAGCCTACCTTTTGCCTGTCTGCTTTCCGTTTCCCCCTCTGCCCTGTACTGACCCTATCTCCTCCTAATCCTCCACCCACTTTCTCAAACAATGGCCGTCGTCGGCATAGATTTCGGCTCTCTGCACAGCAAGGTACGTCGCTCCCGCCCGCGCAGGACCACATCGCACTAACACGCAGCCTGCGGGGCAGATTGGCGTCGCAAGACACCGCGGAATCGACATCATCACCAACGAGGTGTCGAACCGCCAGACCCCGTACGTGTTTCCTTTTTCTTTTTCCGCAGGCGGGGACGATCCTCACAGGGGCGCGCGCAGGTCGCTCGTCGCGTTCGGGCCCAAACAACGTGCGCTCGGCGAGGCGGCCAAGACGGGCGAGATCTCCAACTTCCGGAATACGGTCGGCTCGCTGAAGCGCCTCATCGGGCGCACGCTGCAGGACAGGGAGATCCAGGACGTCGAGAAGAAGTTCACGCTCGCCACGCTTGTGGACGTCGGCGGCACCGTCGGCGCTCAGGTAGGCCTGTCCCCGGCGTTCTTCCCGTCTTCGATGCTGACGTCGTGTGTGTATGTGTGTGTTGTGCAGGTCAACTATGTCGGCGAGCAGCAGACGTTCTCCGCCACGCAGCTCGTGGCGATGTACCTCGGCAAGCTGCGCGACATCGCCGCGAACGAGCTCAAAAACGGCGTCTCGGACGTCGTCATCGCCGTGCCGAACTGGTACACCGACATCCAGCGGCGCGCGCTGATCGACGCGGCGCACATCGCGGGCCTCAACCCGCTGCGGCTCATCAACGACACCACCGCCGTCGCGCTCGGGTACGGCATCACCAAGTCGGACCTGCCGGAGCCCGAGAGCCCGCGGCACGTCGTCTTCGTCGACGTCGGGCACTCGAGCATCGCCGTCTCCGTCGTCGCGTTCTCCAAGGGCCAGCTCACCGTCAAGAGCACGACGTACGACCACCACGTCGGCGGGCGCGACATCGACCTCGCGCTCGTGCAGCACTTTGCCGAGGAGTTCAAGACAAAGTACAAGATCGACGTGCTCTCGAACCCCAAGGCGACCTTCCGGCTCTACGCGTCCGCGGAGAAGCTCAAGAAGATCCTCTCCGCGAACGCCGAGGCGCCGCTCTCCGTCGAGTCCATCATGAACGACATCGACGCGTCGTCCAAGCTCACGCGCGACGTGTACGAGGAGCTCATCGCGCCCCTCCTCGAGCGCATCGCCGCGCCGATCCAGCAGGCGCTCGCCGAGTCCGCGCTCACGCTCGAGCAGATCGACGCCGTCGAGCTCGTCGGCGGCTCGACGCGCATCCCCGCCGTGCGGCACCGCATCCAGCAGTGCTTCCCGGGCAAGCAGCTCATGACGACGCTCAACCAGGACGAGGCCGTCGCGCGCGGCGCGACGTTCGCGTGCGCGATGCTCTCGCCCGTCTTCCGCGTGCGCGACTTTGCGCTGCACGACATCACGCCGTTCCCGATCACCGTCCGCTGGGAGAAGGCCCCCGGCGAGCCCGAGGAGGACACCGAGCTCGTCGTCTTCCCCCGCGGCAACGCCATCCCGTCCACCAAGGTCCTCACGTTCTACCGCAAGGGCCCCTTCGACCTCGAGGCCGTCTACGCGGAGCCCGCCGCGCTCCCCGGCGCGTTCAACCCCTGGCTCGGCCGCTTCACCGCCAAGGACGTCCCCGCGGAGCCCTCGGGCGACTTCACGACGGTCAAGGTCAAGACGCGCCTCAACCTGCACGGCATCGTCTCGTTCGAGCAGTGCTACGTCGAGCAGGTCGAGGAGAAGGACGAGCCGATGCAGGTCGACGGCGAGCCGCAGGCGGGCGAGGCGCCCAAGAAGAAGAGGGTCGTCAAGAAGAAGGACATCCCCTTCGTCGCTGCGTACAGCGGCCTCGACTCCACCCTCGTCGAGCAGTACAAGGAGCAGGAGGCCAAGATGCACGCCAACGACAAGCTGGTCCAGGACACTGAGGTATGCCGTGACTCCTCACCCACAAAGGAAGCGCAGTGCTGACTGACGACGCCCGCAGGACCGCAAAAACGCGCTCGAGGAGTACGTGTACGACATGCGCGGCAAGCTCGAGGACCGCTACGCGGCGTTCGTGCAGCCGGCAGAAAAGGAGAAGCTCCTCGCGGACCTGCAGGTCGCCGAGGACTGGCTCTACAGCGAGGACGGCGAGGACGCGCTCAAGTCCGCGTACGTCTCGCGGCTCGACGCGCTCAAGCTCGTCGGGGACAAGATCGTGTTCCGGTGGAAGGAGGCCGAGGAGCGCGCGCGCGCGACGGCGCAGCTGCGCGAGACGCTCAACCAGTACCTCGGGCAGGCGACGTCCGCGGAGGAGCGCTTCGCGCACATCGACGCCAAGGACAAGCAGGCGATCGTCGAGCGCTGCGCGACCGTCCAGAAGTGGCTCGAGGACCAGACCGTCCGCCAGGCCGAGCGCGCGAAGAACGCGGACCCCGTCCTCACCACCGCCGACATCGCCAAGAAGCGCGAGGAGGTCATCTTCTTCGCCACGCCCATCCTCACCCGCCCCAAGCCCAAGCCCCCCAAGGTCGAGGGCGCGGACACACCCAAGGGCGGCGCGGACACGCCCAACCCGCCCCCCAAGACGGAGACGCCCGCCCCCGACGCGAAGCAGGAGCCTTCGGAGATGGATGTAGACTAAGGATAGAGCGCGCGGGGTTTGGCTTGTCTTGTTCGGTCTCTTGTAGCGATATTTGTGGGGAGCAGTCAATGACGCGAAGTGTGCTTTCAGTGTTCCAATATCATAGATAGAATTCGACCATACAATTGGTTCTACGCCCTCTGTCGCGCTTGCGTGCATCTCGAGAGCAAGAAAGAAAGATAGATCATAATAGACATAAAACATGAGCTTTTCGGTACATACATATGTATAGATGTAACTACGTACGTATATGCAAACGCAAACGCAGACGCGACGTATCAAGAATATTCACAACCACTAGATCTCGAAGCGGATATATCCAAGCACCCACAGATCACACCACAACCCACTACACCTACACTCCCACACCTCCCTCCACCCACCCAAACCCAAAACCTCACCTCCCCACCGGCCTCCCATACGCCGCATACGCCTCGCGATACCCATCCCCATTCTCATAATACCTCCCGGACGGCACACCATGGTACTCCCCCGCAGGCGGCGGGGGCGGGGGCGGCGTCCCGCGCCTCGAGCCCGGCGGGCCCTCCTTGCCGAGCCCGGGCGGCGCCTCGTAAAACGGCGGGGGCGGCGCGCCGTACGCGTCCTCGCGCGCGCGCTTCATCGGCGGGCGCAGGTCCTCGCGGCCCACGCCCGGCGGCGGACTCGGGCTGCGCCCGCGCACGCGGGAGTACGCCGCGCGGTCCTCGGGCGGCGGGGGCGGGGGCGGCGGGTACGCGTCGGTGAGGCGCGCGCTGAGCGGGCGCGCCTCGTACGGCGCGTAGCGGCGGTCGCGCTCGTCCCATGCCCCGCGCTCGTCGTACCGCGCGGCGGGCGCGTACTCGCGGTAGTACGCGGGCACCTTCGCGTCCCAGTACGCGCCCTGCGCGGGCGGCGGCGGCGGCGGTGGGGGCGACTCGCCGCCCCAGGACGCGGGGCGCCCGTACCAGTCGCGGTGGTCGCGCCGGCGCTCGGCGTCCCCGGCGTACGGGTCGTTGCGCGGCGAGTCGGACGGCCAGGCGCGCGCGCGGTCGTGCTCGTCGGGGTAGCGGCGGGAGCGGTAGCGGTCGCCGTTGTCGATGTCCAGGCCGTCGGAGCGGCGGTCTTCCTCGAGGGGCCTGTCGAACTCGGTGCGGTAGTACGGGCGGTAGTCGGCTCCGCGCTCGCGGGATGGTTCTCGGAGGGCTCCGGGCGGTGGTGGTGGACGCGCAGATGAGAGAAGAGGAGGGGAGACGGGGCGAGCAGCTGTGCGAGGGGAGTCGCGAGCGACAGAGGGTGCTCGGGTGTAGCCAGCTGCGCGGCCAGGCGGAGGGGCGGCACGGTCGCCCGGCGGGGCGCCGAAGCGGTCTCCACTGGGTTGACGAGCACGCTCATCACGGTCAACAGCGGAAACTGTAGGTACTGCATTGCTTTCAAGACGAGGACGATCATCTACGGGACGAGTAGCAGGAGGGCGCTCGTCAGTCGCATGCGACAAGCGCTCTTCGAGGCTAGGTGCTGCTCGGGGAGGACGCTCTGAAACATACGATGCAGGGACAGTAGTACCTATCCTTTCTTGCAAAGAGGGGGGACGGCTGATACGCTCTTCAAGGGATACAGGGGGACGCGGAGCAGGACGTTGCTCAGCGATTGAGGGAACAGGACGGGTCGCGTCAGCTAATGACAGCCCGGGAGGCGCGGAGATATCCTCAGGGACAGCAGTGGGAACAGGTGGTCTCTCTTGAGCAACAGGGGGTGGACGAGTCGCATTGTCAACAGGCGCAGCACGAGACGGACCACCACCAGTACGGTCTTCATGCGGACGATCAGCAGTACCACTACCAGATGGGGGAACCGCCTTGTCTTCGTTAGCGAGAGGAACGGCAGGGCGTTCTGGGCGCTTGTCACCGTACACAGGGTCAGGACGCGGCTCCCATCGACGATCCGGCCGAGGATCATAATTTCTATCTTCTGGCCGACGGTACTCGGAACCACGCCTATCCTCGCGCGGGCGCCAGTCTCCCCAGCGCCGGTCGCGGTCACGGTCTCTTTCCCAGTCACGAACGCCATTCTTGTCACGATCTCTTCCAGCATCGCGGTCACGATCAGGATACCGTTGGTCGCGCGGCGGTCCAGGTCTGTCAGACGGAGGTGCTCGAGCATCGCCGTTATAACGGCCGGGCGGGTGAGGCGCCCTGTCCGAGTCTGAGCGCCGTCTTCCTTCCTGTGCAGCGCCTTCCCGGGACCAGCCAGCATCGCGTGCACGCAGATCGTCTTTGGGTTCAGTCTTGCCGGGAGCGCCATTACCAGAGCTTCTTGACGGATAGCCAGACTCACCTGCCCCAATGTGAACAGAGGACGGGGGCTCTTCTGTCTTTACAATAGCGGCTTGGCTAGCACCCGCTCGGCCGCCGTTGTAAAGAGGGTCTGAAATAGCAGAGACAGACGAAGATTGTTCACCAGAAGTAGCAGGGTATTCGCCTCTAAGCTTTCCGGGGCTTCCCGATGTACCATTGGCCACGTCGTAATGACCGGGAGCAACCTGACCCTGACAGTAACAGGTCAGCAGGATTCATACAGATACGAAGAGACATGTGGCGTACGTTAGATGTATTAGCTGAAACTCCATTTCTGCTGTAGTTTTGAGCACTAGATGGATTCCAAGATATCGAGTCTTTACGAGCGCGGCTGAAATCACCAACAGAGCCAGAACCCGACAATGAAGCTTTCGCTGAGCGATCACTACCTTGCTGAGTAGATGCCACGTCATAATTAGCCCTAGAGTACGCGCTGGCATGATAGGTGTCACGCGGAACCTGTTCGGGATGCGGAGGCACGGACGTCGAGGAAGGGTCAGGAATAACGCCCTTGTAGAGGCTTCGGAGAGCTTCTGGCTGAGGGATGGCACGGTAGATTTCATGTTGATTGTTCTTGATAGCTTGCTTCAGATTCTCAAGCACTTCAAGGTCGCTCACACCAGGGGTAGGGTTCGGATCAGGGTAGTAGGGCTGAGGTGGGTGCGACATGGCCGGCGGCGGGGGATGCATAGGAGGCATGTACGGGTTGTAAGCAAAAGCTGGGAAGTTTGCAGGCGGCATAGCGAAACCTGGAGGCGGAGGGACATTGTTGCCGCCAGTATGACCGCCAGACGAGGAGGCGACCGAGAAAGGCGAGGACATAATGTTAGCGGAAGCAGCAAGGTCGTCAGACGTAGGGATTAGGAACGAGCCCGACTGATGGTGATGATGTTGCGGAGCGTGCGGGTGAGGATGCGAGTGCGGAGTGGGATGTGTCTCAGCGCCGGTGAGCGTCGTGACGGTGCGCTCGCGGGTCACTTTGCCCTTGCGCTTTTTGTTTTGTCGTGTCGCCATCGGGCGGTCCCTGTTTGCGCCTAGCCGAGATCTGGATCACCTTCAGCCACGTTCCAGCAACGCCTTGAGTTCGTGCACTCACAAAGGTCCCTTGCTTGCGGGCTCAACCAACAGAGCGCCAGTCAGAGACGAGTATGTCGAGAGAAGGAAAGACGGTCAGCAAGTTCCCTATCGGATGACGCCTGATCCCCCCCCACACCCGTGGGACTTTCTTTTTTGACAAACATCACGTGCAATCTCTCCCTTCTATCCTTGTGGGCGCAACGGTCTGCTGATTCGTACACGTCAAAATCCCTCCGTATCATGGGGCACTTGCAGGCACCTGCATCCAGGGTAATGATATTTCGACCTAACAGGCCGCACTGACATGCGTTGCACAGTGAACTAAACTGTCAAATATTTATCTCAACCTAGATAGCCTACGTGGACAACGTGCGCATCACAACATGGAAGCAAGGACATACTTACGGTTCCTTCGATAGAGACACTCTTGCATTATGAACTCGTATCTTTTATCCTTTAAATCATCTACTCGGAATTTGGCTCCACCACAACCCCCCTCTTCCACACACGCTCTGGATCGTATTTCGCCTTAACCTTCCTCAGCCTCCCGACATTCTGACCAAATACAACTTCAACCGGTTCGTCACCCTGCGCTATACTCACCATAATTCCCAGGTCTCTACCCAACAGCGCGGTATTTTCGCTGTGCATATAGTTGGCCAGCGATGCGACGAATTTACTGACCGCTTCATCGGTTTCGGGGAGCGTGTTTCTAGCGGTAAAATTGTCAGTTACGGCTTGTTTTAAAAAGAAATAAAAGCTTACCTCCCCTGTATAGCGACCGGCAAATGCGGCTCTCTGGGCACGTAGGCCGTTTCTCCCACATCCACCTCCGCAATGCGCCCTGTGTTACGCACATCCCATACGACCGTGCTCCCTCGCCCGTCCGAATTCTCTTCAGTAAATTTGTACCAACGCGCCCACACTCCCAACATTATTTCCGGCCAAGGTTGCGAGAGCGGCACGCCTCGGATAGTTAAGCGCGGTGGGGCAAGTGCGCGTGTGGCATCGGAAAGGTGCGAGGCCGTGAACTGGTCTGGGACGGTGATTATTTTCTCTGTTTTAGGGACTGCGGTCGTGCGGAATGGGCGGAGGATGTCGTCGGTCGCGCGCGCACTCTTGGCCGATATCCATGGCGCAACTATGAGCGTCGGCTGGTCATGACGCATCAATTATCTGTGATTCTATCGCAGGCCGCTACATACCTCGTAGTCCGGAGCTGGACGTGTGAAAAATAGCGTCGCTTTCTCGTCGACGGTCGCGGAAGCGTGAAATTCCTATTGCAAGCGGTAAGCATCCTATGAACATGATAAAATATAATGCACTGACCTGGACGGCTTTGAATACCTCGCGATGCGCAGAACCAGGATACACGAATGAACCCGCGGTTTGCGGGCCGCTCGGGGGGAGCACGCGCAACACAAATTCGACCACGATCCCGAACTGCCCCCCTCCGCCTACCGCACCAATCAGCACCGCCCAACTCCAGCACGCAGAAAAAAAATCCATACCTCGAATCCCCCAAAACAAATCTGCTTCCTTCTCCTCACTCGCCTCGACAATCCTCCCATCCGCAAGCACGACCGTTGCGCTCAGCATGTTATCCGTTCCCAGCCCATACCTGCCCGACAAATTCCCGCTCGCGCCCCCCACCATCGACCCGCCAACGCCCACATCCCACAGCGGCGCACCAACAACCTCGAACCCCTCCTTCCTGCCCACGTCATACACGTCACCCCACCGCGCGCCACCCTGCACACGCACGCTCTCCCGGTCCGGCGCCAGCGTCACGCTACGCAGGCGCGCAAGATCAATGAGCACGCCGCCGGCCGTGCTCGCCCACGTGCCGGAGTGCACCCCGCCGCCCTTGACGGCGACTTCGAGCGCGGGGGCGTGCGCCGCTGCGAAGGCGAGCGCGGGCGGGATGTCGGTGTGGGCGGCGGGCTGGACGATGTAGGCGGGGGCGAGCGCGGAGCGCGGGGTGTGGTAGCCTTGCTGGGCCTGGGTGTATTCGGGCGAGCCTGGGAGGAGGACTGCGCCTTGGATCTGGGACGTCAGGTCGGTGAGGTTGGTGCTGGTGGTGGACATGGTAGGTCAGTTGTGTGTTGCGAACTGTGGATGTCCATTTGCGCTCAGCAGGCTTTATAGATTCTCAATTTACTTCTGCGCTTCGCGCAAGGAGAGCTGGCGAGTCACGTAGAATGACCGCCCCCGCGGCCGCGGGTGCACTGCATCTTCCTTAACCGAGCGCGATGGTATGTATCTTTGCTCGAGGCGCACACTCTCCGATCGTCTTCCGCTCTGTCTAATATTTTACAGTTGATGCCATCTTGTATTAGGGTGCGTACATACGTTTGCATGAACTTGATCTTCAGTGGGCTTACTCATTAGGGGCTCCCCACAACCTCCAGGTCGTACCCTAGGTTTCGCACTGGAGACGTTGTGCACGCCCCGCACCTTGAAAGATCACAGCCTTCACTATCATCGGTGGGCCTACGCGCAATCCTCGCAAATTTGCTTTCTAATACACCAGCGTCAAGTTCGATCATAATAGACTCTTGCTTCGGCGATGACTGTGTCTGCCCGTCCGTCGGCCTACTCTGAAACTTCCGAGTCAACAACCCAGTATACGAACATACTCGGCACCGGCGCGGTCTATCGCCATCTTTCTTTGACTGGTGCCATCCCCTTCGTTATCCAGACCCATGGGCCACCCTTGACGTCATCGACCTTGGCGCCTCCTGCAGGCTTGCGTTCACTCCGTCACCTACTCATATAATTATCTTGGCCACGTTCTCCTCTGGATCATCGCTGCTGTGTTCTTCCATTCAAGGATTTGACATACATTCCGCGTTCAAACCGAGCGGCGACTGCAATTGGCTTCGACAGGGCTTAGGGCTGCTGTGACTGCGTCAAATGCGAAGTTCACGAGGTGCTACATATAATGCCTTGATCTCCTTTCGAGCTACGCCTTCTAGACTGCCGCCTCCACTCGACCTACTCGACCACTCAAGTTCTATTCGGAAAGACAATCGATATCTGCTGTGATCTTCACGTTGATTGCACGCAATGGATGAAGTGAGCCAATTATCCCTTGTATCTCCTACTCTATCGCATTCTAATCTCAATCTCACGACACGCTTTCGTACAAATTCCCAGCCAACCAAACTCGACCAAGTGATCGATCAGCTCCGCGCCGACATCTCTGCCCAATCTCGCAGCTCCGAAGGCGAAGGGAACCCCGACCACCTGAAATCCCTCTACGACCTCTGCCTTTCCCTCGAAACTCGCTTTCGGCAACAAAGTCAAATCGAGGACCTCGAGGAAGCCGTCGATCTCGGACACCACATCGAGTCTCTGGCGAGAGCTGTTGACCATCCGTACTTGACATGGTTCCACCACTGCATGGTCGAATCCAACCCCAGCCATGAACAGATGTACCCCGGCTCAGGACGCATGAAAGACTGGACGAACACCAGCGCCCCCGACCGCTTCGGCTCTGCGATAGCCTGGGCCGACCTTGCGCGCGACGCGGTCCAGCTCCCGCTGGCGATCCGCGCCTACAGGCTCGCGCTGCTCCTTTCCGACCGCTGCACGACCGTCCAGTTCGACATGGACTTTCAGAACCACTTTCTCTCGCGAAAGGACGCTCTGCGGTTGGCCGCGAAAGCTGCCGCATGCGCCATCGAAGCTGGGGATATAAAGACTGCCGTTGAAATGCTGGAGCAAGGTCGGAGCCGGACGTGGTCCGTTATCAGAGACGGGACGTATCCGCTAGACCACCTTGTCGAAGTCTCCCCAGACCTCGCACACGCCTTCGGGGAGGTCTGTGTCACCCTCGAGCTTTTCTCCGTGCCGCCTTCGGAATACGACCCGTTCAAGGAGGTGCGGCCGCAGCAGGTCCGCGCGGCTCTCGAGAAGTGGCACGACACGCTCGCGAAGATCCGCGAGCTCGATGGCTTTTCGGATATCCTTCGCCCCAAGTCTTTCGAATCTCTTCGAGTTGCAGCCGTTGATGGTCCCATCATCCTTCTCAACATTGACACGGAATCCCGCAGCGACGCTATCATCCTGCTGAAAGAAGGTGATCCGGTTCTTGTTCCCCTCTCCCGCGACAACCTCCCGAAAATCGTATCCCAAATCACCAAGGCGGTCGCTTCTCTCAACGGCGCCGTCCGTTCATCGCGGCCCTGGCGCAACCCGGATAGCCCGCTTGGCACCATGACTGGTTGCCTGCGACTGCTCTGGACGTTCATCTGCAAGCCTATCGTAACTCGGCTGTCGGAACTGGGCGTCCCGGAGCAGTCGCGCATATGGTGGTATCCTCCCGGGATGATGGCCGCTTTGCCTATCCATGCTGCCGGGCCATATGTAGAGGGCGAAAGCAATCTCCCCGACATCTTCGTATCGTCGTATACGTCTAGTTTGCTTGCTCTCGTCAAAGCGCGGTCAGATTGGGGAAATTCTGTCCGCGGTGTCAAGCTTCTAGCCTTCGGCATGTCCAATGCCTTGCCAAAGGTTCGTCTTCGCTGCTACGACGTAGAACTGAGCTCATGAATCTCGTGAATTAAGGTTACCAGCGAGCTGCGCAACCTGAGCACTGTCTTCGGGTCTCGGGCTGTCATTCGAACCAACGACGCGGTCACCAAAGAGCAGGCCATCGAAGATCTCTCCATAAACCAAGAGCAGGGCGCTTGTACGCACTTTGCTTGCCACGGCGCGCTCGACATCCACAAACCCTTCGAGTCCTCGTTCGTCCTGCACAACTCCAACCTCACGCTCCGCGACATCGTCCGAAGTACGGGAACATTGGGTATGAAACACCTTGCATTCCTCGCGCTGTGCCACAGCGCTGCCATCGGCGATTTGGAGGACGCCCCGGATGAGTTTATCAGCCTCGCGACAGGCGTGCAGGTCTCTGGTTTCCGGTCTGTAGTCGGGACGCTCTGGACGATGGCAGACGCGGACGGCCCTGACCTTGCGCGGGAGTTCTACGAGAGTTTGATGCAGAAGGGTGCGTATGATTTCGACCCGAGGGATGCTGCTCTCTCGTTGCATCTCGCTGTGAAGGGTTTGAGGGAGAGGGGCGTCCCAGTTGAGCGATGGTCTACGTTCGTTCATATCGGGCTGTAGATGTAACATAGCTCAGAGCAGAAGCAGGAGGTATACTTTCGCGGCAAGTACGTAACGTGGTTTTTGTCTAGGTGATACCAATACCGCTCGTATCTTGCAGTCTTCAACGGTTTCCAGACTATTAGGACGCCGTCTCTACTACGGCGTCTCCATCTGTCACCCGCTGTCAGGTTCTGCCAACATGCAGCAGAATCCCATCCTAGCTGGTCTACGTCTGAGCAATCTCAGGCCAAGGTACGTTATGAAGGGATCATATCCTATGCAAAAAGGCGTGCCCTCAGCGTCCTAGAGTTGGCACTCGGATGCCTTTTTCTTGCATCGCCTTCTAACCAGGTGCCATAAGTGCTGTGTACGTATCTTTTAGTCTGAATGTCTTGATGTGGCGATAAAAGCCAAGCAATGGAGATGATGGCTGAGCTGGCCGGGTACGCATCCACATTCTCAACAGTTGTACGCCTCCGTCTGACAGCCATCCAGGCAACTGTCATGTTGGCGCTGATCTCACCGCTGCTGGATCTTGTCCAACTGAATATTGAGCACGAGAAGCGATACATGACACGAACATTCCTGAGCGACTTCAGGGCGGCCAATGAGGCCCCCCCTGCGCCTTCCAAGGACTTGGACACTGTCTGTCTGGACCAGATGAAGTATAAGGCGGCATCTTTCCTGTCGGGCGCAAGAAGTAGCGAAGAGAATGCCGCCGTTTGATTCGTTCTCCGTGTCGTGCATCTTGGAAACGCATCAGATACGGGGCCTTTTGCACTCTGATCTGACACACAAGCGGGGCCGTTTTGAACAGCAGCAGGGCAAACTGTCATTCAGCGTTTCAGCCAAGGTTGAATCCATCGTACATCACCGAGAAACCCTAACGTACCAATGACATCCTCAGGACTCTAATACCTCCACGGCTTCCAGATTGCGGCGGCCATCAGCGGACCAGACACTTCAATGCTTCTTTCTCCTGGCAGAAAGGCAGAAAGCTGATTGACAGCCCAGACATGAGGTTCAGGGTGCGTGTATAGCCTTTCACAGACAACGCACTCTCACGGCTTCTCTTCTTCCATCAGATGATGCCGTTCAAGGCAGAGGTGTTGATGACAGGCGTCACGAAAACTGAACAGTATACATCAGCACTCTGAGGAGCCGGATTTCTATGGGGCAAGTCGGTGGACATTGAACATACGCATCTGTCGGTGGGTCAAATACTGGATCTAGGGTATCTTATATAGCAATTCAGGCCCTCGCACCCTCGTTTCGTTTGATATATAGACGATGGTGCGCGACGGCGGCGGCTGCACGAACGCCCAGGCCTGACCGGTACCCTCCATGCCCCTGCAAATCGATGTCGCGGAGCTAGGGGGCTTGATAGGAGAATGCATCGTCTACGGTGAGCGAGAGTGCGGTACTGTAATTCCCCGTGCTACGAATACTGACGGCGTCAATATTTCTCTAGGGATGTACTTCGTTCTCTTATGCCGTGCCACCCATTCCTACGTTTTGCGCTGGCAACGGCATGAGAACGTAGCATGGCCTATCCCCGTCTTCTCAGCAACCATGTTTCTTCTGGCCACCGGACAAGTGATATGCGACTCGATAAATATCTTCATCGCATTCTTCCACCACGAAACGCGTGCCGCGCGCATCGGGTTCATGATGGACCCTACGCAGACGGTGCATTCGTGGAGATACGGCATATTGACCGTCATGATCTTGGTGGCGGATTGTCTTGTGGTACGTGCCGTCTACACATTAAGTTCGCCAACGGACGTCTGACAACACCCTAAAAAGCACTATCGATGCTATGTCGTCTGGGAACGAATAATATGGATTGTGCTTCTGCCGGTCACGTTGTCGCTTGGAGGTTTCGGTGCGTTCTTCCAAAATTCGACGACTGTCCCGTGGTTCCAACAGTACATTCTTCCGCAGTATGCGGTTTCATAATCATCGGGCACGCGCACAACCACGCGCCGCTCACCAGAAAAGCACAATCCGCACTCCTGACTTCTCTTTTCGCTCTCACCTTCAGCGCTAATGGCATATCAACGGGTAATTTCCGCTTTACGCGCGTTATCAGCAGTTCCTGATCTCGTCCTCGTACTGCAGCCCTGCTCACGTTCAAGCTATGGAGGCATAATCGGACGGCCAAGAGAGTCCTTAATACCGCCGAATCCGCGTTCGCGCCTATTATCCGTATTGTTATCGAGTCTGGTGCTATGACCGCAGCGATTCACCTGGTCTATGTCATTACGCTGGAGACTAAGAGCGAGGCTTTGGAGACTATGGCAGAGATGGTATGTCGTACTTTCTGGCACCGGCTATGCAAACGACTGACTTCAAATGAAACTATACTACCAGGCGACATCGATGTTCGCGCTGATATCCACATTACTGATTATACGGGTCCAACACAATTCCGACCGTCGCGACACTCGACGATCCACAACACGCCCCGGCCTGATCGCTGGATCGACTTCCGGTCCTGGTATCTCGGTGGCGATGGTCACGAGCACCGGGAGCACGCAGCGGAGGAGCGATATCGAGGACTGGGAGCTCCAAGCGAAGTACGATAAAGCGGCGACGAGTCGGGAGGATGTCTGAGGGGCGGTTACGGTTTATTCAAGTTGTATCATTTATTCATTGTTTGCGCATCGTTTCAATGGGACACCACCAGAATTTGACTATTCAATTGCAAGAGTACGCCCACATGCTATTGGTTTTTATCGAGCCGTATCTAGGTACCTATACAAATCACCAAGGGCGCCACTTATACATTCCGAAATATTGGTGCCCCTGCTGGAGCACTGCGCGCGGACATCCGCGGGGCGCCCCTCGATGTAACGTTTGTATCGTGTATATCCTTGCTATTATCGGCGAACAATTCGTCTCGACCATTACCTGCATCTCCCAATATTGAGGCGGACAGGTGGAGGAGCAAAATGAAGCCCATCCTCGTCGCGAAATTGTGATCTTACAATAAACCCAACCTAACCCGATACCGTGTCGTAACTCACCACACTTCGACATCCTCAACAAACATCTATAATTCAATCTTCGGCTAATGCTGTATTTTGAGAGCTTCCTCGAAGACATCCACGAGTCCATGGACCCATGTTATACTTCGTAGTCCACGTCGGTGGACAGATCACCAAAGTAGGATTATCATATCCCAACACCCGCCAGCACTTCCACGAACGTGCGCATAGCTGAGAAGAAGCAAGAGCAAAAGGAGAAGCATCAGCCAACTAGAACGTCCTTGAAAGAAGCCGCACAAGTTTCATCCCATGAAACCTTAAAATCCAAAATCCACGAAGCCCGCCTGCACCTGCCTCCTGCAGCGCAATCACGGTCCGAAGCCCAGAATCTGTGGATCGCCGAGGACGTACAAAGTCCCAAAAACGTCCGTGCCCGCTTGCCACCGTGGAGCGATAAGGTATTAAGGTTGCGGGGTCACCTGTGTCGGGAGATGGGCCGGCCGCGCGACGAAGATCGAAAGGATCTGCTGAGCGAGCGAGGAGCAGGGATAAGAGAAGAAGGACGAGAGATGGGATGAGGACAGTAAAGCCTCCGGGATTCGATCTTCGAATCGACTCGGACTGCGCAGGATGGAGACGCACGTACGTGTACGGGGAAACGAGTATTGATATCCCACCCACTAACCCGAACGCACAGGATCGTCCTCCCGCGCAGGCGACAGACTTCCACTCAGGACAATCCCAACATCAAGCCCGAGCTCACATCAAAGTCAAGGGGCAGCCCGTCCAAAGCAGGCAAGCCACGCGCGCATCCCGCAATGCCAGGAGCCCCGTGAGCGGCATATACTGATCTCCCACTGGTAGGGCCGCGGTCGGCGTCGGAGAGTGGAAAGGTTAATTTGGTGATATGAAATTGAGGATCATGAGAGCTCGAGGTGGGTGAGTACGTGTTGAGGTCCGTCTGAGGCACCAGGTGTCCGTGGGCGTGCGTTGGCTGATCGATGGTATTAGAGTCCGCTAGGAACTTTGGAACACTAGGATCTAGCGTCCGCGGCAGTAGGAGAAGAAGCGCAGATCATGCTCGACATCTAGCACCGTCTGAGCTGGAATGCTGAGATCATACGAGCGCGGTAACGCAAGCACACTGCCATGAGCCTGAAGCACCGATATCCCTAGGTCCGAGTAACCAGGTAGGCCATGAACGATGCCAGATGACGAAGCGCAACACACCTACTCGTCAACACCACGGAAGCAGACCACCACACCAGCGCGTCACTACTGACGCCGCTCTCGTGCCTTCCTACCTACAGCACATCCCAGATGGAAGTCGAAGCATCCCGCAAGTGCCAAGTATCGTCCCGTAGGTCCCGGTCCCGTCCCAAATCCAAGTTGGTCCCCCAACCTGACCTGGAGATCACCGCAACAGAGAGGTATTTGCAACAAGCTGAGGATCATCGGTATACGTATACGGGTGTCCCTTGCAGAGGTCCGTAGGACACTGGACAGCGTTGTCGTATGAGTCTCTGAGACGGTACCAGTGGGCAGGCAGTCAGGACGATCCCGGTCGCGCGGGCATCCGTGCGTCGGACGTCTCGCACGGGGAGGCGGAAGATGCGGTGTCCCGCACGTAAAGCACGAGCGCGAGGGTATATTTGGAATTTTGTGCTCGAGTGTGCCTATGACTGTAGTGCTCAAGCCGGAAAATCCAATATTGAGGAGATCCAGGAGGTCATGCAAGACTGGAAGACTTACTACAATAAAGGTCGTTTTACTCCGAGTCCCGATTCTCGCAGGTGCGTAAATCGTAGTGATCACCTACGCCGCAACTCGCGGATTCAAATTTGATGCCAATCCGGTGTCAATATCTCGCGTTGGGTCCATGGAAGAAACTTGCAAAGACGAAGTCGAGGAGTAAGAGGTCGAAGAACGCAGCGGCGGCAGCAGCTCGAGCACAGTCACGCAGCTAACACGTTGCCTTCCTCATCCGGAAGCACGGGATCAAACACGCTCGTCTTCGTCGTCGTCCTCCTCCTTCGAGTCCACGATGTTTCTCTAACTCAAGCTCATAGTAAGAGCCGTAATGGCGCATTTTCGGCTTGCACAAGGCGCTGTTGATGATGTCTGCGTGCGTCCTTTGATCTGCTCTGTTCTGCCTGACTTTCTTCGTTGCGCCTTCATGCATGTAGGTCAGATTCGTAGTTATGAGCTCAAACTGCCCGCCACGGCTGTCTATGCATCAGTCCACTTCACCTCAATCCCTGATTCTATGACGAGACTTAGTCTGCAGGAGGCCGTTGCTCGGACTTACGAACGATGATAAAGCGTGCAACCTACGGCCAGCCACGGCGGTACGCTTGCTTATCTGCATCAGCTCTCCGTGGCCACGCCGGGAAAAGAACTCGCAGACATGGACTCGGACTACGCACAGTTATCTTAATCGCACGCAGATAGCAAATATCGCAGTGTTCCTCGAAGAACCACGGCACGCTGTATAGGTAGGCCTATCGTACGCTACTGTATGTGCGTACAGTTCATTTATAGGTGCGCATATCTGAATCTGATTCGAAGTCTTCCGTTCATAGCACACGCATATCGCACGTCCGCGCTGCGCCCGCAATCCGCGATGCAGATTCGGGTTCTAGACAACCACTGTACAGATTGGGACGGCTACGGCTGCGCCCTGTCGACATCCTCACAGGACCTGGCAGCCACCCTAGCGTTCATGGCGCTCACGCACATCTCAATCCAGCACCCCATTCTGCGCAGAATGCAGAATGCAGGGACCGAATGCTATCTGCACACTACGTACTTACGCCCCTTCTTCCTATAGCTATTCCCGTCCTCCGTTCCTGCGTTCCTCCCTCTTCTGACCTTCGTTCCTCGCTTCCTTATCTCCATCCGCACCCACGCCTGAAGCTTCGACTTCCTCCACCGTTCAAGTCCACGCACCGCGCCGACTTGGGCCTAGTTCCCGCGCAGCCGACGTGCCCGGATAGCAAGTGCGCGATACTTAGCACGGTGTGAGTCTTTTATTCTGCTTTGTTTGTTTTTTTTTAATTGCGGGAAGAGACACACAGCCGCGAGATACGCATTGACAGCATACAGGAAGTCTTCTTGTGTCTTCGTCTCTGCGCGTTCGCTCTCCAACCCAACCCCATCGTCATTCGTCAGGCCATCACTTCGAGACAGTTCTCGCCGTCCAGCAGCCTTACAGCCAGCACCAGGGGTCCAGCGTGTATCAGGCACCAACCGCACATCCGAAGCCATGATCATTACGCATTATGCATAATGGCTCCAGGGCCCATGCTGATCCGCCAGCGCACCTGACCCGAATTCGAAGGAAGCGTCGGACAGACAGTCCCTGGACTGTTCTACTCGGCTTGACTTTGTATCAATTATAACAGATATCGTCTAGCTATCAGGCGCCTCGGGAGCGTACGCACGCCGGGTGCATCGTTCACTTATATGCTCGAAACGAGTGATGTGCGAGATTCGGAGAATGGTGGCGGAGCGACACACAATAGCAAGTCGTGTATCAGGTAGCACGAGACAATCACAGCAATGAAGGACTGTACATGCACTACCCCGTCTCACTCACTCAAACTCCCAACAAAATGCAACGCAACGCAGCTGCAGATCCCGGTCCCACGAGGCGCCCAAGCGTAACCCGCATGACACGACAATCCGCCCCATACCCATCCTTACTTACTCGGAAGAAGCGGAAGTGACTACCCGGCCGCGGCTCGATGGGGATACCCAGCCACACCACCCCCATCGGCATCGACATCTGCAGCCTGAATCCAGACGGGCCCAGCGAGCTACAGTCAGTGCGCGTGCCAGGAGGGTACTAGCGCGAGGCTGAGTACCCCAGATTTGAGATCGCAGATTGAGATAAGTACGTTGTGGGCTGCCAGCCTGCCGCTGTCAGGGCGGTGCTCGCTGTTGTGGTAGAGGAGGCCTTCGGATTCGAGACTCGAGACTCGAGAACTGCGATTGGGGCGAGAGTCGCATGGGCGGACGGGCGGCTGGGTGATAGAGGCTGGGTAATAGAGGCTGGCTAGCGCTGGCTGTGGGCTGTGAGTGTGACGCGGGTTCCAGAATCGTGATTTGTGAGTACGGAAGGTGCGCTGGGACGCGTGCGGGGAATGGGGTCGGCGGCAGGGTGTTTGGAAGGGAAACTCAAAGAGATGTACTCGTACGGCCTGCGTACTGGTGGTGGTCCGTCCACGTCCATGCCTTGAGACCGCGGGTCCGGGATAGCTGCCTGTCCGAGCCTGAGCACGTATAGGTATCATCTGCCTGGCGGTATCCGTTCTTCCGCGTCCTGTCGCCAGATATTCATGTAGGATGTAGAATGATAACAGTACCCGCGCGAATCCACCGCCGGGACAGAAGCCAGTATCCGCGAGCACGGGCGCGTTGACGACGAGCCTCGTCGTACCGTGCGAAGTCGACTCGACAACTGAAGCGACCAGTACAAAGACAGAAGCTGGTTCCGCGATTCCGCGACCGAGTTTGATGCTGAACCTTGAATCTGCATCAGCCGAAGATCGACTTGGAATGCGTCCGATATTCAATGCAGGGTCGAGCGGCACAGACCAGAGAGGGCAGGCTAGCGATGTCGACACTCGCGCGTCCGCCATGTTCGAACTTGAAGATATCCAACGCCCGGGCGCAAGAAAAAGAGATGAAAGACTCGAGCGAGTACTCGTACCAGCTTGGCCAGAGAACCGCGTGTCAGTAGAGTCGGCTGAGGATTCTGGTCTTGAGAGCACGAGCATCGCAGTGCGAACCGTCGAACGCGATGACCATGCTACTGCATCGCCGTAAGGTGGCGGTTATGGGCGATATGGGACCTGGTGCGCTGGCTACAGAGCATCGCGACAAGCCAAGATCTTCAGGCTGTCTGTACTTGACGATCGACGCCGATGTTGGCGCCTTGTGGTGCGAGGAGGGCTACCGGTCGACGCCAGCCAGATGTGAGAACGAAATTGGGGACTGAGAAGGATTGGCGAAGGAGGGAGCGGCTTGCAAACTCGAAACCCGAATACGAACTTGAAGACATCGAGGGCGGAGTCGAGATACGCAGGAGCGATGGTCCCGGCCGCAGGAGGAGAAGATGGGAGCAAGCTGACGACGTGGACGGGACGAAGGAATGGTCGGGTAGAAATTCTGGTCGTGTGAGCTCGAACGTCGTACTGTGAACCATACAAGAACGTCACGAGACGAGAACAAGACTGACCCGTCGTCATCAGTCGGGAACAGAGCGGCAGTATCTGACTTGATGCAGTAACAGCTGAGAGTACCGAGGCAGGTCAAGAGAGTACCAGTATAACTGCTGTGACAGCGACGTCAATTGCCCGCGCGACATCGTCCCTGTGAACCTGTGACGACCAAGCAATATCAGCGAATAACGTGAACTCACCAGTGCTGCCAATGCAGACGCGCAGAGGACAGTTGAGGACGTCACGGGATACAGCCCAAGCTCGACGCATAGACACGCCCATTCACACACAGCCCTTGGCGAGAAGCGTCCAGGACATCGACGTCGTCATAAGCCTTGGCCACTAGCATTACTCAAGCTTGTTATGACCGCGCGTCAGTGCCAGTCAACGCGGCGTGCAATGGGTAAGGAGAGAGGATGACGCAAAGGATGGGACGCAGCGAGCAATGACTGACGAGTAATAGCTGATGGCGAATGACGAGTGCCGTATTATACGCAAGTGACGAAGAGGGTTCTTGTACTCGCACTTCGCGCTTCGCGCTAGCCTGTGAAGCGGTTATAACCCGGCCCAGAAATCGAACGTAGAACATAGAACACAGAACAAGAAGAAGTAAACCGTCTCAGATCCACGAGGCACACGCGCACGGCAAGGACGAAGGTGAGGATGATGTCGAGGGGACACAGCACTCGACAGAAGGAAGGCTCAGATCGAAGACGGCACACGATCGTGATCGGCGTAAGGAGACAAGGAATGTTCGACGGAAGCCGGAAGATGGTCATGAGAGCTTGAGGCGAAGAGCGAATTCGGTTCGGACTGCAGAGACGCTGAGAGTCCGAGCCTAACGCGCAAGACCATGTGTGCACCTTCGACGACGCCTGCGAACCCAGCACGAACATGAACACCGGCGCCAGCAGCAGCACGCAGCATGTGCGCATAATCTCCACCAGAACGGCAGCATCACGCGCCAGCCACAGCGTCATAGGTCATAAGTACTAGTGTTCCGGCGAAAGCGAACGCGGGCGTCGAGAACATTCGCCGGAAGGATGGATGGATGCGATAGAGCAGAAGGGGAAGTCTGGCCTAGTGGTGAGGCGGGCACACGACCACGACCACGAGCTAACGCGAGTGTATTGGACTTGGGCTTGGGCCTGCGTATATGCGCGGGGAATATTCTGCAGAAGGGTGAACGAGCGCAGACGAAGAGTGCAACTGCGCACCGTGGCTATGGCCAGAAGTGAAGGGGATCGTCATAGCTGCACCATGCGCACCATGCGCACACCGTGCCTCCGGGCGTAGCGCCACATATCCGTAATGAAAAGCGTCGCGGTGGGTACTTGAGGTCTTCAACGGAGGATGCATACGAGCGTGCGCTCGAGGTGTGGATCTGCATCTGCGGGACATAGATCGGCCAGGGGGAGTACTGTGGGCCATTGATGAGTACTGTCGGGCATTGAGAGGACGCGAAGCATGCATGGTGAGTGGCCAGGGACGGAGAGGAAGCGCTGCGCACCAAGTGACCCGTCCCCGATGTGCACGGGGCTCCGATGACGCACCCCGCGTCTCCCTTTCCCATCCGTCCTGTCCCTCGAGCCCATCCCTGCACCTGTGCACCTAGGCTTCAGATTCGAGTCCCACACCGCGTCCGATGAGCAAAAGCACGACGACGCCGCCGAGGCAGACAAGACACACTCTCAAGAGGTCGAGGGAGCTCGCAGGATGAAAGAAGCGGGCTACCCCACACCGGCGTTGCACCGTACACGTCAAACAGCCTCGCGAAGCGCGGGGAAATGATGCCCTGTCACTTGCACTCCCGCAGCCGCCAGTGCTTCTTTCCACCGAATCCCCCGCATGCAGCAACACGCACCCAGGCGTGCGTTCTGTCAAGCCCAAGGTGTGCGCGTGCGCGATGCAGAACCAGAACCGGTTCGACGAGGCCAGACCGAAACGGGGCCTTTGACGTACTGTGCGCTCGGTGCTGCGGCTGCTGGGTGCTGGGTGCTGGGTGCTTGGGTGAGGCGTGCGGATCGTCGTGTGATGCACGTGCGGGTGCGGTGATTCATGACGGGAATTGGGACTGACGCTACGTCACAGTGCTGCCTGCCTGTCTGTCTGCCTGGTCGTGGGTCGTGGACCTGGGACGGCGTGGACTTCAGGGTACGCGTTCCTGTAAGACCAAGAATAGACGCGGACGTGGACATGGACGTGGACTTGGATAGAGACTGGGAGGCGGCGTGTCAATTAATGAGGATCGTGACGCTGACGACCGCTCCTCAGTCCACGGTTGCTATTCATGTGTAGAGTACGTAACGTCATCGCGCGCGAGAGGCGGGTGCGTGCAAGAATGGACGTGAAATGGCTGCTTCGGGCACGGAGGAAGCGGGGAAGGGAGGGAGGGAGGTGCCGCACGCAGGCGGGCGGGTGGGAAGTGGAACGCCTCCTTCGGGCACGGAGCAAGCGGGGAAGGGACAAAGGGACAAAGGGCCAGAGGATGCCGCACGCGCCGGCGGCGGGTGCGAGAATGGAAGTGAAATGGCCACTCTGGGCGGCGCGGAGGAAGCTCGAGGGAAGAAGATGCCGCACGCGTAGACGTCGGGCCCGCCGCGTAACGTGTGGGGAAGAGGCGACGAAGCGCGGGGCGGATCCGGATCGAGGCGAAAATAGATCGAAGCGGGGTGAGAGTGACGGTGTGCGGTGTGCGGTGTGCGATCTGAGCGGGGTGCTTTGACGGAGTGCAAAGATGGAGAGGGAGGGATCCGCCACGGAGCGTACATCGCGCGTGTGTACCTGACGTCGACGCATATGGTGGGTACAGTTGAGCGAGTGGAGTGGAGTCTCTGAGTCTGAGTCTGAGTCTGATGTCGATACGGATACGACGAAGATTCGAGGGCGCGCGACTTTCGCGACGCGTACGCGTGACTCCACCAGCTCCGTCTCCCCTGCATACAATCGCGCAGCTCGAGCAGGACGGGCTGGCTCCGCAACCCGTTGCGGTTGGCGGCTGGCAGATCGCATATATAGCGCAGCATCATGGGATGATGGACGATTGAGTATAGGCATCGGCGTGCCCAGTAGAGGATGCCGTCGCCGTCGCACGTTCGCCCGTCTGCTCTTTATACGCGTTCCGCGTTCAGAACCTGTATCTGTGTATCGGAAGGGATAAATATAGCCATGGCCGGACGCGGAGCAGGGTTTGAAGCAGAGGCAGATACACTGGAGGAACTGCGGGCGCCAAAGATGCTGAATGTGGACGCGGATGCGGGCGCGTCATTTGTGCTGTGGAGTGGAGGAGGAGGAGGAGGAGGAGTTTTAATTCGGGGGAGGTCCCATTGAGGAACGGCCCTATCCGCGCCACATGGCACGGCGCAGTACCACATCGCGGAGCACCCACGTCCCATCCAATTTATTGTCACATACAGGAAAACAGAGGGTAGATGAGCAACACAAGAACACAATATCTAGAAGAATGGCAATCATCTACCCAATGTTACCCTGCAGATCCAATGCATGGAGTGAGCAGTGAGCACGGGAAGAGGTCCAGGATCAACGGGCATATCGGTACCACGAATGCAAGACTGCACAATGTAGGATGCGTGCTGTGGGTACAGCTGCAGAATCTGGTGCATGAATCTTGCAAGCAGCCCGATGATCCATATGTAAGTGCACCACCAAGAAACCCCAGAATTGGTATGCAAGAGACGTGTTGCCAATTGCTTCAGAGTCCAGCGAAATCAGTGTCGGCAGCATGTGTCAAACACCATTCTCATTGTAATGCCTGTAATTGTGAAGTACGTCCGAGGATGGTTGATTAATGTGTACAATGGACATGTACTGCAGATGAGAATGCTACACGAGCACGAGTAATTGACAGGTAGATAGGAGAATAAAGACAGGGGCAGGGCTTCCGACAAAGTGACAAGAGGATGGTAATGAGATGGGCTAGCGGCAGATGAGGGATTGGAGACAACTACGCGAGTATTTGCGGCACGCAGGTTTGAAACACGATTCAGTGATGATGGCAGAGAAGGGAGAGGGGGAGGGAATCTGAATGGAGCAAGCCCGACCCCGGGAGATGCAGGACGTTACGATGACTGGCACTCAATGCCACAACCATCAGTTCAAGGTGATGGAAATTGATACGCTGCAACGAACACGATTGGCACGATGGAAACATTGGCTCAATGCCACGGACATTGGTGCAAGGTCACGAACACTGGCTCTATGCCACGAACACTGGCTCTATGCCACGAACACTGGCTCTATGCCACGAACACTGGCTCTATGCCACGAACACTGGCTCTATGCCACGAACATTGGCTCTATGCCACGAACATTGGCCCTATGCCACGAAGCTGGGAGTGGGACGGTAGGTCGACAGCACATAGAGGTGTAGAACGAAGGAGTCGGTGCGGGTACCGCACAAGCGGCATGTGGAGGGGCGTGTGGGTGGGCACGACGCACTACAGCTCGTGGAGCTAGTGTCTATGTCGAGCTCCATGCCAAGTTCCATGTTGTCGAGGTCGAAGGAGCCCTGATCATGCAGGGGCAACTATAAGGGAAGTTGTGAAGGAAGATGGAGGGATGGTGACCGACACTTCTGGAGCTGGAACACTAACTGGAGCATGCCAGTACTTACTCGTCCTATAGCCATAATCCCGTCGATATCAGGGATAGTATGCCTGTATATCACTGTACGAGTGCTATCAGCTGCGGCTGCGGCATATCCGCGTGTGAGATGTACAGTACAGTAGACGGAGCAGGTGGAAGGTGTCGCTGCGTACCGATTCGACGCGAGCACTCCGGCCCCTATCAAGCTCTCCATCCTGCATATGCGCACGCGAGCTGGCGGAATGTGCGCATCCCGCATATGTCTAGCAGAGGGGTAAGATGGAGATATAGCTCGTGCACCGTGCGAAGTGGAAAGTGGGGGAGGGTAATGTGCAATGTGCCATATTGGACTTTGGACATCAGATTGCGGGCCAGCTCACGTGCGCTGCCCGTGGCTTTATAGTCCCCATAGAAGTGGAGGCGGTGGGGCTGCTAGGGTGGCAGAGTTTGAGTTTTAGTGGTTGTGGTGCGCGATAGGAGGAGAGGAGTAAATGCAAGCTAGTGATTTGTTAGTGGGGGCTAGAAGGGGTTTGGATTGGATTGTGGGGGGTGGTGTGCTCGCGTGGCTGGGGGATATGACTACCGGTATCTGGATGGGAGGGGAGTGCAATCTGAGTCTATCGGAGTGCTGAAAGGACGTGGACGTGGACGAGGGCCCGGAAGAAGGACTTGGCCATGGTCCGCCTGCGTGGCTGGGATATCGCGGTTCGGCTTGCGGGGCAGTAGGATCTCAGGTCGTGGACACACCGGGTTCGGCGAGGACATGCTGCTGGCGGTCCAGGGGGTATGGAGTTCGCGCTGGTCGACGTGCGGGAGCGGCGAAGCTGCGAAGCGATGGCGGAGAGGATGCTTGAATCATTCCAGTACCATGATACGCAGCACTGCGCCTCCATCGACAAGGTTGGTGCTCGCGTGGCTGCGGGGTATGCGATTCGTATTGGAGGACGGTAGGGGCTGAATTCGAAGCCGGGGAATCCAGAGTCGTGGATGCGGACCGCGGCGTCGCTGCCGAGTGTCAAGAGCTTCGAAATTCGCACAAGCCAACGTGCGGGAGCCGTGAAGTACACCTCCAGCGCGACTTCCAGAGCCTTCATCGACAGGTAACTGCGAAAAAGAGCATCAGTAAAACAGTCGACGTCCTTGGAGTCCTTGCAAGCGTTTCCAAGCGCTTGCAAGAGCTCTCAAGGACTCCTAGGACCTGACTGTTTTACTGATGAGGTCAAGCCGAGAGTGAGTAGAATTCGAACGCAAATACCCCGTGCGCGTACGCTCGAGCTCGAACCTCTCAGCCTTGATCCGCGCACTACAGCTGTACATGTATATTGCGTCCTCACCTTGGGTTACTTCCAACGAGCTTGAGGACACGTACGAGCGCGAGCCCCAGTCGCCCGCAGCCACCTCATGCTGACTCGAAACCACCAACGAAACCACGTACCTGATCACCCCATACCCTGTTTATACGCATGGCCTACTTACTGTACTCATCAATATCTCATCGCATCGCCATCAGCATCAACATCAACATCACCACCTCCGAGTCAAAAGCCAAACTCAAAAGCCTGCGTTCAGCGGGCTCCCGGCGGGATGTACGACCTGCCCGTGCACGTACCATGGCACGTGCTGGTAGCTAGCATTATCAATTATGATTCTGAAGCACTTGATATTATAAGTCGTTGATAGCTGATGTCGAGGCCCGAGGCCTGCGAGCCATGTGGTTACCAGGTCCAGGGCCCCCTGTCATTGTCGACGGTAAGTATTGTGGGTGCGGGAGCGGGTGTGAGTGTGGCGGGCGGATTCATCGGGTGTGCAGATGCCCGGATGTCGATGTCGATGTCGATGTCGAGGTTGTGCTTGGAATTGACGTGTGAGGATTTGGGTGGCGACGGGTCGGTCTGAGCGGCGTTTCGGATTTAGAGCTCGGGGCTCGGAGTTGCAGCTGGCGCGGTATCTATCTAGTATTCGGCGCTGATGTTGTGTGGCGAGGTTGGTAATGGTAGCGTAGGCAGGGTGTAATTGTCCAAATGGCGAGTGGCGAACTATACGCTCGAGTCAAGTCTGAGCGAGTGGCTGGACCTACATATGCATATGCATATGCCCATACGCGGATAGGTGAGTATACCGCGCGGCCCTAGGTCCTGAGACAAGCATAAGCATAAGCATAAGCATAAGCAAGCTCGGGCGAGCAGCCCTCCGAGGGTATACATAGTTGTGTGAGCTGCGACGCCGCGTCACCACGCCCGAATCATCGTCGCGGCGACCGCGCGCCCTATGGCCTTGTTCCTAGCTCGGACGTCCGTGCATAATACATACAGATGCAACAATGAATCCACAGACAATAGCTCGAACAAGAACAACGCACAACGCATAACGTACAATAGGACGAAACGGGGTCCGCGCGCGCGTGAGAAGGTCATGCAGGTGCACCGCCCTGCGAAACAGGATGGGTACGGACGCGTTTTGATTGCGAGACGCGCCGGACGCCCATAGCCAGGGGAGATGGGATGAGATGGGTACGGACGGAGGTCCCTGCGGGTAACGCCGTTGAGGCTGTGGCAATGGTCGCTACGCTGCCGCTCGGTCCTGCGAGTGCTAGTGCACGGGGATAACGCAGCCGCGATGGTCAGCAGTCAACAGTCTGGGGCTGCAGTGGCAGGATGATGTCGTAGGATGCATGGTGCATGGATGTGTGTCATAGTTCATAGGCCCACCGTGACGTCGTCGTGCGGCCCAGACTCGAGCCCTGCCTATGCCCCGACCCAAAGCCCAAACTCCATAGGCCATAGTCCAAAGCCCAAAGTAAACCCCATCGGCACGCATATGAGCAGTCAGCAATATTTACCTACCACGCCCGATTCAGATAAGCAGCTGCAGGCGATAGGCACTATAGCTATAGCAACTCATCGACATCGACATCGACGAGGGGAAACGCGCCCACGGCCGCATTAGGCAGGCGTTGTGGTAGCGGCGGTCCACGTGTACTCGGTGCGCGTCCCAGTCCGTGGACGCGGGGCGCGGGTGGCGGGGGGCGAGGACCCCGTGTCCGCGAATAGCACTGCACAACGGCCGAGGTTTTGCCATTGGCTGCTGTAACTCGGGTTGACTCAAAGACATATGCAGAAGACGTTGCGAAAGGAATTAGGAAAGGAAAGGCAAAGCGGGGTGTGTTTCGGAGGGGGACGTGTCAGTGCTCGGATCCTGCTGAGCACTGTCAGCTGTTGCAGTTGCAGTGGAGAGAGGCGAAAACGGCGCACGCGTATGCACCGGTGCATGCATACTGTGCGACGCTGAGGAGGCGAAAGCTGAGGCGGGGGTCTGGACCGTGAGTGGTGTTGCCTCTGCGACGAGGGTGGGACGGAGTTGGCCGGGGTCTGGGCGCGGATCGGCAGGGGGTCCGCGGGTCGGGCTCTCGAGACTGAGTTCGTCGCTGGCTGTGGCGGCAGCATTCTGGGGTGCAACGCCCGTTTTTAAAATTAAAAAGGCGGATGTGCACTACTCTCCCTCGCTTTCTCACTCGCCCCGCGTCCCTCCCGCCACACGCCCACCCGCTCGTCTCTACGCCGCACGACATTGCCTGTAGCGCGCGCGCAGCAGAGCAAGCGCCAGGATCTGCAAGACATCTGCATCTGCGCCGAATCTGAGTGCGCTTCTTGTCGGCCTCGTGTGCGGAGAACACGCCGCAATCGATTCTAAAGGGCCATCACACGACACGACGTTTACACGCCCTCGCCAGTCCAGAATCCAACCCGCTATGCCTGCCCCGGCTTCGCCCTCCAGCTCGTCGCCCCTTCGGTCCGGCCATGCGTATATTACCTCCCCCGCCGCTGCACACTGCCCCCCTTCTCCCCTCACCCCTCTCTCCCTCACTCGCGACTACTCCCCTGCGTCGACGTCCCCATCCTCGCCCTCTTTGCGTCTCTGCTTCGCATCCTCGTCCTCGTCGAATATCTCGTCTTCGTCCCGCTCCTCGACCCCGCGTCTCCCCACCACAGAGACGTATCCGTACGGCTACAGACCCAGCACGCCCCGCCGCGTCGCCACCCCGTCCACCCCGCGCCGCATCCGCGCCCCGCAGCCCATCACCCCGTCCTCCTCCTCGCCCTCGTCCTACACCCCGTCCTCGCCCCTCCGCCCTTCTCCCACCATCCACAGACGGACCGCCTCTAATCCTTTCTTCCCCGTAACACCCCCGCGTGCCCGGCCCACCCTCGCCATGTCCCTGCAGGTCCACGCCCCTGCCCCCTCGCACTCCCTGCCCCCCACATCCCCGCGCCTGCGCGCGTCCTCGCCACCGCCTCGGCCGTCCTCGCGCTCCGAGCGCCTCCTGCGCGACACGCTCCGCCGCGCCGAGGCCCATGACCGCATGCACGCCTCGGGCTCGAACACGTCCCCCCGCATGCGCCGCTCGGAGAGCTACGCCGGCGCGCGCCCCGAGCCCTCCGAGTGCTCCGACGACTGCGACTGCGACGACTTTCCCTTCTTCCGCGTGCCCCCCGCGGCCGCGTCAAAACCGACCTCGCCCGGCTCCCCGCGCCGCCCGGCGCACCGCCCGTCGAATAGCATCTCGGACGTGCCCGCCGTGCGCCAGCGCGCGCACACGCAGCCGCAGCACCGCGGCCGCGAGAAGGAGCGCGAGCAGCACCGACGGCGTGTGGGCGAAAAGGAAGTCAGCCCGCATGATGCCGTGCTCCGGAGCCAGCTCGAGAGCGTGCTGCGCGGCGCGTCCGCCGGCGAGCGCGAGTGGGCGTGGAGTTCGCCTGAGGTATGTCGCTTTTACTTTCGCTCTCTTTGGCAAGGCGTGGTGTGCCTTGTCTCGATGGGTCTGCCGCGGTGGTGGAGCGCGGGGGCCCCACGGGAGCTGTAGTCCTGCCCGAATCGTCTCTGTGTCTATGTATATGTGCCCCGTGCTGACTCGCTTCGCAGTCCTCGTCGCTCGGCTCGCCCACGTCGCACCGCCCGACCCAGCTGCCGTCCTCGCCGCCCGCGCCGGCGCACGCGCCGCTCCCGCCTTCACACCAGCACCAACACGCACACCAACACCAACACACACATACACATCAGCACCAACACGCACACGCACACGCGACGTCCACCTCGACAACGACCTCCGCATCGACCTCCGCGTCCGCCTCGCCCGCCTCGCCCATCACGCCCCCGCCCACGCCCCCACACTACGCACACGCGCACGCGCCGTTCGACGCGCAGAGCGCCGCGGCGAAGCTGCGCGCGGTCGACGGCTACGTCAGCTTCGCGAACGTCGAGGGGCTCGGCATGCCCGCGGGCCTGCTCGACCCCGACGACGCGGACGCCGCGGAGCCCGGTGCTGCGCGCGGCATCACGATCCGCGGGCTGTGGCGCGCGATTAGTGGTGTGCAGGCGGTGGGGGGGAGGGAGAGGAGTGGGAGTGTGGGGAGTAGTTCGGGGCGGTAGGGGGTGCCGGGGGGGGGGGGGGGGGTGTTCTTGTTTTTGTTTGTGTGTTTCCTGTTGTGTTTTGCTGTCGCATGTCTCCTTCCTGCCTACCCGCCGCCGTCACTCTCCTACCGCCGTCACCTCCGCCACGCCATATCTAACGTCTCAACGACGCACGCACGCCCCCGCCCACCCAGATATCTTACGACCCCGCCCCGCTCCGCCCCCGACTGGCCGGTGCGCACAGACGCTATTATTGACCCCATCAAGTCCTCTATGTCCCATCACGCATCCCTCACGCACGCACGCACGCACGCACGCTACATTCTAAACTATCGTGGATCTGGATCTGGATATCTTTTCATCTCATCTCTCGAGTGTTCCGAGTATCTGAGATCATTTTGTTTCTGTCTTTATCTCTGTCTCTGTCTCATGGCATATATACATACGTATACGAGCTGGATTTTTGATTATGAGCGCGGTTTGATTCACGGATTGGATCGGATTGGATTGGATACGCAGGGGTTGAGTTGGGTTTGTTATTTAGGTATGGTGTGATGTGATGAATAGATGTCGATGTACACTTATGGCCGCGCGCAGCTGCACTGCGAGTACTGTAGCTCGCGATCGAGCGAGCTCGGGGGCGGAGGCTGAGGATGAGGATGACTTGCAATTGATACGGTCGGTATGATATGGGTGGTATGGTCGGTATGAGATGGGTGGTATGGGTTATTCGATATTCGGAGTGTACAAGTCCGTCTTAGCCTTAGTACACTAGTGCGAGTACTGTAAGTACCTGATGCATAAGTATAACGTGCCGTGCGGCATGCCGCAGAGGCACGCGTCGTGTGTATGCGTACGTTATAACATAGCAGGTGCATATAGGCAGGTGGGGGCGTGATGTGCATGTATATGATATCTCGTATCTCGTATCTAGCGTGAGATTGGATTGGGAATTGGAATAGGGATTAGAGTTGGACTCCGCTGCCAGTGCGTGCGTGCGGGTGCGGATCGAGCTTGGCGTGGGGTGCGGATTGTGCACTTGCTGGATGAGGGCGTGTATATACGTATGCGTGCGCGGAAGGGAGGGAGGTAAGCGGGAGGAGGGGTGATATTTAGGTGAAGGTGGATAATTAGATGGTGATGCGTGCGTGCGGGGCGTGGTGTTTGTGCTGTGCTGGGTGCTGTGTGCTGCGAGGTGAGAGGTGAGAGGTGTGTTGTATGGTGCGCGGTGAGAGGTGTGAAGTGGGTCGTGCAGAAGAGGAGGCTGGAGACTGGAGATAGTGGTCGTGATGGGACTGTGAAGTAGCCAATACTCGGGCGTGCTGCAAGAAAGGATTGAGGATTAGACATTGAACATTGGATACCTAACCTGTAGACTAAGGCCTTCCAACCAAACACGACCGCAGGCCCAGATACTTCGTGAGGGGCAATGGCACGCGTACACGTACGCGTACGCGCAGATGAGGTCGGCCAGTTGTCAATGGGTTGGGTTGGGCTCGTCCCTGACCCCGACTTGCGAGTGCAACAGCAAAGCTCGCGAATAGCGAAACGTCGAACACACATACCTGCAGCCAGGATCCCAATTGACACCGAGCCCTTCGGAAGAAAAGGGAATCAACGACTCTGGACTCTGTACGTGCACTTACACTGACCGGCACTTGTCCCACTCCGGACAGCGGGCCCGGACGCGAACGGCCAGCAACGTGCAAATATTCCACTGGCACGCAGCAATAAAACACACGAGCGCGAGTCTGGGCTCCCGAAGCCTCGTTGCACGCGAGTAATAATGCGAACATTGTGAGCGCATTGGATGCGTCATATGCTCCACTGCAGCTGGTTCGGTTCGATGGCGATGGCTACGTCGATGGCGAAGAGAACTAGGTGTGGATCGCGAAGTACTGTGCTTCGACCATGCGGGGGAGTATTGAGCAGCTGTCAATGGATTGGGAATGTCAATATCGTGAGAGGCTCACGTCCATACACCAAGTACTCACTCACCGGGAGCCATGTTGATTATTGCCTGCAGCCTGCTGTATGACATACGTACATACGTCGACGTGCTCGGACCCGATCCGACCCCGGACGGAAGAAGTGATGGGCGACGGGTGACGGGACGGCCCACGGGTGCAGATGATGAAAACCGTAACGGCGTCATTTCGGACGCTTTACTACCCTGTCCTTCAGCCAGGTGCGTGCGGCGTGCAGCTGGGATTACTCTACTGGACGGAGATGAGATGAGGAATGAGGCAGCTCGGGATATTTCGCGTTGCTTGCGGGATATCTGTAATTACGAGTACGTACTGTACGCACTCCTGGGCAGTGTCATTTGGTACCGGTCTCTGCGCGCGTGCGCGCGTACAGTATGAGGGCCGGAAAGTTGCTGTTTCGCATTTCGCATGCCATTGTCATTGTCATCCGGCGGGTACCATGGGAGTGCTCTTCGGGGAAACGCACGGGTCCGAAATGCGCGGTCGTGTCGATGGCCGGTTGGCTGCTTGCTCGGTCGGCTTCAGGGCGAACGACTGCTGGACCGGAGAGATGCGGAGTCCGTGGACCGGCGCGTGCGATGAAGTGCATCAACTCCAACCCCAGCTCCAGACAGACAGAGGCGAACTCGGGTACCGTACGGCGTGTACACGGTGGCGGTGTCAGTGGCTGATGGAGGCGCGAGACGCTGGGCGCCGCGGGGTACTGTAGCTGGTGCATTCGCATTCGGTGTGAATGGCATGGAAGGACGCACGTTCGGGCGCACCAGTGGGGTTTCTGTGACTGCATTGGGGGTGGGTGGGTGCTTTGGTATCTATTCGGGCCCTGGAAGCTCAATGCGAGTGGGACCCATCAGCATCGCTGTCACTGGCGAAAGGCCATGTATACGTATACATTCACAGCGTGCGTGCGCAGAAGCGCAGGAACGGCATACGGCACACGGTATCGACCCGGTGTCCCGCGTAGAGGGGAGCGGGGAGATAAGCCTGCGCTTGCGTCTCCGCGTCTGCGAGAAACGTGCCCCGGCTGCAGGCCCGGACGCGCATATAGACGGGGCGGGGAGAAGGTGGGAACAGATACGATGCGTTTGTGAATCATGATGGGGTTGTGTGGGCGCGCGCTCGGGCCCTGAGGAAGGGGAAGGGAATGGGGGTGCGAAAAGATGGACAGGGTGGGAGGAGGAGAGCAGGACGCGCGTCGCGTCGTGTTGATTGGCGCGTTTGGCCCGCGAGCGCTGCGATTCGGATTAGGAAGGCGATGTTCGTCGCATCCGAGCCGTCGTGCTCGTCCTGCAGTTTTCTGCATCGTCGAGCACTTTCATTTGATGCTGCTCTTGGGCGGTATTGAAGGACGCGGGCTGGTGTGAACATTTTCATTCATTTGATACGTCAATTCTGACATTACTGCTCACAGCCGTTTACTAATCGATAGGCCTTTCGTGGCAGAATCTGGTACATTAGAGCGGACTTTCAAGAGATGTTCTGAGTTGCAATCTCGCAGCATGCAGCCACAGCCAGCCACACGCGAAGGGGAAAGCAGTGCTCTGGCATGTCGGCAACCGTGATCTCCGACATTCTCCGCCTCCAGAACGCTCTTCACCATCTGTATGGAATTATTTTTGGAAACGGCCTATCGATTAGTAAACAGCTGCAATGAGTCCGGATGCGTGCTATTGTCCCGCCATTGAATAAAGCATGGCGGTAACCGAGCTCGACATCGAATCAAGGTGCGACCCGTGGACTTCGTACATGCAATGAGTCTACGATCATTTCCGCGAAGTCACGAACATAACGTAGCTCACCGGTCAGGATGTATCCGTGGGCCTCCACAGTCCACGGGAAATGCAGATGCATGAGAAGTAACTGCTGACATCCCTATTCATGGTACGATGCCGAAGTTTGGATGAAGGATGAATCAAACCAGCAGAGCGAGTTTGCACGTGCTCCTGTAGGGGTACGGACGCCAGGACCTGCCGATCGGTTAAAATGTTAATACCGTAGACCATGTACGTAGTCTGTCGCTCGGGCTCGGGCTCGACCTCGCCCCTTGAGACTGCAGGTACTTATCTGAAACGCAAAAGCATCTCTAAGTATGACATGTCATGTCATTTCTCATCAGGACTGGCCCGGTTTCTGCCATACTTAGCGAGGCCCACCGACGGTAGATTCTGACCCCAGATACGAGGGTACGAGTCTGGAATAAGATATACACCTGGCTAGCCAGTCTGAGTTTCTAGACAGACCCCAGAGGCTTGAGGGTACTTATCAGCAAGTGTATGTGTTGCGATATCGACCGAGGAATATGGCAAACAAGCCGCTCCAGTTGTTGGGACGAGGCCGAACGAAGCCAGGAGTACGCGCGATGCACAAGCTCAGAGAAGCGTCAGAACAGATTGCAGGCGACCTGCGCTTGAGTGCAGCAGTAAATACGATCCGGTCTTGATGTCCACGGGCTTCCCCTCTTGCGGCCGAATATCCCATTTGCGGCGATACTTTTGATCCCGTCGTCGCTGGTATTCATCCGAGAGTGAAGAGGCCATCGGCCTTCGTGTTTAAACCAAGACTCATCCCACAAAACGCATTGCATGAGGGTTTTGAATCTCCGTTCCCGTCACGGTCGTGTGGCGTTGCTTATGGCCACCATGAATAGGCTGCTGATGCGACTTTTAGCCGCCTCATTGGTACGGAGGTGAGATGCATCTATATAGTATCCATGTGTGAGCTCTCGAGACGATGCAATGACAATTCAAAGACGGGTGCGCACCTGTCATTGATCAGAGGGTAGATGAGGGGATATCTGGGTCGTCGTGGACGGCTTGGAGCGAGTTCAGAGCTAGAGTCAGCGACAATATGGTATCAGAAACTAACCGAGGGCTGCAAGGATCGTATGCTGTCAGTGGCGGTCACAACGGTCGAGGACAGGGGAGGAGGAGTCGGTTGGTCCCGACGCGCTTCCGGATGAGGAAGGCGACGTCGGTCGATACTGTCAGTGGCTGTGCTTGCTACGCTCACCTTGCTTTGCGGTACTCTCATCATTCGTAGCGTTGGTCGACCTATTTTCTCACTGTTGCTTCCAGTATCAGTCTCGAGACGTGCTTTTTTGGGATGAAATTGGCGAGCTGGCTGACCTTGCGGGTGGATGCCGCGTCGTGATGTCCCCATAGTAATATGAAGTTGCGTAAGTACTACCGTTCTGCCACTCGCATGCTGCACGCTGAAGTCAAATACCGGCCCACCAAGCGCTCGGTGTAGACTAACTACGAGCATGTGCTCTTACAGCCTGGCTATAGATGCCATGCAGAGCGGCACATGCATCTCAAGCCATCGCAGGTACCACGAAGACATCGAAAATCTGAAGCGCTCTTCTGGCAATTGTTTCAACCCCCTCGTACGTGTTCACCTGCACGATGAGAATCTATCTGATTCACATTGACGGACCACTTTACTAACAGACCTGAGACTTCAGTAATTTCAAAGATGCTTATGCGGTTGCGGGACTCCGTAGGCATGGACGGGCTGCGGTCCTTCACTCATCTTCTGCAGTCACGTTTCAGCCAGGGCGTTATGTCCCTTCTCAGCCGGAGATAATCCGATGTAAATCATACCCCTCTGAGTCACCTGTGTTCGTCTGAAGGGATAAAACATGTAGCATCCCCGACTTCTGCAGCAAGAGGACCCTAGTTGCGTCCATCATCTCCTTGCGAATACCCCTTCCCTGACTCGCTGCGGTGATTTCCAGGCTCTCGAGACCAAGAGGGACCCGCGAGACGATACCAGGACACCCTAGGCGCTTCTAAACTGCTTCGGCTTCTATCTGGAATAGGTTATCTGGACGCATCAATGTCGACAGGCACCAGTGCGCCGGCCTTCCTTCTAGATCTGTGCTTGCGACCCAATGATCTACTGGCGAGTGTCGGTATCAACCAACAGTACATCGCGCGTGTCATATGCTTGATACAGACGGGCGGAACAAAGGGGGCTGCCCGTCCTTGCGAGCACGAGTCCGACTCAAGCCTTGCTAAGCGTCAAATGTGACCAATTCGCCCTGCTGGTCTCTGGACACTGACTCTGAGCATGGGCGATCTGGGTTCCTGAAGTTCATTATCTATCGATGAACTTCGGCGGGACGTAATCTCGTTCCGTACTTTTGCGGCATCTCATTTCATTTTCCTCGTTCATCTCGGCGAATTAACCTCGCAACATACCGACATCCTGGCACCAAGATAAGCATGACTAGCCGTGATTGCGACGCTGCTGCGATTGCGGGGTGCGCTTGCGGCCTGCCTGCTTTAGCCGTAGCGGCCTGTCAGGCAACGTGCGCGCGGACCTTGCCTGCATTGGCGGCATCCCCCTGGAGCACTTTCACAGCTGTCAGGGCGATAATCAACGCGCGTTCGGGTTGTCGGGCAGCACGAATACAATCACACCCATGTGCGTCCACATCCAGTAACCGACTGCATCAGTAGAACCGCGGAGGTTTTACTTGTTTACTCTCTTCTCGTCATCTCAATCCAGATCCTGCACCTTCCGATTCCATGCATCTTCTACGCAGCTTCGGGTCTCCGGACCAGCCAGCCCGACACACCCTCCAACTTTAAAATCCTTATCGCCCCGCGCAGAGGCAAGCGCGTACGTGTACGATCAAGTTCCCGACAAGCTTCCTGCTGCCCCCATTCGCTCGGCACTCGCACCGGACTCGCAGAACGCCTTCGAGCTTCATAGCTTCTGCTCTGGACTGCGCCGTCCCTGGACAGCGAAGCGAAATTTGAAGACGGGGCGGCATTACGGGACCTTCCAAGGGCACGCAGGCGTATATTGAGCGCTAGGGACAAGGTTTCACGGTACGAAATTTGCTTAGCTTCTTTTCGTTGTACAATGTCTGGGCTGATGTTACCTTTTGTTGCATAGTACTATGTGAATCAAAATTGCGCTTCGGGAAAAGACTGCGATGCTTCTGCTTTTGGCACTGTGCAGTATCCCGCCCGACGGCGTGAGCAGTCATTTTCGGTAAGGCACTTACATTTGCACGATTAGCAATTGATACCTAGGTCGCACAGGAAGTAGATGTCTTCGCCGGGTGTTATTGTACTGCAGCATCGAAGTTTAGGATCGGAGGCGTCATCCCCCCGAATATGCAGGACACCCTCATCCATTGGTCAGGGCTGTCCAAGCTCCCCTTCAGAAGGCCGCACGAAGTTCTGCGTTGAAAAAGATAAGTGAAACGTTAAGAAGACATTAGGCTCTTTTCACTACGAAGCAAGAGTTGAAGCGTCGAACGAACTAAACGAGATGAATACGAGTACTCTACAAGTATTAATTCAATGGATTTTCCTCACGGTTACAAAGTATGAAACGTGGCCAATACAAGTCACTGCAGATCTGGCGTTTCGGCCTCCTCTGGGTCGAGTTCGGACATCGATGGAGCCTGAAACACAAAGTCTTCCTCGCCATCGCGCTCCAAGGTGTATGTCACTCCTTCCAAGACGACGAATCGCTCCTCGCTTGGGCTGATTTCCTCCCAAGACTTGACCGGGCCGTGCGCGTCTGGCTTCTGTCCAATGTAGAGCCGGAACTGACCATGCGAGTTGATGGTCTGGTGCGTGGCGGTATCGACGAAGTCGAGGAAGAAGATGCCTCGCAAATTCCCGCCCCAGCAACGGACTGAGTACGGAGAATCGGGTATTTCTTGAAGGCAGTATACGTCTGGAACACGTGTCTCCTAGCGGTTGATTTGGCGAGAGCACGAAATGAGGGAAAGGTAGCCACGCACAAGCAAAAGCGAGACTATTGGCGCGAAGTAATTCCTGAAGACTTCGTCGTCCTCTAGGCTATCGGAACTGAATTCGTCGGAATCTTCGAGAAAGTCGTCAGGTTAGTTGTCAAACCAGAATTTTTAGACAATAATTTACCAGTCTCGTATTCATCAAGTTCATCCTCTGGTAGACTGCAAAATTCCGACCGCGCAGGACTACTGGCGCCCGAAGTCGGAGTAAGAGGCTGCATGTTCGCATCCGGACTTGATTCAGGAGAAGCCATGAATTACGATGGCTATAGAATGCGCCTGGTATAGTGTAGAGTTGGGGATAAATGTGATGTCCGAGGGCACGCTCCCTGAAGGCGTGAAGATGTGAGGCACGATACTATCTTGTACATTCAGACTTAAGCTTCTCTTATATGCAGTGGCCAGAAAAGTGGCTCGGAGGCGTGACAGTAAAGGGCACAATGTCCCTTTCAACGAAATGTCGGTGTCGTACCCAAAGACGACGTATTGGTTAGCGGAGCATCGCCTCGTTCTTTGTCGTTTCGCCCATATAATTGTTTGCTTCGAATCATCTTGGAATCAGCGGGAATCAGCGGCACTGCCATGTATGACATATATTTTGGTGGCGCTGGACACGGCAAAAGCCCGTTGAACAAAGAAAGTTAGAGAAGTGCTTATTGAGGCATTACGATTGTTCATAGCGCGTAGAGATAGCGTATACGTCCATGTTATTCGTTAACAATCAGAATACCCGCCGCAAAATTTCCAGATGAAGTGAACCATACCGGCCTGTATTTCTCATATTTCTGACACCCGACATCCACAGCTACCATCAAAGTTTCAATGCCAATGCCTTACTTGCAGCCCAGCAATATACTCTACGTCATACTTCTCGCCTCTGACCAGCTTTGCATTGCCGTAGCTCTTGACCCGCGCGGCATGCCACTCATCGGAAGTCGGGACGCGCTCCTCGGGGATCCGTCGGCCTTGCTCCTGGACCTTTTTGGAAGGAAGAGGCTCGAGAGAGATGCCATCGAAAAGCTGCGCAAAGTGGAAGACACCGATGCGGCGATATTTACGTTGATCTTCCGGAGGCTGGACGACTACGGAGACAGTCAGACCGCAGAGACGGGAGACGATGGTTGGCAGCGCGCACCACGATGGATCGTGCCCTTCAAAATACCGCCTGACATGAAGGAAAGCTGGTCTCCGATATTGATGACCAAAGCGTTGTCGCGGTGCTAGGTTAGAGAAGCCATGAGCAACCTGGGTGGTCATCTCGTCCAAAATGATTCACTGTGAGAACTCACCTGCACATAGCGCCATTTCCCGTCAGGCAGGAGTATCTGGAGCGCGGTGACAGGCTGGGATGCAAGAATTGTGACGGATCCAAAGTCGGTATGGCCGTTGAGCATGACATTGTTCGTCTTCGCCGCTTCATCCGTAGGGAGCGGATCGTAGGTCATGTAGCGGAAGAACTGTGTCGATACTTAAGTTAAGTCGTGACAGGAAGAGAAGAGTCTAGAAACGCACGTCATTGCTTGGGCGACCCTCAGGGTCTTGATGCAGCCTCCAGAGGTAGCCCTCTTCGAGGCCAAGGACTGCGTCGATCAGGGAAAGTACGCGACGAAGAACATCCTGACGTATGTCCTTATATGACGACCGTGAGCGTAGCGCTCGGTCGTAGCGAGACTTCTACCTACAGCGATGAATGCCTTGATCTCTTCTACATATGGCTGGATCGGCTTGGGATGCCGTGTAATTGGGTCAAGCCTACGTTGTGCAAATGATGATCAGCGGGGCTCTTCCTTCCGTCCTAGTCTGTAAATCAATTCCTTACTGCTGCAGGTAGAAATTGTAATGTTCGATCCTGTCCCGAATACCGTTCGTGATTTCCCAATAGTTCTGTAGCTGGAGGAGGAAACCACGGTGAGGGGCGGACGACCAGCTGAAGGATGACTACAAACCTTGTAGCCAATGAACGAGCCCTCCTCGGCAATTGGCGCGCGGTGCGCCTCTTTCTCCTCTCGCGACACACCTTCGAAGGTCAGCTGGCTAATCGAGAACTGACGGTGAAGCTAATAGACGTGCTTTCTTCTCAGTAGATAATGGGAACGACGAAAACAGACCAGCTCACCTTCTCGGGATCAAGGCCGTGCCCGACGACGTAGAAGAACCCGTCGCGTTGCAATGCTCGGGACACGGTTTCTACCAGCTCATTGCGTGCGGTGTCATACAATGACAGATCGACCGTGAGGATGTCCGCCCAGTCGAGGTTTGTTTGGGTCGTTGTTGGTGGTGGGATCCATTTCGGGAGCGCGTCGGGGCCTTGGATCGACACGTCGTCGACAGCAGTGGACATCGCGAGTTGCGAGTGAGTTGTGCCGCTTCCATTCTTTATGGATAGTCTTAAGCACTTGCGGTATGTCTAGACTGCAGGACAATCGGCAGTGACAGTCGATGCAGCCGTTGCGCAAGAGCACGTCATTTGAGCAATCTGAATCTCCTCGCGCTCTTTAGGCTATAGAAAGACAGACTTTGGTGCGTTCAACTTGGTTTACTGTCTTCACTCTACTATCCTTCACTGTCTTCTCTTCTCTGGCCGAAGGACTATCTCCCCGACTCTCCCATGCGCGCCCATCATCTGTCATTCCCAGAACAGCTAATGCACGACATATGTGAGTTTAATGTCCTATCGCAAGTTATGATGTCGGGAAACAATGTCGGATTTCTCCAGCTGACCATCACTTTATGATCATCCGTCGCTGAGCTATGACGCGCTGCCGCAAGATTTGGTGACAGGATCACCGCTGAGTTGTCACTTGCAAATCAACGCGCCGGGCGTAACGGTGCGCTCTACGTAGTTCACTGTGATCTTGATCTGTCTGCATCTAATCTTGATGCAGCTGGAGGCATATGTTGATGCCCTTGCCGCCAATATGAGGTCTGAAGGCCATGGGAGCCATTAGCCCGTACCCGCTCGAACGGGCGACATTTCTCAAAGATGGTAATATTGATCTCTTACAAGCGCTGCTACAACAGATAGTTAGTCAAGAAAGAGCATCAGCCAATCGCAGAACCTCCGCTGTGGTTGGTTCGTGTACTCGAATTCCTCGTATTGGGTGCTGGGAATCTATCGCTGTCGTATAGCTTTGAAGCTACGCCTGGCACCATACATTACCTGTGAGAGGGCTAGGAGGATGTGGTCAAAGGGTCCAATGCTTCGCGCATGCGGTACTGCTCTGTCCACGACGTCGAAATTGATATGAAAATTGGTTCTATGGAATATCTCGCGCTCTTCCGGATTGTGAATATAGATCGTTGCATTGGCGGTGTTAGAGTTACTACACTGATTGGATGTGCGAATAAAGTACAACTTGAATGAATTACAATCATCGTTTTCTTTCAAACGTTCTCTTCGCCTGTGGCCGCCCTTGCATGCTTCGACGCAAGCTCCCAATCCTCCGCATTACCGCTCTTTTGTGTGCTGCTGGGGCTGGTGTTCATGGCCACCGAGATATCCTGTCCAGTAGCCGTTCCGGCTACGCGGAATTCGAGTACGTCGGGGCGTGTCGTGAACGGTCGAGTTTCGCGACGATTTGAATTATGCTGGACCCGTATGATCAGCAAGGTAGAGATCAACGCAAACGCTGCCGATGCCTGATGGGTTGAAATTAGCGATATGCATTTCAGTCCCAGGAATTACGGCATACCATCTCTGCCGTAGTTTCCAGAGCCTCGCTCCTAGTCTCCAACGTAATCACGTAGACGAGGTGGTACGCTGCGGTCATAGCGCCAGATTCGACAACGATGCGGATGACAGGTGCAAATGCGGACTCGGCGGTATGAAGTACTTTCTTGGCCGCTCTATCGTGCTTCCATAGCTTGTACGCGAGCAGGCCTGCGACAACGAGGTAAGGAATGGCCTGATAATGGATGTGCGGCGAAGATTACCCGTTGATATAACGTTAGCACTGAAGGTGAGAGCGAAAAAGGACGTCAACAGTGCAGATTGTGTTTGTGGGGTGAGGATAGCGTGGCTGCGCGCGAGTCCGATGGTGACGAAGCCGCAAACTGCATAAGAAGGCACTATCAGAGAAAGGAAAGAGTCGTGGCAGGGAAGCGGAGAAACGCACTACATCCTCCGAGCGACAACGTGAATTGCAGAAGCACGACCCATATTATTCTTTGCCAGACAATAAAACATCGATAATGCTTTGAAGGGCGTTATCATGCGTGTGCTAGAGGGTACGATGCGGTAGATGGCACGTACCACGAGACAGTCCGCCACAAAAACCATGACAGACAATATGCTGTATCTCCAAGCATGCATCGCCTGCGTAGGATCCTGCAAGAACGCAATGCGTTCGGCACGCGTTTCGTGGTGGAAGAAAGCGATGAAAATGTTTATCGAGTCGGCTATCACCTGACCCGTGGTCAGAAGGAACATTGTCCCCGCAAACACGGGTATGGGCCAAGCAACATTTTCATGCCTTCTCCAACGCAAAATGTAGGAGCGGGTTGCCCGGCACAGGAGGATAAAGTACATCCCTGATAAAGCACTTGCCCCGTCAGTCTCGATAGCACGGCGACCGATTGTATTGGACGTTCTTGCTCACCAAAGATAATACATTCTCCCACTAACCCCCCTAGCTCCGCGACATCGACTTGTAGGGGCATCGAAATTCAGGCCGGTACGTTTGTGCTCAAATCGCCGTCGCGCACCGTCTGCATATATATCAATGCAGCCCAGATCTAGCATTTGACTAACTAGGTCAAATCCTCGTCGGGTATTCAGTGTTGACGGACTTGCCATAGAGAACTAACTCCTCGGAGTGATGATGTATACTGCGTTCGAATTTCTTGACGCCTGTCATCAATACATCCGTCCCCTGCGGTATCATCTGACGGGAGAAGAGAGGTCGTGAGAGTGCATTGTCTACGAAAGGCTTTACGAGAACCCTGTACCTCACAGCGTGGCTGTCAATCAGCTTCTCTCCATGCTGCCAGCCAAAGGAAGGGCAGAAGCACATGGTCCGATGACCGATTGTCGACCTCCGAAAGCCTTGGAAGTATAAGAACCCTGAAGATACGCGCTCAGCTCGGCCGTCCATCATGGGTCCACCTTTAACTCCAACACCCAATTGCTATTTCCCTTTCTGTTGACTATACCCAGCCCCGCTCCATACGTCGGATAGAGATACGGCAGGATCTGCGTCTGACGGCATTTCCAACATACATGGCATCGAGAGCATCAGACGGTCCCAGTCTCCTCGCTCCCCCTCGCACCTGACGTGTAAGTCGTAGCGCCACACATCGTTTCATCCAGGCAGATGGTGTCGAAATTGCGGGAAAGCCCGGGAAGAACCTTGGGGGTTGCCCTGAAGTCGCTCATAAATGGGCGTGTCGTGTACCGCTTCTCGCGGTCGGCGTTCAATTGGACGCGGAGGATCAGCAACGTCGAGATCAGGGCGAACATAACAGTTGCCTGGAGAGATGTCAGTCAAAGGCACAGGCGGTTGAGACGGTCCTATCTTACCATTTCAGCCATTGTTTCCAGCGCCTGGCTTTTCGTCGCAAGTGTGAGCGTCCAGACCAACAGGTACGTAGCGTTCATGGCGCCGGATTCGATGACGATGCGAAGGATAGGTGTCAGTGCTGACTCTGTAACATGGATAACCCGCCTCGTCGCTCGGTCATGTTGCCATATTCTTCCTGCCAAAAGAACTGGGTCGACGGTCAACAATGTATAATTTTCCCGAGATGACCGAGACGCACTCGTAGAGATAGCGTTAGCGCCAAGGCTCAGCGTAAAGAGACCGGTCAACCAAGGAGATTGAGAGCGGATAGAAGGCAGGAAGTGATCCCGTGAGCCTCCGATGATCACGAAGCCGCAAGCTGAAGCATAGTTGTTAGTAAATCGACAGGCTCTAGGTCAATTACTCACTGATACTCCCAAAGGATAGCAAGATCGGGAACAAAACAACCCATATTGATCGTCCCCATATTATGTAGCATCGATAATGCTGTCGAGATCGCGAGCATGAGAAGGGAAAATGCGCAGAAGGCGGAGGTCAGACGAACCACGAGACTATCCCCGACGAAGAGCATGACGATCAATACACTATGTTTCCAAGCGAACAAATTCTGCGTGACGTCTTCCAGATACGCCAGGCGCTCTGCACGAGTGGCGTGGTGAAAGAATGCGACAAAGACGTTCCACGTGTCGGTGACAATCTGCGCTGTCGCCAGTAAGAACATAAGCCCCGCGAAGACGGGGATCGGCCAGGGCACGTTTTCGCCACTCTTCCAGCGCGAGATATAGAGATAGGTCGCGAATGCAAGCAGAATCAAGTACATGCCTGCCAGCGATATACGCCGTCATGATCAAAGAAGTCTGACAGTACAAATGCACCGTTGTAGCTCACCATAGAGGACGCTCTCTCCTACTAGACCCCCAAGCTCTGCAACATCGATTTGCAGCGGCATGGTATGTCAGGCCTCCAGGGTCTCGGTAAGAGTGTCTAGTCCTCGTAAATGGATAGATTGGTTTTATACCACTGTTTGGTCATGCCGCCGGAAGAAGTCCTGCAATCTCCGCGTCGTGGTGGTAAATAGAATGCCGGTTTCAATTATAGCATCTGAAAGACACCATCACGGGGTTCTGACAATAATGATGCATGGAAGCGGTGGCAGAACGTGCCGTGCGCTGCAATCAAAGTTCAGAGTAACGTGGGCCGTTGACAGGAGACGCTGGCTGAAGACGCCAAATGGTCGTGAGAAGGGAGCATCTGGTGCACGACCTTGTGCTTCCTGCAACTCCGCACTTTCGACAAGTAGCCGATGCGGCCTCAAGGAGGAAATGGACGCCTGAGGATCAGAGTGTGAGTTGAAACATTCAGGCATGCCGGAAGAAAGTGCAGACCTGGGCTGTGAAGAAACGAATTACTCACGTAACGCTACAGATAGGACGGTCCCTGTCTTGAAGGCTATCCGAACCGAGTCAAGTACCGACTAGGTCTCTTGCATTCAAAGCTATAAATCCTGAGGGCTCAGACCTCAGAGCAACGCAGGGAGACCGACGGGGAAACGTGAAGCTTGAAGCTTGAAGCCTGAAGGAGGCTGCCGACGGAGACGTCTCCGAGTCACACCGGCTTGCATTGCGATCAATCCGACAGGAGCCGCTGGCACAGAGCGCTCGAGGCGCAAATGCTGTCCGTACTCGAATGTATCCAAAAACTGACGACATCTTCGCATAGGTACTCAAAACAGTTCTCATGACTTGCTTCGTGAGCTGTGACGATAAGGACATGAAACGGGGCAGTAGTCTCAGGTACATCTTCAGGGAAGGTGAATTGGAAGCGTTCTTGCTGCGGTGTAGCATTTGCTTCTCAGGTTCCGGTACGACTGGGAGAAACATCATTAAGAAAGGCGAGCACAGTTCATAAACAATCTCCGTATAGGGTCTGCTTTCCACGTCCCCGTCTTCCTCCTGTCTCCCGTTGGCACGATGATGTCAACGAACGGGTATCAGAAGAAGAGAACGACGCAGGGGAACGAACGGCGCATCGGGCGGATAGATAAGGTGGGACTCGATTGCTACTTCTCTGAGTTCGAGAAGATAATGAAATGTCATAGCATTGAATTCAGATATGATCCGCGAGTTCGTCGGGGATACTAGGACCCACAACAACACATATACTTCAACTTCGGTACTCCGTGCAACATTCTCAGCTCGGAGACATGTGCATAAACTACATCGATGGAGCAATCGACGCTATAACAAGCTAGCCTGTCAACGCGTCAGTTGATAGTATGTGCTTGACGACTGGCACTCGCAATGTACACCAGAAAATTGGAAGCCTCTGACAGTTGCCCCCTTCTCACCCTGTATCAGATCCGCTGGTGGCATGTGCGTAAACGATTGAATACGCACGCAATGTGTTGTTAGGATGATGCGCACCACAATGAATTCCCGACTTCCATACATCAAGATCCTCAGGCCCCCATCTTTGGCGCGATGAAGGTGTGAGCTTTGTGGGGCTCCCAATAGCTCGACGTTCTTCGGTGAAGATCTGCATAACCCCTTTGTCGGCAGGCCTAGTACGGTATAAAAAGGCCACCTGGTGAGGCGGGATCTCAGCGCTTTAGGAGACACTGAGCCAATTCACCATGCCCGTGCAAGTCGACGTCGCAGAGCTGGGAGGCGTAGTGGGTGAGGGTATCGTCTACGGTGAGCAAATGTCCTCTATCACTCTCCCAACGCATACATGCTCACATGATTCATTACTCGATGGCGATAGGCATGTATGTGATCATGCACATTTACGCGACCTACCTCTATGTTCAGAGGTGGAAACGCAACGAACCCGTACCCTGGGCGATTCCTGTACTTGCGGTGCTCATGTTCTTTCTGGCCACGGCCCAGATTACTGTCGACACATTGAATGTGTTCTTTGCTTTCGTTGATCGCGCGACGCGCGCAGAGCGTATTGCATTCCTGATGGACTCTACGCAGCCCATTTTCGCATGGAAGTTCAGCGTGGTTACTATAATGATGTTTCTCGGAGACTGCTTAGTGGTTCGTGCTATTTCATTCTTCAACTGTTCGTCGCTCTGGCTCACATACATTTTGGGCAGCACTACCGATGCTATGTCATTTGGAGAACCGTCTGGATCATACTGCTCCCTTTCTTGATGTCCCTTGCAGGGCTCGGTAAATATCTTTCTTGCACCCTAACTGCATTCTTTTTCTGATCCTACCTATTAGCATGCGGTTTCGTGATCATCGGAGCAACACGCAACCACTCCTTACTCACATTCGAATCACAAACTACTTTGATAACCTGTCTCTTCGCGTTAACCTTAGCCGCGAATGCCATCTCAACGAGTAACCTTTCGTCCCTCGTTCCTCGTACTTCCAAGCCGCTAAACTGACTCTCCCGCTGCTAGTCCTGCTCACTTACAAACTGGTGCTGCATGACCGGGCAACGCGACGCGTTCTACAGGTCTCCCAATCGTCTGTCACCCCGATCATCCGAATCGTCGTGGAGTCTGGCGCTATGTCCGCGACGTACCATGTCATCTTCGCCATCACGCTTGAGACCAAAAGCAACGGGTTGCAAACCGTAGCCGAGATGGTGAATATCAATTCGTCGGAACCCTATATTTGTACATGGGTATCACTGACTCCGGTTTGGACGCTACAGGCAACCTCAACGTTCGCTTTGATCTCTATTCTGGTCATCATCCGCGCGCAGCTCAATGCTGATCGCGGCAGAAATACCTCAGGACGATTCCTGAGCGCGTCGGATTTCCGCGCGTCCAGGTCGGCGCCTGTGCCGCCGCAGGTGTCCATCAGCATGGGCACCGTGCACGTCGTATCCGACCGCAGCGACTCCGGGCACCCAGATGACTGGAAGAGCGAGGCAATTAACATGGTGTGAAGGGGGGGAGGAAGTAAACATATCTGAGAATTGGACTCTCGAAATGAATTTCGATACAGAAAGATTCAAATGTACTAGTATCTGTTCGTCGGTGCTATACTGGATTGCGGAGCGGTCTGTCTGTAGAGCAACTGTACGATGTCACCCATCATGCCAGCCATGATGTTGTCAACAATGTATTCATTATGTCGACCTCTTCCTCTGATACAATGGGAATTTTGTAGAAGTGAGAGTCGAGGCACTGATTTCGAATCCTTACGGCTTCGTTGTTTACTGTGTGCTATTTCCTCCCTGCGCCGGCGGCTAAACCCCCGACTGCCGATGACAATTCAAAAGGGGGACAACGTCAGCGTGAAGGGAGCTGAAACGCCTAGGACTCCGCGCCGTTCATGATTGGGACGGCATCGCATCGGTGACCAGTCACCGTTGAGAAGATGAGCCCATGTCAGGTATACATACACGCATTCACTTGACATACAATGGAACCTTCAGCTAGCCCTATCCCCACCGTGCGCCGATAAGCCCATCTTGGAAGACAGGCGCAGCAGGCCGTAGCAGCCATCATGCCAACCATACAGTCGAACATACCTGCATGGCGATGGAACATTTGCTTCTCATGCTTGGGTAGGAAGGAACAGAAAAGTGCATTGGCAAGGAGACGTACATAATCAACCCTCCTACGAACTCAAGCCGCCGCCGCTTCTTCCTCCTTATCCTTCTCGCTGGTGCCGAATCCGAACGTTGCAATGCTCCTCTGCAGCTTCGCAGCCGGTAGCTTGCCATTCTCGTGTATCGTGCGCCAAGTCTCCGCGACGGTCAGGCCAAGCGGGTACGGCTTATTGAGACCAAGCACTTTCTGTGCCCTCGCCGAACTAGCGAAAGAAAAATCGAGAACTTGAGGCGGCTGGACGGGTTCTCCGGCTTGAATTAGCTCCACAGAAGGCAAAGTGCTTCTGATGGCAGGGTCGACGCGCAACGAGTCGTCTGTCCGCTAAATTGTGAGTATGACAGCCTTCAGCTGACAACGATGGCCGGAACAAGACGCACAGATGTTCTGATATGTGGCGGAACCTGGTCAGGGTAGTTTGGGTTAGACAGTGATCCGTGGTCGAGATGCGAGACGAGCGCGTACCGGTGTCCAGAATGAAGCGCTCTCCGGCGACCTTATCGCTCGCAAGCGCCACGGATACTGCCGTGGCTACTTCGCGCACATCGATCCAGTCGGCGGCATAATCGTTGGTAGTCCCTTTCGTCCGTGGAGTTGTAAGCATGTCGTAGCACAATTTGACAGAGAGGTTTAGCATTTCGAATTCTTCATACTAGCAGTACCTGATCAGAAACTACTTTATGCGCGGTGGTGATTGGGCATACCTGATGAATGACGGGCTGCGAGTCGCGTGGATCGAAAATCAGTGTATCTCACGCAGCGTGGAACCAATACATATGCTTACCCCCCAGCACTGTGAAAGCTTTGCGGTTAGTATCATATGTCTGCACAACCACGAGATACTACGCACTCAGGATGGCAAGAAGCGTACGACGTCCCACCCACTTCTGAATAAACGAGTGCGTCAATCCATGGTACAGAATTGTGGATAAAAATCAGGTCTCACCGCTCCTACGTTCGGAACCAGGACAAACTCGAACTTCCCTGGATGTGACTTGAAATATTCCTCGAGATACTTTCCCTTGGCTTCGCTCCTCACCGTGCCACGGACGACGTATCCCTTCTCCAGAAGGGTCTTGACGACCCATACACCGCTGAATCCTGACGCGCCAATGACGAGGACCTTCGAAGGAGGAAGAGCGACGGGCATGTCAGAAGTGTGAGCAAATGTGAAGTGAAATTGCGATGGTCTGCATACCCGTTATTTTTTTTTCCTTTATATACTAACGGTTCACGGCGTGCAACGGCCATCGACGCAATCGCAGACAACGTGCAGGCCTCGAAGTACGTTGCTTTCCTGCATTCAAGTTGTGCAATTGCAAGCATGATTCCTAGGTCGCAGATATGACTTGAAATTGGACACCATCAATGAGATGTTGATCTCTTGACGACATGCTGAGCTGCAAGAGCCAATAACAGGGGTGGCAGCAGGTGCCATTCAAGGAGGTCAGTGGTTGAAATTGTCCCGCGGCCGCGGAGAGATCGGCCGGTTCTCCGCCAGCAGAGTTGCATGCGTACGATGGTATAACAGGAAAGCGTACGCGGTGCACTGGCAATGCTCTCCAATCGCCAAGCATTGGCCAAGTAAGTAGCAAGCAAAGAATGAAGCTCTTTGAAGCGCTGATCAAGAGCGAGCATGCTGCTACACCGACGTATCATCATTGAGTCAACTGTATCATGCCTTGAGGCAGGGTTGCACAGATTTTGAGCACGTAGCAGATAATAATAGGCCGTGACCAGGCCCCTGTATGCAAGGTTTCGTGGAACGTGGGAGCGTTTTATTTGGAGTGTACTGGGTTGGGTGGGGAGGAGTGGTACAAGAGATGTGTGCGTGGGAACGTAGGTTACTATCGGGGAATGCTTCAATATCCCGAAAAGCTTCAAATCTTCTTGAAGCACTTGCTTCAAGTGACCGCTTATAGCCGCCATTACATGCCGCATCCACTGAGTAGCCTCTGAACCCAATTCTCCCCCTCCTTGTTCGTCTGGCTCCATCTCTGGTCTCAATAGAGGATCTTCTCAACCCTCACTTGACATCCGAATTATAGCATGGCTACGTTTGAGCAGATCGTAAGTAACTCGACGCTCGACGTGCTCGTGCCTACCACAGGTCTCGGCTTCCCCTCAGAAGATATCGCGACAGACAAGTGGCTTGCCCAACTCCAATCAGGCGAAACCGTCGAGCGCAAGCTTGCCTTCTTTGGTGTGCACACTCCCTTTCAATCAGTATTGTTCCTAAGTCACCCACCGCAGACGAACATCTGGAGTTCCTGCTCCTTCTGCGCCTCGAGCCGCCATCGAATGATTCGCTATCAGACCCGTCGCAGCCCCCGCTCACCTTGCTATCATTCCTGACGCACCTTCAAGTCTCGTATGACGCGTCGTACATCGCGCCTGTCCCGGTTACCCCTGCAGTCGCTTCCCAGAACTCGCTTCTTCCCTCTGCCCGCCTCGGAACTCCTCCACGTTCAAGCTCTCTCAAGCCTCGTGGACACGTACCACCTAGTATCTTCCCACCCTCCACTCCCGTTCCTACACCCGCTACAGCTGAGCAAGATCGACGGTATGTCAAGGCCGAGGGGACAAACCTTGCTTCCGGTATCTGGGGAGAGGCGAAGGATGCGAAAGGTCAAGGACGAGACGAGAGGCAGGAGAATCGGGAGACGTTCGCGTTGCTTTGGGATGCCGAGGACAAGAAATGGGTCGCGGTGTATCGCATGTGTGTCAATGTCGGTGAGTTATGGCCCATTCTACGAACTGCAGGACGCGCAAGGACTGATTTTATAATGAAATAGCTTTTCTTAGGCTGAATGTCAGCGATCCGCTACTGTGTCTTACGGTATCGACAACCCTTCGAGAAAAACCCGTTCAAGTGACTCCGGCTCGGAAACCTCTTGCTGCGCTGATAGCTGCTGCGGGAGGATTTCCTGCGGAACCCACAACAGGCCTGGGGCTCGGGGATGGAGACGATGATCAGCGACGTCCTAACGGACTCGATGAGGTCAACCTGCTCGAAGGGCTCATGGCCGGTATGAACTGAGTTTCGTCTTCCAAGGATGGTGCTTAATCTCATTCCTTCCAGATCCTACGTTTGCAATAAACAACTCCTCCCCTCTCACCCTTCCCTCTACGCGACTCGGTCCCAAAACTCGGCGCACAGAGTTCTCTCTAGGCGCACCCGCACCACCGGAAACGCCAAATTCTGCTTTGCTAGTGACACCTACGACTGCGACTCATCCCACGCTCCGCAAATCTTTCCGCAAAACGCTCAACACTGTATCCGGGTTTCGCGTACGGATGCGTACTGTGTTTGTTCCATACGTCCTCCTTCCCCAAGATTCGGTAACGGCATCCAGCCCGAACGAAGATGCGCCTCGCAGTGCAGGCTTGGCCGTGTCGCCCACCGCAGAGGATGACGAACTTGACGAACTCGAAGCGGGTCACACGGAACGCACGGTTGTACTCTGCATCGAACTCGAGAACTCTGGCGAGTCTGGGCTCGGTTTTGCCGTGGAGGACGTTGTCGTACGCGTAGGTGGGGAGGGTGCCCGCGTGCGTCTCGTGTGGTGGGGAGCAGAGGCGGCACAACGGAAAGGCAAAGTGTTCCCGCTCCGCATGAGTGGCATGGAGCAATACAACCTGCTCTACGCCGTCGAGTTTTTGACAGCGCCCGTTCCTGAGAAGGAGGCGCTCGTATTCGGCTCGGGACCAGCAGGAGGCCAGGAGCTGCAGCGCGCCGTGGCGATCAATGTCCATGGACGCCCTTACGAGCTTATCCAGCATGAGGACCAGGACGAGCCTGAATATGTATACCCGACTCAAGTATTCTCCTCACGCTGGAACTGTGTCCTCGATCTCGCACCCCCACCACGCAATGTCGCCACGCCCCGCGTCGCTCGAAACTCTCTCGTACCCACGCAAAGCAGTTCCCCCGCAGGATCAAGAAGTGCCGGCGAAGCCCTTCCCGAACCACCCTCACCCTTCCCCACCGCCGCCACGCCTCAGACCGCCGCCTCCTTCCACCCCGGTGTCGCACCCAAGCCCGCCGAGTCCGGCCCCGTCGCGGGCAGCAAGCGCTACACGATGCCCGCGCGCACACGGCCGCGCACATCGCTGCTGAACCCCGCCAGCGCGGGCGTGCGCGAGCGCGACTCGCTGCCCGCCGCGCCGAGCCCGCTCTCGCGCCTCGCGTACGTGCCGCCGTCCGTCGCTGTGCAGGCGTACGCGCGCACACCCACGACGCCGCTCACGACGTTCGGCCCGCCGTCGCCCCTCCTCACCGCGTCGTTCCCGCCGTCGATCTCGGGCGGCTCGGGCTCGGGCAGCGGCATGGGCAGCGGCATTCCCCCGCCGGCTCCGCTCAGCCCGCACCTCCCCACGTCGGAGATGGACGAGGCGTTTGGGATGGGCATGCCCCCGCCAACGCCTGCGTACCCTGCCTACGGACCTAGCTCGCCGGTGCCGCCTACGCCCCGCGCGCAGGGCCCGCTTGCGGGCTGGGGTGGCAGTGTCGGGCCTACCGTCGACATCCCCCGTTCGCGCATGCCGGGGACGCCGGGAATGGGCAGCGGAAGCGCGAGCTTGGGTAGTGCGGGATTGGGAAGTCCAGGCCTCGGTACTTCTGGTCCACTGGTTGGTGGAGAAGAGATTGAGCCGGACGGTGAGGTGGGCGGCGAGGAGGGGAAGAAGGTCGTTGTGTCTGTGGGTCTGCTGCCGCCGCCTCAGATGGGCGCGAAGAAGGGACTCGCTGTGGTGGGGCAGCCAAGGATATACCCGCACGACCAGTTCACGCTGGATATATTTGTGTTCAACCAGAGTGCGTGGACGAGGCGGTTTGAGGTGAGCTGTCCAGAGCGGAGACGGCGGAGGCAGCAGCAGGGCAAGGGCGAGCGTGTAAAAGGGCCTGGGTTTGTGCCGCTGGAGAACCGTGTCCGCGTCGGGTGAGTTCTATCTGTTATGATTTGGCGAAATTATGCTGATGTGTCGAACAGACCGTTGAGGCCGGCGACGTGCCAGAGTGTCCGCATGGATTTTCTTGCCTTGACACCTGGCCTGCATACCATCGATACCCTAACGTTAACTGACGTCGAGACTGGATTTTCGATGAATCTGAGGTGAGTGCTTCTGTTTGATCTCTTGTAGGAAAATTAGATTGACGAGAGTCGTAGGTCCGTCATGGATATTGTTGTCCATGAAACGCACGAACGGTAACGCAGCGAGGGGAGAGTGCATGTAGTATGATATCGATACCTAATACCTGGCATTTATAACTTATCATCTGAAGATTTCCTTTTCGTACGAAATGCGCATATGTAGGAATTGAAAATCCATTACACACTCCATCCCGATGGTATGGAGAAAGACATATATACAAGAAAAGAAACGGAGGAAGAAGGAAGGGGTACTTGATGAAACAACATACGGAAAACAGAAAGCAAGATACAGATGTGTGTCGGCGCCGGAGTCGTTATCGGGAAAACTGGGGCTAAGGGAAAGCAACGGCTGAGCAGGTAGGGCTTTTACGCCCACTGTGACTTCTCCCAGGCCGGATCTTGCAGGAATGCGCAGAGTACCTTGCTGCCCGTCTGGTGCCAACGCCATATCAGTCTCCAGCGTTCCGTGCGAAACGGCGACAGACGCACCTGGAGCAGTGGATGGCCCGCCACGACACTGAGGAAACGCTCGAGGCCCTCACGCCGGCTCTCGATGACCTCGTCGGAGAAGCGGTTCGTGAAGACCTTGCCAGGGAGCGGGGGGATGTTCACGCGCGTCGATTCGCGCTCGAGGATATCACGGAAGGCTTCGAAGTCAGAGTAGCGCCGTCGGACGAGGGAGTGTCGTAGCTTGAACGCAGGAATGTTTGTCTAGCCCGCCGATATCGAGAGCGTAAGCGTACACGCACGCGAAGGGAAGAGCAGTCAGAAAAACACACCTTGCACACGATCTCGTAGTCCGTGAACATCTTCCGACCGAAGCCTGATCAAGCGTTCAGACGAGCACAACGGTGCGTCATCAAAGAGACCTACCATGCGTCTGCGGGTTCCGCACCTCGATCTCCAGGAAACTCTCGGGCACGCTGTACATCTCCTCAATCTGTACACACCGCAGCGCGGGCGGTCCGACGCTCCGTCACTCGTTTGCTCTCAAGTGAAGAAAATGAGGCGTACTGTCTGCTCCCGGCCCTGCAGTCGGGGCTCGTCGAAGGCGCTCGCGCGCGCGAACGGCGAAACGGTAGTCATGATTCGAGTCGAGTGGAGGAAGAATGGGAAGGAGAGGTAGAACGATGGGTGGACTAGTAAGTAAGCACTATGGCTGAGGATCCCACTACAGAATGTGCGAATTACTATTTATCCACAATTTGACCAATAAGGCCCTTATCTCATCGGGCCATAAAATAACGCGGTTTTTCAATCATAGACGGACTCGACAGCCCTGGTCAGTCACCTCACTGCTACGGCCTTCAAGCTTCAAGCTTCAAGGTTGGAGGATATTCTCTTCGTGTATGTGGTAAGAAGTTTAAGTGACCCATCACCTGATATTTTATTTCGACTTGTTGATGAGCCTGAAAGGCCATGGCCGCCTTTCCGCATCACAGTACTAGTCCACCAAGTTGCTCATTTACAGACGGCAGTAGGGTGCGGCGCCTGCCGGCTTCTTGCCATGCGCGAGCCTTGCTGCAAGCGAAGACGGACAGTGTTTATGAGATGCGGCAAGGGCCGGTGTGGGCAGGCTCACTAACGGACGCTGGCATCGCTTTCAGTAACACTTGATCATGATGAATACGACCATGGTAAACCATCACTGCTGCGCATGTTCAGTGTTGCTCGCTCGGCATGTCTTCTCAAACCATGGATAGGCTAGATGGGACACTCTGAATGGTACTGGCGTATGCGTTATCCAAGACTTCAGCTGGTGAGTTACCCAGCTGTCTCCACTGTCGTTCACGCTGTCGCTACTGGAGGCGACTCTACGGTCGTACTCGCGTTTACAACGCCGCCCGCTACAGGAACTATCATACAACTACCATGACGTCAACAGTATACGCTGGTGAGCTATCATTGCACCTTGTTATGGCAGATCCCTTCACGACGGCCTGGCACCAGAGGTTCCCTTTACTCACCGAAACGCTGACCAGCGGCAATCTGCCATATACAACAAGGACCGTGTACATGTATAGCCAGGCGCGCATCACATCGTTGTACTTGAAGGATGGTGCATGGCGCCACGATGGTGCGGGTTTCTTTCGCTTCGATTTCTTGTCCCCCACTCGCGTTCGCTGGCGAACGTTTTCTCCTTCGTTTCTTTTACCCCCCATTCATTCACTCATTTTCATCATTCAGCATATCCCTGGAGGATAGTCAGCAATGGCTCCAGTTGTTCCTCGTAACGCGCCGTACCGCCGATTTTTCGGAGACCCAGCGGGGCGACCACCCGGTAAAAGTACGAGTACTTCTCCCTTCTAGCGTTAATCATGACGCGAATCTCATTATATCTTCGAAGACCTCATCTCCCCAGAGGAGCCGACGCCCAGCCCGGCTCCTCCACCCGTAAGCACAGGCGACGGTTCTCATTTCCTAACACCCGTGGCATGCCTTCTCCCGCCATGCACGACCTCGACTCCGGCGCCCACACCCCCGCCCACGACCTCAGGTGATGGCTCGCGCGTCCTCACGCCTGCGGCTTGCCTCCTGCCGCCGTGCTCGAGCAGCGCGCCCAGTGCAACCTCGACGTCGACTCCACCGGCATCATCGTCGCCTCCAACGACGACCTCAAGCTTGCCGGCACCGCCGCCAACTACGAGTTCAGTCCCACCGACAACCCGATCTTTGCAGACATCGAGCCGGCCTGCGACTACTAGTTCTGCGTCTGCAACGACGCATTCGGCATCGTCGTCAGCGCCAGCTACTACGAGCAAAGCGTCAACGTCTACTCCCAACCGGCATTCTGCCGCTCCCCCCACAACCACGGCTCGGATTACCACGTCGAGTGTGTCGGCTCGGTCTTCGACGACGAGCTCGAGAGCATCGTCATCGGCCGTCCAGTCGTCAAGCAAGACATCTGCCTCCGGCTCGCCCCCGACGTCGAAGCCAGCATCGACGTCCTCCGCCTCCAAGACAGCCTCCTCGAGCACCCACCCGACGAGTACACATGTCAGTTCGACTCCGCCATCAAAAACCAGTGCGCACTCGTCGTCCACACCGTCTGCGAAGCCTACTGGTGGCTCATCTGGCGGAGGATCGGGAGGAGGAGGTTCAGGTGGAGGAGGATCCGGCGGAGGGGGTTCTGGTGGAGGGGGCCCTGGTGGCGGGGGCTCTGGTGGAGGGGGCTCCGGAGGTGGAGGTTCTGGTGGCGGAGGCTCTGGAGGTGGCGGTTCAGGCGGTGGAGGGGGGTCAGGTGGAGGAGGTTCGGGTGGTGGGGGATCCGGCGGAGGAGGGTCTGGAGGCGGCGGTTCTGGCGGCGGTGGTTCTAGCGGCGGTGGGTCGGGCGGAGGAGGTTCGGGTGGGGGAGGTTCTAGTGGGGGCGGTTCGGGCGGTGGTGGTTCTGGTGGAGGAGGCTCGGGCGGTGGAGGATCTGGAGGCGGGGGTTCGGGCGGTGGTGGTGGATCTGGCGGCGGTGGGTCTGGAGGTGGAGGATCTGGTGGGGGAGGCTCCGGTGGTGGGAAATCCGGCGGAGGGGGGTCCGGCGGAGGAGGCTCTGGCGGAGGCGGTTCCGGTGGTGGTTCTGGCGGAGGAGGTTCTGGAGGTGGAGGCTCCGGAGGTGGAGGCTCCGGAGGTGGAGGCTCCGGAGGTGGTGGGTCTGGCGGAGGCTCTGGCGGAGGAGGATCTGGGGGTGGTGGCTCCGGTGGTGGAGGTTCAGGAGGTGGAGGTTCGGGTGGGGGTGGTGCTGGTGGAGGAGGAGGCTCTGGCGGTGGAAATGACCCCCCTCCAGATGATCCCAATAACGACAATCCGAAAACCGAATCAGTATCGGCGTCGAAACCCTCCTCTTCAGCATCGAAGCCCACGTCTTCGGTATCCAAGCCCTCTTCATCGGCTTCACATTCCGCGTCGAAATCGGCTTCCCAGTCCGCGTCCAAGTCTGCGTCCGAATCTGCGTCCAAGTCCGCGTCGGAGAAGCCAAAGCCATCGGGTTCCTTCGATGTCGAGTTGTCGTTTCAGCCAGAGCCGACGGAGGCACCCTCTGTTTCAGCATCTGCTCCCAAGAGCGCGAAGACGACTCGAAGCGCGTCCACTTCCGCGTCCGCGCACAGCAAAGCCTCGTCATCCCTACAGTCATCTTCACGCTCAGAAAAACCAAAAGCCACGAAGTCCTTCGATATTACCTTATCGCTCACGCCTGCTGCGACTTCATCCACGTCTGCGTCCGCAACGATCACTCCAGCTCCATCTACAAGCGCTCCACTCAGTAGCGGCACACCGCGTCAGCTGTGAGTTTATACTTCGAAATGATTGAATCTACCTTAGCGTTGACTTGGATACCAGTGTCGGCCGCAATGCGCTGCCTCTCCCCGCTTTCGGTCGCGAGCAGAATTCTCTGTACGCCTCACCTCTACTTGCTCCGATATCATAGTTTGATCACTTGAACTTCAGGACGGCTGGCCACACGGTGCCCTGCGCGGCCGCCGCCGTCATAGTGTTGATGATGCTTTGCATGTTGTTCTTCATGCGTGGGTGGGGACCCGCGCGCCGGGGTAGCAGGAAGGTCGGTGGTCTCTAGAGGACTCATCGATCTGTGCGGCTGGACAATTCAGGTTGTCCTTCATCCTGAGGATCTTGTCAATATGCAGTGAAATAGCACATGGCCTCCAAGTTGTTGAGCTGGCACTGATTGAATGCGATCTTGTCGAACCCGTCGTGCTGTACTTATTCAGCGCAACCGATCCCAATATCGGAAGCACCCGGGGCTGTTCGCATGCTCAAGTACTCGTCTTCGTCTGGGCCGAAGCCGGTGCCCCCGCGGATAAGCTCGTTATTCCAGCAAGTTCGCAGCCCACTGCCACAGGGATCCAGTCGCATGGCGAAGCTGCATCTTATCCAACACTCCCTTAGATTCCAAATAGACACAGAAAAACAATGCTACTTCCCAGGCTCCTCGCAAACCTCTCGGAGCATACCTCTCAACGCCTCATTATCCAAAACCTTCTCTCGCATCCCACCAGCATACATATTCCACACAACATCGCGGAAACCCACATACTCCTCCTCAACGCGGTCCCGCGCGTGCATCACCAGAACATCCACCGTCTTGCGGTCCTCGAGGTACAGCCGCATGCGTGCCACTCCCGCCCGCAAGTCGCGTGCGCATGCGGTGCGGAACTCGGCCTCCAGGGCTTCTGCAGCGGGCTGTGCAGCCCACTCCTGCGCAGCTAGAGGGGTGCTGGGCGCATTGGGCGACGTGTGGTGCGTGGTGACGCGCGTGACGAAAGTGCGGAGGGGTGTGGTGATAGGGTCGGCGAGATATGCGATAACGGACTCGCAGGCGCCTTTGAGATCCAAGTCGATGCCCTTCGGGATAGATGCATCGTCGCTTTAGTCCCGCAGTGGTGTATCTATGTGAATGAAGGCGGACGTACGTGCTTGACATCTGTCAGAGCGTCATCACTCCTCGATACGCCCAGAGATGCGAAGATTGAATTGGGGAGAAGGGCCGTTGTCCTGGAAAGCAACGTCGACACTGTGTCTGCATGTGCCCTTATCGTTAGCTCGCAACTTCATAGCATGAGGGCATACGTACCGGTTACGCCGTATGGATCATGGCTTCCTCTAGGCGCGTCTCGTTGCACCAAATCGAGATTCCTCGTCATTTCCTTGAGAATGAGTAGATGCCGCACGAGGAACAAATGCCCGTCTAACGGACTCTTCGCGCGTAGCATATCCGCTGCTGCTGAAAGTGATTGCCGGCAGAGGTTGACAGCTTCCTGCGCTAGGTCATCGAAGATCGCGGGCTGTTACGCATGAGCTTCGTCGAATGTCAAGTAGACCGACAGAAAGCTCCTACCTGGACGAAGTCATGAAGCTGTGAGAGAACCCAAACTGTCTTCGACAGCGTCGGGAACCAGGTCTCTCGCTTATCCAGGCTCGAGAGCTGGAATAGCTGGCTGATGCTCTCTTTCTCGCGGATTTCGTAACCCGTCGCCGGTTTTCGGGCAGCTGAAAGCTCGAATTAGCACTGGTGACACTGAGCAATCGAGCGAGGAACATACCAACGAGCTTGTCAGGATACGCGAGATCCTCCGGCTTAGGCGTATAATACCGAATCTCGCTTTGGATCACAGACTGCGCCTTGAAGAAGAGCCGCGTCTGGGCATCCTGCAACACCATCTGCAGCAGCTGACTGATGTGCAATTTCCCCAGACCCTTCGCACGGGGTTTATCTAGGTCAAAGTTCAACGTGGGTTCGTCGTTGTCCTCCTCTTCGTCTGCGAGTGTGGGCAAGTCGAGGACCATGAGGGCTTGCAGGACCGTACAGACTTCGCAGAGGGCGGTCAGCCGTGGCTCGTGGAGAATGCGTGGCCGAAGGTCGTCATAGAGGTAGTCACAGAGATTTTCCAGATATTGGCTGTAAGTGTGTCAGGCTGAAGCAGATGACGGACAGGGGGGACACTTACTAAAGCTGATCCTCGCCTGAGCTGAAGAAAGAGCGGTAAAGATTGAACTCATCTGTGCATAGCTGCTTGAGGTAGCTGCAACCAGATCGCGTCTACCAAATGATAATTTAAATCAACTCCTTGTAAATGAAGAAGTGCCGAAAAACTGACCAGCTCCACAAGTTCTGTCCGTGTCGGATCCAAGCCTCGTATTTCTTCTGTGAGCCTACCCACGAGAAGACTTTTACGGGCACTGAAATAGGCGGTGTGACATTCGGCGAGAAGTGCGGCGAGCTCGTCTGGATATGCGCGGGCGCGCCGTTCGAGTTCACCCAATAGCGGGGCTAGCTGTGTTGACACTGTGGTGAAGCGCGTATAGAGGAGATGCATTTGGGCTGTTGTCGACACATCCTATTCAAAGTCCATGTTATTTTGATACTGAAGGAAGAATAGAAGGAACCAACCTTTTCCGATAGCCTTCGAGAGACGTCTTGGGTAAGGGCACGCAAGGACCCGACAAAGAACATCCTGATAAGGGTCATCGCCCGAGTCATGCATTGCTGAAATCGTAGAAGGTAGACTTCAGCTTCTTTGTAATGCCGCTGTGCAGGACCAAAGCTAAGTGAATGACTAAGAATGACAAAAAAGCGAGGCGTACGTGACTTTTGAGGAATTCGATACAGATATCGACACGCTCCACCATGTACAGGAAATCCGTCTGAAGCACGAGTGACTCTCCGGGATGGTTCAACATGCGCGTTGCATGCTCCAGCTCCTGGAAATAATCCAACCGCGTTCCAATGGCCTCTTGCAGCTCGACTAATTTATCCTGCCCTCCACGTCAGCGCGACCGAATTGCCTGACCAAGTGAAGATACGCACTCGTTCCTCCAATAATCGCTGACATGCTTCCTGCAGGCTCTTCCCTCCCTCCTCTACGCTTCGCCAACCCTCCTGCATCCCACCAACTTCCGCATCAACCTCTTCGACGCGTGCGAGGAGTGCATCACATAACGCCAGATAATCCCCCACGCCAAGTAGATGTGCGCGGAAATGTGCTTCCTGACTATGTGCGACGGAGCGGTCGATCAACGCAAACCAGTCATAGAATTGCTGAGGCGTCGCGACAGGCTGTTTTGGGTGCAGCGCGTGCTGGACTTGGCTGCGAAGGCCGGATGCAGATGCAGGGATGTTGGGCGTAGAGGGTCGCGAGCCGAGGCCGGATTGTAGCTTTCCGCCTCGCAATACGGGTGTAGATGGTCGAGAAGAAGAGCCTGCCGCCTCTTCTGCTGCAAACTTCGGATGTTCAGTATCGTAACAAACGAAACGGACGGGCTCTAGAGCGTGCGCACCTTGAATGGAAGGGAAGGCGTTTCGCTGGCAATTTTCACCGCAGCAATGCTTTTATTCGCGATGTCGTCCAGAGGTGCTTTGGCCTCCCATTCTTCGACGGTGAGAGTTGGCTTGGGATGAGGAGTGGGTGATGCGGGGGTGGTAGCTGCACGCCGGGCGCCAGATCGGATACCCGACATGTTGTAGTGTCCAAAGGCCTGAAAAAATCGAGTATGCTTGAAGTGATCCCAACTTACGCGTATATACTGGCTATATGGCCGTAGTCAATTAAGACCTGAGTCTGAGCTGTATACCGTCCATAGCACAATCCTGGTGGGCGCTTAAGCAGCGCCCGATCTAATCATATCTTCCACGTGATCTCGCAGCTAGGAAATCGGGATTTTGTTTCTTCGCGATCGCTTCGACCACCGACACTCACGAATGATATTGTCTGCGACACACAGAGCACAGGCAACATATCATTAAGTTCGCAGCTGCAGGCATCATCTCAATTTTTGGGGACCCGATGTTTCCACCTGAAGGTTTACCAGCTCCCGGGAAGCCCATTCTCATCACAGATCAGCTTGCTGCTCCTGCAGACTTCGTCCTACATAACATACTTGGTTCGCATCTCAAAGGAAAGAAGGATACAAGCGCTATCATCCTCTCCGTTTCTGAGCCTCTGGCACGTTGGAAAACCGTCGCGTCGAGATCGGTAAGCATTCTTAGTTACTTTCATCTAGCTGAACTTCATGCCATGACGCGTTACAGAACCTGGATCTGACAAAAAAGACAACCGACGGCGCTTTTACTTTCATAGACGTTGCAAAGGAGACCGCGATAGCTGAACCGACACCAACATACCTGCATTCACTCTTCGGTCGCATTCGTCTTCAGATTGAAGAGTCGCCTTCTCCAAAATCTCTGATACTCATTCTCGACGATGTCACCACACTCGAATGGATCGGTTTTCCAACTCTGGCGCTTGCGCGCTTCTTGCGCTCCCTGATCGCACTTTGTACAAAGGTGTTTACAATTCTCCTTTCGCTATGATTTCTTGGGGTAATGACACCGACATCTGCAGTCTGGGGTGACACTACTCGTACGACACCATACCCCTATTCCTGACGAACCGGACGACCTCTTCCGTATTTTGGTCCAGCTTTGTCACTATCAAGTTGAGGTCATGCCTCTTTCTAGTGGTCGCAGTGGTGCCGTCAGCGGCGAGGTAAGCCTTCCCTGCCTTTCATATCGCACTTCTGGAATCATGACAATCGCTGCTTCCTATAGCTCGCCTTACACGTGTGTCCATCCGCTGCGTCTCTCGCATCAGTGCGGCCGATCCCTCGCACGCACGCATTGCAGTATCGCCTTACGGATAGTGGCGCCGTGTTCTTCCAGCGGGGAACCGGGCAGGTGGTCCTCTGACGAGTCCCCCCAAAGCATGTTCGGGAGCCAAAAAATACCTAAAAACCATAATCAAAATCCTTACTCAAAGCGCAAGCTCGGGTAGATGGGAAGAGAAGCGCGGCACGGGCCTCGGCCTTTCGAGAAGGTGTATCTAGGGTCGCAGCTTCATCGGCTTCTGCGAATATCGTGGCTTCTTCCTCTAACCTTAAAGTTTTCAGAGGTTTTCTGGCGTTGCTCGCATCCCAGCTGCCGCATGTTGCTGATAACGCACTGTTCCTCTATCGGCCAGTCGTACTCATCCAAAGTTTCGTCCCTCGCCACGGCATCATGGCTTACCTACCACATCAAGCGTTCGCATCGGCTTATCGTCCTCAGCAATCCCACAGAAGGCAGGAAGAAGCAGGGGAAGGTGGCGCGGGCCTGGGAGGTACGAGTGCGTGTACTATTCTACCAGGGCAAATACAAATTGCTCAACCTTCCAAATGTAACTGCAGGGCAGAAGTTCCGGCTCGAGATCGCCCCATGGGACTCGGTGTCCGGATGCTGGAGCCTCGAGCCGTATATGCGCGTTTGTTCCTTTTCTCATCTTTAGCGCACGTTCGTGGTAATATACATCTTGATATGACTTGCTCAGGCAGGGCTGTGTCTGACTCTGCAAACGGTACAACGCTATTGGCCTTCCCCACGTGCAAGCTGTCGCGGAAGAGGCCACATGCTAGCAGCCGCCGACCCGCCGCCTCGCTTTCGGTGCTCGCCGCCAGCGCTGCGACTGAAGCTGGAAGAGCAGCACATCCATCGCACGCCATCCTGACGTCCAGCTGTTCCCCTGGACATATTTGCGTCTTTCTTCTCTGCATCGCGTCTTCCCTCAGTCCTTCCTGGACCTCCCATACATGACGCACATCTTCCATGCGATCGCATCATCTCTGCATCACCAGTGCGCCCCCTCTTCCTCGTGCCACGCAAATTTCTGCACCCCGATTCACCAGCATTCTTGTACGCTGTCTTCTGCGTCTAGTCTTGACGCGGTCCGAGGTCAGGCTGGTGCGCTCTACACGCGCGCATTTAGATACACTATCGCCCAACTATCACCTTCGGATGGCTCTCGCTCTCCATACATACCGCACGGCTTCCTCCTCGCATCCCGGGCAGGCGGCGCGGCACCCACATACGGTGCACGACGGCGCGGCCAAAATCGTGCGCACGTTCTGCAGGCGGCGCGAGACGATCTGCCGGGCTGCCCGAGCGCTGCGCGCGCGACATCCTCGCCGCCCGCGAGCAGCAGGACTTTCGATTTTCTGCTTCTCCGCGGCCAGCGCCCGCCGGATCCCGGACCCCGCGGCGCGCTCCTCCGCCCACGGGACACGCCGTCGCTCCTCCCCAGCGTGCTTGCACACCCGGCACCACCGCAAACCCATCCGGCCATCCCATGTAGCAGTACATGTGCCCGTGCGCGCCTACCTGTCACTGTCCTCCCGACGCTGCCGCACTCCACAGGGCACTTATCTCTTATCACCTGGGTCGTGCCGCCCTGACTCTGTTCTGCGAGGAGTGTCGCAGGCTGATCTGATATGAGTCGAAGTCGAAGCCCGGTGGGCGTTTGAGCTGCAATTTGCTGTGCGCATTGATCCTGTCTGGCCTGCATGCATGGACGGCTTGATTCTTGACTCCAGGCTCGCCATGCGCGCGAGGGCCGGATGCGTCCCCGAGCCGTGCGGGTGGCCAGAACCCCGTATCCCATCCCATTCGTCAGCGACACATGTCGCGCGGCTCCGACGTCGATGGCGTCCAGGATGGAAGAAGAAGAGTAGCTTCTTGCTCGCAAATACCTAAAAGTGCATACATGTCTTATCCTTCGAATTCTTCACCCAAGCTGAACCGGAGTAAACCGTATCGCGTAACGTAACTTTATGCAATGGGCAAATGAATGAAAAGCGGAATATGGAGATACAGGTGAAAGCGCTGTGCAGATCGCATGTCCGTTGGTTGCTGCTATGTCGATTCGTTGGTCGTAGGGATCATGTTGAGGTGTAGTAGGCTATAGAAATTATGCGGATAGTTGTGCGGAGAAAGAGAAGCAAAAGCAGATGCCTGGGCATGCTGCAGGTGAAAGTTGTAGGTCAGATATCACGCGCATTTTGCGAGTTCAGACGCGAAGGGGTATCAGGCGCAGGGCACGGGCAAAGCGGAGTCGGGAGCAGCGTAGTGCTCACGATCAGTCTCCCCAGCTGCGTGAGATAGATCCGACGCTCTGTATCTGCGGCGGTTGCTGGGAAGGTGCGGCCTCCTGACACATACTTTGTTAGCCACATTCACCACGCATTTACAACAGGTGCTCACCGCGGGCTGCTCGTCCTCGTCCCCGCTGAAATGGCAGCTCTCGTCCGACCTCACCAGTCGCACGCCAAGGACAGACCTGCGCGGCTGCTCTTGCTCGTGCCCCTCCTCGTCGTTCTCATGCTCCTGTTCCGACTCTGGCTGCCCAGAGCCGGACGACTGCGCAGTGTCAAACGACGGGCGCGGCGACGGCATGCGCGCGTGGGCGTGGTGGGAGCGAAGCGCCTTGTTGTGCAGATTGAAAGGAAGCGGTGCGTGGATGTTGACCATTTTGCTTCCGAAGTGCATAGGTCCAGTAAGTGGGGGTGTTCGGAAACGAAGAGACAGGACTTACCCCTCTTTCGAGCGCACGATAACACCCAGTCGCTCCTTCATGCGATCCTGGTCCACCGGATTTGCATGTCGCTGCGGTAACCTTATGCCCACCCAGTCAAGACATGATGGGAACGCTAACTAAGATTCTCCAGTACGTACGGCTCATCCACAGTGGGCTGAATAAGACGCGAACGCTCGTCCGGCTCGCCTTCCTGCACGCGCGCATAATCTCAGTCCCTCCCGGATCTAACGTACGGTATAGAACGAATGTACATACAGTATTCTCTGGTGCTGGTCTGATGCAGCAGCAGAGCTGCGAGAAGAAAGACATCGGCCGGCGACGAGAAGGAGGGTGAGGAGGAGAACAAAGCGGGACGACGAGAGGGGCGGGAACGGCGGCGAGCACACGCGTTTCCCAATCCAGCCACGCCGCGCCGCGCGCCGCTCGTTTCCCTTTTCGGTGAAATGTCCTTTCCTCTTGATCTCGTCGTCGACTCTGCCTCTGTCGAGCAACTAGTCAATGGTCAGCGATGAAAGGATCAAATCAGGCAAGTGCCGAGTCGCCGGCCTGAATCGCTTGCTTGGAAAGTACCGACTTGCATGGCTGGTTGCAATCACTGGTTGCGTTTGCTGCTGCGTCGATGTCGTCGTCGCTTTGCCGATCAAGCCGGGCCAGGATACAGAGGCAAACCTGCCGTAACGAGATGGGATTGTATGCTGGTGGAGCATCTGCCATTGCCAGGGCTATCATAGTCATTGTGTTGACAACGGTAAGGTAAGTACGTGAACAATTACATTGTGCAATTTCTAGTCCCTGATCCATGTCTTTAGAAGCCCAGTGTCGTTTAACGCTCAATATGAATACCTCTTGTCAATGTCAGAATGTTACATACGTGATTTTAATGTCGCTGAAACCGAGATGAGTACGTTGGTGCGTGCTGAAAGGTTTTTGCTAGACCCATCCGATGTCTGCAGCCACTGACCGAAACCCTTCCCTCGTCGAAGTGCTTCCTGTCATGATCACAGGTACCGCTCACATTCTGATGTGCACATGAACATGTATGGTAGAGAAGACAGATCCTCTGCCCCGGCCGTGGAGCATGGTAAATGGTTTATGCAGCCTCCTTCGGCGTCGACGCGGGTGCAGTAGTAAGTCGATGTGTCCCCTTGTCGAACTCAACTCCTCCTAAATCGACACTGACAGGCCCTTGATCCATACACGTACGCACCGACCTCCGGGCGTTTGCCGTATCTGCCTATTGCTGTGCAGTACCCTCTATTCGACTCGACGAGATCGAGCATATTCTTATTTCGCCCATCTGGAAGTAACACTACGGTCGATCGGCGTACGCAGGCGGTCTTTCGCGAGTTGGGGTGTGAGGGTCTATCTCCTCGGATATGCGTGACCGCAGTAGAAACGTCTCTGCAGCCCGGACGCAGCCGTGAGCCATTCCGTCGACATTCGTCTGCCCTGCGCAAATTTGTGCGGCACGTACGCGTTTCACGAAGCATGCAGCGCAGCCGCGCCCGACGTTGATCCCACACATGTGAGTAAGTGTTTGCGGCTCGCGTCGCGTTCCCCGCATCTGCAGATTGAGCGGACTTCCTGGACCTGCTTCCTGACTCCACTGGCGGGTATACCATTCAAGCGCGAAGCGTCGACGCCACCGAACGATGAAAGCGATCCCAAGAAGGAGATGGTGACCAAGGACGTGCGTGCGCGCGTGCGTGAGTGAGTGCGTGCGTCTATCCCCTTCTGCGTGTCCTGATAGGCAGATAATAGGTTGATAGCGTACGCTGGAAAGTGCCGCAACGCACCGTCCTCGCGAGGCTGCAGTGCACCATCCATCGCGTGCGTGAGCCCGATGCAGACGATACGACAGTTTTGCCATGTCGGAGGGCGCGGGGCGGTCCCCCGGAGCAGCGATGGGGTGCTCGTATTCAGAGGCGCACCCAGACGCCCGCTAAGGCCGTGACGTGGCTGGCTGGGAACGCGTTCGCAGGACCAGAGGGGATCAGGCGACGCTCCGCAGCGGGGCAACGGTCGGACAGGACGCTGATCTCATCGCGTGCTGGAATCAAGCCGGGGGGACAGGCTCGGCAGGTGGACGAGGCTGCGAGCGTGGGGCCGGAGGTGCGGGGGCGCGTCTTGTGACGATGCTGGGCGCGCCGGGCGGGCTCATCGCGTCCGATCGTTCTCAGACGCGCGACGAGGTCGAGGGCAATGGAGGGGGCGGGGGAGAATGCGTTGAGCCGGCACGTGTGAGCGCTGCTTCGTGTGGGAAGGTTGGCCGCGTTCATTATGGGCGGGAGGGATGGCATCAGCGCACTGGTGTGATCCGGGCGGGCTCGCACTGGGCTCGCTTGCTCCACGATAGTCACATTTCGCCGGGGGGGAGGGCGCGTGCCTGGCGGGCGGAGATACCTCGGTCACGTGGGGTGGGGATGGGAGATGAGGAGGACCAGGACCAGGAGCGCGACTCTGCGGCAGAGGGTTGCGATAGCGTTTAGAGTTTCGGACGAGACTTTCCCTCCCCTCCGTCCCACATCGCGATCTCCCCGGCCGGCCATGTCTTCTGGTCTTTAGGACCCTTCCTCCTCCCTTTCCACATCCTCTCCCCGCCCCCCATGGTCGCCAGCGTCAACGACGATCTCTATACCCCCTTCCCTCGCGTCCTCACAGACGAGGGCTTCCAGTCCTCCGAGGAGGGCTCCGAGCTCCATTCTCCCGTCTTCGACCAGCCCTTCAACCACTTCTCGCCTGCAGGTACGTCTTCCCGGATCTCTTCACCTTATCTTGCCCGGTCTCAATGGCGTCCCCTTCCGTGCCGCGCTATTGCGTCTTCAAAAAAGCCCGATATCATTCAACGAGCGCCGTGCACCAGCTGCCCACTCTCGCCACCAACCTTATCCCGTCGGCGTTCGACCATCATCATCATCATCACCATTCGTGGTCCGCAGAGCAGTATAACTACGTGAACAGTGGCCCTCAAATTATCGAGTCCCTCAAATTGCCAGCTACTGCACTCAACCTTTACAACTCTGACCTTCGCGTCCCGTCCTTCACGACCTCTGCCGTCTCCCTTGGCTCTCCGCCCCGGTTAGCTCCTGAAGACACGACTTATGAAGACTATACCGTTTCCATCGATGCCTCTTCCCACATCCCCATGTCGCATTCGAGCACCTCCCGCGCGTCAGCGTTATCTCTGACCACCGCGGACGAGCCCCAGGCGTCGTCGTCTGGTATGGGCTCTACAGAGGCCTCTTCGTCTCGAGGGTCGCGCGCCCAACGTAAAGATGCCTCCAACATTGTCATCGCGTGTCGACAATGGTGAGTCTCTCACCGTGTCCGGGCCACCTGATCTTCTGACCTTCCTTATCAAACGCAGCCGCGCGCGCAAGATCCGCTGCGACTCGACGCGCCCCGAGTGCAACAACTGCAGCCGCCGCAGTAACGAGTGCGTCTACGACGCCGCCCCGAAGCGCAGAGGGCCCGACAAGCGTCCGGGCACGCGACAGCGCTCCTGCAAAAAGCGCCCTGCCGATGGATCTGCGCCTGTCCCGAAGAAAAAGCGGCGTACAGACCCCGCGGACGAGCACCATGCGCTACATGCTCAGCACACCCCGCCCTCTCCCAGTCTCAAACCGCCTCCGGGCGCACGTCAGATAGAGATAAAGCCCGAGCCTGACCTGGGTCCTTTTCGCATTCCCGAGGAGCACCAGCCGTCGTACGCGGACGGGTATTTCGGCAAGGTGTGTCTGCAGAGCTTTATCTGGCCCGCCAGGGCTAAGAAATGCGTTCTGACGCGATGCTTCTCGAAGAGGCGGTCGTCCCCGAGCTACCGCCGCAGCGCTATGAATTCGGCCCTCCTGTCGGACGGCGAGTCGAATCCTTTCGACTTTGATCTGCGCTCGCCCGCGTCCTTCAGCGACGACGCGGGCCACAGCGCGGGTGTAGGCTCTGGGATTCCTCACCCGCCTTCGCTGGCCTCGCCCAGCCCGATCCCGCCCGTCCCGCCCTCCGAATACGGACGCAAGGCGTGGTGGGACGCCTTCCTCACGACATACGCGCCCACCCGCGAGCACTCGTGAGTCGCGCAGCCCTGTCCCACCCCCGGCGGCCCGTTGACCTCTCCCGCCGCCCAAATCCCATTCCAAATGTAAAGCATTCGTCTCATCGCCGCGGACCTCCACCTCCTGTACGTGTGGCGCCTCCCCTCACTCCATCTCGCGTGGCGATAGCTGATCCGCGGCCGCGCGCAGATTCTCGCAAAGCGGCTACTGGTTTACGTTCATCGACGGCCCCGAATTTCTTCGCACCCTGTACGATCCCGTTGCACGTGTCGCGCGGACCCCGCCCGCCTTCATCCTCGCCGGGCTCGCGCTCGCCACACTCATGCAGTCGAGCGAGGCCGAGCGCGGCGCGGGAGGCCGGATGCGGGCTCTATGGTTACGTGACGCGGCGCAGGCGGCGCTCGAGACGGCGTGGGCCGCACATGCTGTCGATCTGGGACTAGCGGAGGCTGCCTTCGTGCGTGGCGTGCTCTTCTCCCTCGGAACCCCGCGGGCTCACCTTCTCGCATTCACTGCAGGTCCTCGCACTTTTCGAAGCATCTGCACATCCACAGCACACCCCCGCACGCGCAGAGGCCGCGCTCACGTTCCTGGATAGCATCATCCGCGTGCAGAACCTCACGCTGCTCGACGCGCACGACCCCGCCGCGACGTCCGGCGCACACCCGCTCTCCGCGTCGTCTCCTACGCAGCGCAAGACGTGCAACTGCACCAACGCGCCCCGCGGCAGCCAGGACGGGCTCACGCTTGCATTCGTGCCTGCGTGGGACCCGACGTGGACGCGCGCGGAGCGCGATGCGGAGGAGACGCGTAGGTTGTGCTGGAGTGCGCTCATGCTGGTTGCGGACCACACGGTGGCGTGCTCTGCGCTCGGCAGGCGGCCGCTCGACTTGTTCCTTGGCGACTCGGCTAACGTGAGTCTGTCGCCGCCGCTCTTCTGCGCGCTCGTGGCTAATCGCGCAATGTCCACAGTTCAAGCTGCTGTTCCCCGGCGAGTACGGAGCTGGTCCGGGGGGCGCAAAGGACACTGTGTGGGCCCTCTACTGCCGGAGCATGCTCATTTGGAACATGTGTTCGCGCTTCGACGACTCCTCCCTGTCCGGGGACGCCAAGGCACAGATCGCGGTTGGGGTATTTGTGGAGACGAACACGATGGACCGGGCTCTGGATGCGCATGTGTGCAACATCGATACGTCCCTGATATACATGAGCAGGGAGCTCATATCGAAGTGCGTGCTTGATCGCGCTTGATGTTGCCACTCGAGTGCTGACTGAGATCCCTAGCACGCGGTTGGCTGTGACGTATCTCATGAGACGGTGCGTGGGAGTTGCATTGAAGTGACGCTCGTCGTTGTAATACGGCTGCGATTACAGGATGCTCCTCGATCTTGACTCAAAGGCTCGACCCGTATGGAACCGCAGGCTCGCAGAGGAATGGCGTGCGTCCCTCTTCCCTAGTTTCTTTCGTGTTGCTCACACAGATACACTATAGTCTTCTATCAAGAGCAAGTCGCGAGGAAGGTGAAGGCATCCATCCAGGGACTCAGGGAGGCCAGTGGCCATATGTTCCTGAGACGTCCCGCTCTCATCAGCTGGTTCACGAGCCAGGTTGCCATGTACGTTTATCGAGTTCGACAACGACAACATCTACTGATTATGCGCGTTAGGTGCTTGAGCATCTGGAGTGGCGATAACACCTTGATACGCGCCCTTGAGCTCGCCAAGTCCTTCCTCATTCCTCTCGAAATGCTGAATATCCTCTGGCCCTGCCCTGGTGCGCCCTATCCGTTTCTCTGAGCGCTATCTTACGACTACCTCTGGCTACAGTGTTCCAATCCCAATGCACCGACCTGCGAAACCAACTCGAAGACGCCTGCGCTATCTCTTCCCTCCCTCCCCCGCTCCTCCAACAGTTCTCCCTGCCGCCTGCGATCCTCCAACTCTAATCCTACCTACCTGAGCTCGCTCACCATACATCACATCACATCCTATCTATCCCACCATCTCGCCTCGCGTACGAATGCTCTCTGACTGTGATATATATACCTTCTCTGTATGTATTATTACCTTGTAGCCTTGGTTTGTACATCCATCCCATTCTCTCTGGGGTCCTACGTTCTGTCCTTTGTTACTTTCGGTTGGAGTTTGTCGGTCTATTCACGGATTTGTACATAGTAGCGGAGTACATATATACCACACCATCCGCCATCCTCCACCCACACCCCTAGAAATTGTCCTTCTAGTAGCTCAGCTATTCAAACACCCACCATCGTTGTCGCACCACTTCAGTATAATACATACTACTCACATCATCCAATCTTCGACTTCGACATCCGTCCATTTCATTCCTCAGAGGATTCGAGGACACATCGCACGATGCATAAACGATTTATTCGAGATTCAGCAAATATGATAGAGATTGGGGAACTACCGGCATAACATGGGATCGGACGTCCCCTTCGCGAAAGCACAAGAGCAACAACACCGATTCAAAATTCAGGGCGAAACACAGAGATAGTAAGACGAGAGAAGAAAGCACAAGACGTGAGGGCACTAACGTATGAACAGGAGGCTAAGTAAGACACGATATGAACAACGGGCATTCTCGCATAACAGGGACGAAATAACTGGTCAAATACATACAACGCATAACGCATGGATGGTGGTGATTACAGCGACACTTGCCCGACAGCACGTCCCATCCGCTCGGCGACTCTGGCGCCAGCGCGTCTGCAAACGCATCGCTTCCGCTCCGGCCACAAGGTTTGAAACTGGCAAGCGCGTGCCCACGTCCGCACCGCGTCCGTACATTCGAGAGATGGGAGCAAATTGTCAAGCAGGGGTGTCACGGAAAGGGGGCGTCTATGCCTCAGACATGGTGACGTCTGCAAGCACAGACGTGTCGCCGTCGGCGAGTGCGGTGTCAGTGGCGCCGTTCGTTTCAGGGGCGGCGGCGGGAGCAGGCGCCGCTGCTGGCTCTTCCGTGTCCATTTTCGCGTCCTCCGTAGGTGGCTGCACTGGCTCCTTCGCAGGAGCAGCAGGAGCAGGAACGGCAGCCGCAGGCGCGTCCTCCATCTTGGTGTCTGTATCCGCCGCAGGGGCTGCGGGAGCAGGAGCCGCGTCTGCCTCCTTCTTGGCCGTGCCGTTGCCGTTCGCGGCCGGGGCACCGCCCTCAGCCTCCTTCGCTGCGTTCAAGATTGCCTGCCACTTGTTAATGAGGACGCGGGCGCGCTCGCGGAACTGGAACTCCTCGTCCCGCGGGATCTTCTCAGCGGGCTGGAGGTAAATGTGACGCATAACCTTGCCGATTTTGGAGTACTGGGTGTGGCGCAGCGTCAGCAAATGGACCAAACAAGGGACGCACACGGAAATTTTTGCAACGCAAGGCAGAGGCAGGCTGCTGATACATCGAAAGACGCAAAGAAAGACGAAATGGTGCTCACCGAGAGATATGAGAGATTCATCTTGTCGTACTTTTCGATAGTAGTGAATAACTCATCACACGTAGGCATGTCCTGAGACAGAATCGTCAGCTCTCGTAGCAACACGTGTGTAGAAAAATCGTACCTCAGGCTTAGGCTCCTTATGCTCGTTGAGGAATGTCTTTTGGAGCTTAGTCCTCCAATCTTTCACTTTGACTGCCTCTGGATCGCTCGCCATAGCTATAAACATTACCAGAAACAAATCAGGATGCAGAATTGCAGAGAGAAAGTAAGTTACGCACGATCGTCGTCCTTTTCACGCTTGACCTTCTTCGCTGGCGGCGGCGAAGTCTGCTTGCTGGGGCCCGCATCCTCAGCATCGTCTCCTTCAGCCTCCCCGCGCTCGCCATCGTCCTCAGATTCGACCATAGCCTTCGATTTGATCCCGTTCTTCTTGCCTTTGCCTGCTGCGGCGGCCTTTTTCTTCGGTGCCGGCTCAGCAGAGTCCTTTTTCGTCTTGGCTTTGGCTTTCGACTTCGCCGGTGCGACCTCCGACTCGCGCTTCCGCTTCTTGGCCTTGGGCTTTCGCTCCTCCTCGTCGCCGTCGGCGTCTGCCTCGAGGCTGTCCGACTCATTTTCGAGCTGGTCGACTTCGGCATTTGCCTCGGCGTCAGCGGCCTCCGCCAACTGTGCCTCGATCTCCTCTTCCCACTTGGTAGGGTTGAGAGCGACACGATATCCCGTTAGGAGCTCCCCAGATCGCTTGAAAGGCTCGTTGATGTAAGCCTCGATCTCGTGGGCCAGCAGCTTGGAGATGTCCTTAGACACGAGCCAAGCGCTAAGCAAAAACACGAGGTGAGAATGCGATAGAAGCGGGAGAGGCGAAACACGTACTGCTCGCCCTTGGGGAAGAACCTCACGCAGTAGAAGTTGGATTTCTTGTTCTGCGGGCGTTCCCTGGAAACGTCCGCAGGAACACTATCCGGATCTACAACCTGCAGACAGCACGAGATAGTCAGGATGACAAGCAATCATAGAACGCGTACGCTGCACGCTTCGACACATACCATGCCCGGCCACGGGGGATAGCCGCGTACTTTCGCGAGAACGACATCGCGAAACTCGTACTTGGTATCCTTGGAGGGCTTCACCTTTTTGCTCATAGTGAAATGGACGCGTTTTGGGGGCAAAAAGAGGCAGGGACGCGGTGAGGAGAGACGCGGTTGAGCGGAGCTGGGGACAGAGGGAGTGGTCCTGGTCCAAGTTGCGCTCGGCTGTTCCCATCCGCAAGGTGGCGCCGTTTACCACGCGTCACGCGCTACCAGGCCCGTGCACCCGCCCGAACCTCACCAGTCTCCCCCTTTTCATTCCTCCTCAAAATCCAATCATCATGTGCTCTACGACGTGTATTAGACACTCTGTGTATCGACCGACAAGCGTAAAAAATGCGAGCATAAGGAAATTCGTCCTCCACCAGCGACGGCCTCTTCTCTCGGAGCAAATCGGCTGACGCCCGAGCAATCAACATGCCGTCAATTAGCGCGCAGAGAAGTGCCCGCAGCTGAACCGAACAGATAGCAAGTCTTCATACTCAAGCCATGGTTGGAGATCCTAGATAGCCAACGTGCGCCAGGTAGGACAGCCCAGAGTGGACGATAGGTAGTGGACGATGTCGAGGGGTAGTCTGCCAGGATGCGTAGCCGCTAGGAGGCTGATGTCGTCCGATAGAGTATCGTGATTGAGCGGCGAACCGTATACAACAAATAAACCGAGTACGTGGACATGTGTTGTTTGGAATAGAAGGACGCCATCCTCAGGGCATGGGCGTCTCCTGGCAAGCATAGGCCTCAGTCTCCACTGCGGTAGTCACGGCTCACAGTGATGCAGAAACAGCCTTGATAACAAGGCTTCGAAGGGAAAAGATGAATTTGCTACAAGCAGGACTATCAGCAAGACGGATGAACAAGTCACGATAGCATGCTCACCTTCACCGTCACTGATACCTGCACCGGCTCCATCCTCACGCTGCCCAAAACGTGGTTGACGGAGCGCACATGCACAGCAGCGCGATCGCGCCCTGCCATCGTCACTGATTGGGGAAACACAACGGCAATTAAAGCGACAGTATTGCACTAGTTCGCAGTGGCGCCGCCGTGGCACCGCTGGCCTTGATCTTCAGCGGGCGCGTTTTGAGGACACGATGGAGCCTCAACGACAACTCGAATGGAGAAACCAGCGCGATCGGACCATGGGCCATGTTAGGGAGACATGCTACAGCCAGAGGCTCCGCGTAGCCGATCTCAACTATGTTCTGAATGCCCCCGAAGCCCCGCTCCTACGTGCGAGCAAAAGTTTCCTGAAAATTGAATAAACGAGGCGACGAGCTGACGATCACTCACACATGCTGCAGAAAAAGACGCACGGTCCAGCTAGTATATGGGCGCATTGCTCCAGGTAGATGACCTGTTGCCGCCGAGTGGCGACGGTCGTTGCGATCGGCGGGGGCACCTGGCAGGGATGGGGCAGCATGGAGGCTAAGCTGAAAGGAGAATATATAGCGCAAGGGGCCTCATGCAAGCTGATACATGGAAGAAAATCCTCGAGGAGACGAGACGTCAGAAAACAGACAACAGCAGGTGGAGCGTGGCCGCGGGTGGTGACTGTAGCCGCCGCTCTGCCCAGCTTCGTGGTGGGCAGAAGCAGAATATTGATCGGGCAGGCCAGACAAAAAAGCTAGAAGGCGTTCCGTGCGTCTTCGTGTTCAGCAGATGGAGGAAGAACAGGGGAAGCAGAGTGTCTGTGCCACTGACCGTCGTCGTTGCGGTCGACACAGGTCGGCATCTCGCGAAACTGGTGCGCCTCGATTTGGCACCAAAATGCCACCAGCGACTGAATGGCGCTAGCATGCTGATCCTACACGCCTCACGATGGCCGACTCGGGCGCGATGCTCGGCCCTGCAGGTGCGGGTGCCTATCGTCCACGAGCTCGTAGAGGAATTACCAGTCGGCGAGGTCAAATTCGCGTCTTTGACAGCTTGAAGTTCCGGACTTCATCATCCGGCAACTTGTAGCCAGATGGGTGGCCGATTCGCGCAGGATCGGTACTACGAGCGCAGATAGTCCTGGTGGCAGCCGAATATTTTGTCATAGGTACGATTTCTATGTACGCCCGACGTCTTCTGCAGAATTACATACGACCACTAGGCATAAACACGTACAGGTCCTCTCTAATGACCAATGACAGGAGAACGTGTTTGCCTTGCGGCACGGAAGTCCTGAAATATCGCAGTAGAGGCTCCTTTATCCGGCGCAAGGGGGCAGTAATCGTGATGCTGATGGTCGGACAGGTAAATGGAATACTGTTTCTCGACGCAGCCGTTACCTCTCTACCAGAAACGATGTTGAGGACCCAAATCGCCCTATCAGCATGCCAGTGACAGTGATCTTGTGAATGTCGCGAGTGGGTCGGATCCGGGACGGGGCGTTTTACAAAGTCACCTAGAACCACCGAAATAGCGACGGCGCGCCAGTCGTGGAGGCAGCGGAACGAGCAATTGCTTCGGCTATCCCAAAAGTCGACTTGAAGATAAGCATCGCGTTAATTCCCGACAGACGTACATTGTCACAGAAAGCAGCAGAAATAAGCGTCGAGTAGCGCGCTCGAATATAGCGTAGCCCGAAAAATGAGGAATTTCGCCTTGAACCCTGGCGACGCTCGTAGGTGCGAGGAGACCGGGCCACACTGGATCCGATGACCCCCCACCACGTCAGCAACTCGTCACCAGCAAACACAGGACCTGGGACGACGCAAGCTACCCCGCGATATCCGTCACATCGATCACCTATCATCACGTACCGTATAGCCAATCTGGACGGGACAAGACTACGGGGTGGCATTGCGCTCCAAATCCACGATGGTCTGGGAAGACGAGCTGACAGGTGTACGAAACAGATGTCGAGGCACAGTAAAGATCCGTCCTGAGAAGCAGGGACGGCGTCGAGAGCAAGCGGCCGAGGGCAGTTAGGGCGTCACAAGATGCGGACCACTGCGCATAAACGCAGCTGCACCAGATTCTGATGAGGAGGTGATAAGTCAACTTTGGACAGTTTTCAGAGCGCTTGACCGGATGTGCGATATTCTTGCGATGGGAAGCGCGGATGTTCTGATCCCAGCCGTTCTTGTGCACAGAAGATTGCAGTGGGAGCCCGATACACCAAAAAAGGCTTAGGCTGGCAGCGAGATATGCCCTGAGGGCCCTGCGTTCTCCTCTGACGCCGAGGAATGCAAGGGGAAATAAGCCGTGTATTTGGAGCGCGTGCAAGGTCTCACAGGAAATTCCAAGAGGCAAGATGACACGCCCATAGAGATCCGCAGCTGCTGAAGGTGGGTCAGAAGGATGATTTGATGCGAGCTGGCCCCGAGGCAAGCCTGTGCGATAGTTGATAAAGGTGAGAAATAATAAGGATGTATTATTTACGTACCAGCGCCGAGATGCGTAACCAAGATTGCCCGGTGGCCGAAGGGGCTCGGTGAAGGTGCATCGAGCCCTCGAGAAAAGAAATGCGAATTGTGGCAAGGTGTGAGACCACACTGAGCGCTGTCACATCCAGAATAAGTACCGAAGCTACTTGAAACCCGAGGAGGTGGGATTGGATAGAAGCCAAGTCGCAGGTTGCCAAATTGAACTTGGTGGCAAACGGTTAGAGCGGAGTCCCAAACGTCGGCGTCTCCCGACGGCTGGGAGCCGCCGAACCCGAACCGTGACAGTTTCGTTACTTTCATACACCCCTTCACAGACTTCGAAGAAGCAGCCCGTTATACAGGACCATGTTTGAGCCTGTGCGAGGTGGGACCCGTGGTGGCCAAGCTGAGTTCAAGTGGTCAGATGTCTCTGCTGACAAGGATCGAGAGGTATGTGACTTGGTGGAGCTGTCGGCCAAGGGCAATCTGACAGTCGCGATACAGAATTACCTGGGTCACAGTATCAATGCGCCAACGGGGCGGTGGCAGAAGAACAAGGATGTCCACTGGTACAACCGAGACGTGCAGTCGACCGCGGAAGAAAGGGCAGAGGAGATTCGCAAGATCAAAGAGGCGGAAGCCGAGGCTCTTGCTGCTGCACTGTGCGTCTTTCCCTCAAGATCCGTGATGCGTACTGATCAGGGTATCTATTGCAGAGGGTTCGGTACCTCGCAGAAAGGGGGTACGACAGCAACGGCGTCAGCTGGACCCACGACCGGCGCAAATGCAATGCCAACTGGCGACCGTAAGCCTTCGGACGCCGAACTGCAGAAGGCTTTGGAGAAGGAGGAAAAGAGAAAGCGAAAAGCAGAACGGAAGGCAGAGAAGCAGGCGCGCAAGGAGGAACGACGGGCCGAAAGGTCCCGTCATAAGCGGGATGAAGACGACACGTCTCGCGAACGCGACCATGGGAGGCAGCGCGACCGATGGCGATCGAGATCCCCTGCAAGGCGCTCTTCGATAGACGTTGAGGCCCGGGAGCGGCGATACCGGAGCCCCCGCAGCATGTCACCGGATCCTCGGCGACGCTCGCACGACAGAGATAGGGAGTACGACGCCCGCGCGCGAGAGCTGGAGAGAGAGCGAGATCGGCGGAGGTGGGACGATAGTAGGAGACGTGAAGTGCCTGCGCATTCGCGCGAGCGCTATTGAGACAGCTTTCGCTGCGCGGGAGCAGATAGCCTATGTACAGGTAAGGTCTCTTCTATCAGACCTTTCACCAGATGCTGATGACTCTGTACAGTAGTAGATATCCCTGACAAGTATACTGCGTATCTCATCTAACGACAGTTCCTGCTTTAATTCGCTTTCTTTCTAGAACATCCCAATCTGCCTTCTCCAAGGCCGCTTCTCACTGTGCGCCCACGCGTGACCCGCCCTGTAGACCGCAACTGCGCCTTTGCCGCTGCGCCTGCGCGCCAGCCGAGGAATAAGCTCAGAGGATAACCACAAGGTAGAACAGAAATCTGCTTCCCATCACGGCATATCGCCGACCTCCACGGCGACGAGTGGGAATCGACATACATGTTCGACGAGAGGTTTGTCCTATTCAAATCTTGTGACCCGAGGAACATTTATGGTCAGATTCGTGTCGTAATTCTGCATTCGGGCCTTCTTTTCCCAAGTAACGGCAGGACAGTGTACTGCTCGGAGATTATTCTAAGCGATTCGAGATCCCCATGACTCTGACTTCCAACGGTAGAATTTTAACGCCGTCCTGTTACTCTGTTTGTTGAGCCAATTTCAGTTTTTGGGATCGGGCGGCTGTCGATCGGCGCGCCCCAGACGTGCATCGCCCAGACTTTTCGCGTTTCGTGCAAGGCGGCCGCTCGTGCAGACGACACGTTGAATTGTTGATTTTTTCATGCCCGTGTAGCGCATCCTGCATCTCCGGGATCCGAGTGTTGCTGTGCAGACTACTGTGCAACAATGGTTTGCACGTTGCAACAAATACGTCTTCTGCAGTGTACAACGGGCGGGGGCGCGCAAAGCTGTACCTTGCCGGCCCTGTGCCGACCAGTTGCCTTGAGGCGGCGGCAGTTATCGGTGACGTCTTTTAGAAATCTTGTACGGATCTGAGGACGATGGCGGCAGGAGGCCTGATCATCTGCGGCATATCAACTGAACGGCCGAACCACAAGCTCGTGTTTGTGGCAGGTGGTTATCTGACTTGGCCTGTAGAGGCAACTCGCTTCTGACCGCCGTGCGGTCGGTATCGTGATCTGTCATCGATTGCGTCGGAGCTGGTGCGTGTACGTTGCCTTCTGTCGCTTCTCTCAACATTCTGCAACAGATGCTCGTGTCCATACGTCTGCCTGCCAGTCCCCATTCTCACCCATTCACGTCCTTGGTAATGGCGTTGCTTCCCCCGCGGGTCACAGGCCACTTCATTCTTCTCGCTATCCTCTTATTTCTTTTATACAGCATCAGATAGTCCATCTCCCGGATCTGCAATCGCGGAGCCATACAAATTCCTAGCCTCGGGGACGCTCATCCGGCACCTCCAGGTTTAAAGCCTCCCCGAGCGGCCTGCTCGCTCACTCACTCACTTGTGCTCTCTTTCCGGAGCTCGCTCTGCTTCACGCATGGCCACCCTCGGCATCCCCTATTTCCTCGAGGACAGGACAGGCCTCTTGACAGGCTCGGATTTCGTCGACGTCCACGACCGGATGCGCCTCAGCCTGCGCTGCTCACTTCGGGATACCGTGCACACCGCGTACATGATCTACGACATGACGTACCCAAGCAATGCCCAACCCGCTGCCGCCCTGGATTACCCTTCGAATAATGGCCTCGGCACCATCATGATTCACGGAAGAGGAAGCTGGCAGATGAACCAGTATCTCGTAAAGCTTTCGCCGTTCGGAAGGTGCGTGATGCTTGCCTCGCGACTCTCTTCGAATGCTCAAGTCCTATCGCAGCTCGCGGAATCGCAAGTTCACGGCATCTGATGGTCAAGAGTACCGATGGAGTTGGAGAACCAGGGATGGTTTCGAATGGATTGTGCGTCTTCTTCTTTGCTTCGGCCTGGATTCCTCCTAACGCCGTCGCTAGTGCCTCAACGCCAGCGGCTACCTTGTCGCTTACTATAACCTCAAGATTCCCGGCGAGCCTCACTACCAAAGCTCGTCCGGATGTATGTTCACCGTGGACGAAAGCTACCCACATCTTGCCGTCGGTACGTCTATATATTAGTCAAGTGTGTGTCAAGTATGACTGACTAGCGTCTGATAGAGTTACTCGCATCTCTCCTGATCATGCGACACATTGCGGAATACAACCTCTAGCCTCATGGCTTGTCGCCAGAGCCCCTCTTCATCCCCACGTCTTGCATCTGTTCATATGCCACATCCGCTGACTTAACTCTATTTCTTCTATTATCTACGATATGCACCGTTACCGCCATGCACACAGTACCCCTGTATCTCCGTACCGTTCTCCGGCTGCTCTTACCTTGCTTTCTGTATGTTAGTCGCTATCCCTCGCTCCCCGCGTACCATTGCAATCCATGCCTCTGGCCTTCCGCGTACCGTCCCTGCTTGCTTTGTCTGAATTGCTTCCCACCTGATGTCGCGCTCGTCTCGAAGGGTGTCAGTCAGGGCCTAGCGGCGCACACGTGGTGAACCTCCGGTTCATTCTATTCCCTGGTCCGTCCGCAAGCGACGCACCTAATCTGGCTGGTGCACCGAGCCGGAGATGATCGTTCGCCTGTGTTGGTGCGTTTCGCGTATTTGAGGCTCGGCATCACGCCAGAAATTGAGAGGTGAGATTCGCGTGCAGGTAGATGGACAGAAGTGCCTTCAGTTCTCAATAGGAGCCCTTCGTAATTCCTAGGATCTGGTCAAGCTATTTGCCTCCCGTAGATATTCTAGCTCGGAAATTCCCTGCTGTCAGAGCCATGACACGACATCGTTAATTGCATATTCCCTATCGAGACAAAGCAACACATTTGGAATGCCGATAGAAAAAGGAAATCCCCTTGTTTCAACCGCTCAAGACCGACGCGCATTAGTAGTCGACCTTAATTTCCACGAGGTGTCCTTGCCTAAGAACTATTAATCCAGGGATTAGAAAAATTGGCAACGCAATGCGGCCATTGCGCACACGTACCAGCAAATTTCTCGCCGATTATTTCATGCAATCTATCCGCTCGAAAAACGTGCAGGGTGAGCTGTCGGGTATCGGGTCGAGGCCACAGATATGTATATCTGGAGATACAGCGGGACGACGCGTCAGCTGTGGGCTCCGTGGGATCCCCAACCGGCGTCCGGCCGGTTTTCGGGCTAGTGCCAAAGGAGAAAGCCAAACGTCACAAAGCTAGACATCAGCGTCGTGGCGGATGGCGAGATCTGCGACGACAACGCATCCGCAACCGACACTACGACCTTACCGCTATGCGTCCACGCGCCTACAGACAGGAATAGATGAAAAAAATGAGCGCCTCAGTAGACTAGAAATGTATTGTATGGTGTGCGACTCACGGGCGTCTCGCGCTCAACGTGGGGCGTGAAAGACAGAAATTGAGTAAATTCCGCCTGCATTCCGAGCTACAGCGACCGAAATACATGGATGGGCGCTTCGGTAACCATCTGCGGTACCGCATCCACAGCAGGCGCTCCGAGGTTGTAGCAAGATGAGTCCGGATTCAAGATGTGGTATAACGAGTCAAGCTATCAGGTTCACAGCTGAACGGGCCCGACCGCGACGCGCGCTCGACGAGTCACGCCATCCTCGCGCCTTTCAAATATACGTTGCTTCTGCCACGACGCGTCGACAGTCTGATCCCTTCTACCAGCGAGCCCTCGCCATGACCGACAGAGGCAGCAGTAGCCCAGTACCTGCGCTCAAAGGAGATGGTAATGGGATTTTTCGGGTGCATATCATAGGGAATAGTGGTATGCTTCTCGAACCTCGAGAATTGGATCCATTGATCCTGGAAGTGCTTAATCTACATGTGTTCTAGGGTCGGGCAAGGCAAGCTATCACTCTTCTCGTTGCTTCATGACAGTGTTCTTAAGATGTTTCGCCTCCGACACCTCCTCGATGGCCGAATAGTCGACGTTGGGCGGTGAACTCGCCAAAGTCCTCGGCGTGCAGTACGTTGGACTGGATACCCTCTTCTGGAAGCCCAACTGGACCAAAAGCACGATTGAGGAATTCCAGAAGAGAGTGAAAGATACCCTAGCCCTCAACCCTCGTGGGTGGGTCGTTGACGGCAACTATGATAAATACCTGGGAGGTAGCGTCAATGTCGTTGACGCTGTGGCGACGGACATTATTTGTGCGTATCTCACCATCGTGTCTGACTCCATTTCTTCGAGAACGCTGATCTTTGCATGGTCCGCGTAGGGCTTGACCCGCCCTTGCTGTTATATTTTCCTCGACTCTGTATCAGGACGTTCCGGCGTCTGTTAGGACTATCGCCGCCTTGCAGCGCCGGCTGCCCAGAACGCGCCTCAGAAACGTTCTCAAAAGATAGCATCATTTGGTGGTGCTTAACCAACCATTGGAGGGTCCGTCGGTGGGCGAATGAACGTATCGCGGCCGATGGGATCCTCCAGGGTGGAAGAACGCGCAGGTTGGGCGGCTGGACGGGCGAAGTAGACGCTTGGCTCCTCGACGTGAGGGACATGGTTCGCAGGGAGTAGCTGAGTTGTTCAGCGTGCTCTTCGACCCAAAAGTCTCGTGTTGGATATCTTCGTGATGCTAACGATACTGCAGCCATCATGACTCTAACTGGTGCGCCCGATACCCGGGTATAGGGCTTCTCAGTACCCGCCAGCTTCCTTGTCAGATGTAGAGGTCTCATTTACATACGTTAACCTTGCATTGTGCCCATCTTCCTATGATCAGGTTCTCGATCTTAGACATACAGTTCGAGGGAAGGACGTGTAGAATGTTTTGAGCAATGAGACATAGGTTCCTAGCGATCAGCGCTTCAACGTCAACATCAAACCCAGCACGCCGTTCGCAGCATTCGAAACTGCAGACTGCGGCTCATCTCGGCTGCAGCTCGGCGAGGTCGACGTCTGCGTTACCCCATGTCTCGACTAGATGGGGGGCCTGCGGACAATTGCTTGGGTGGCGAGGCCTTAATTTCTTGCAGAGATCGCCGAAGTCGAATTCCCTCAAGTCTAGGAAGGTCAGTTCGTATAATAAGGCAGCTAGTTTGAATAATGTGAACATATTGTTCGGGGAGCGACGGAAGAAACAACTGAACATCGATGATTTCCTTTTCTGGAAGACAATGAGGCGAGCGCCAATTGAGAGAGCCTCGAGGATGCCACAACGACGACGCTAACCTTCATGCATCTTGACGTCCCGCGGTCTATTTCACTTGCCATGAAGCATTCAGACGCACTGAGAATCCATACTGTGGCATTTTTACTTGCCACTGTCAGAGGAGACGTTGACCAAGCGTCGCCTTAGCGGCCGTGGACAATGCAGCATTGGAGACAGTGACACAATAGCGGGCCTTCCATGCGAGCACAGCATCTCAACGTGTTCACGCCGATGCCCGTGTAAATGCTCCTCACCTGTTATCGCCAGACGATTCCTAATTTCTCTTCTCCTCATGTTTTCCTTCCTTCTCTTGGCCATCCTGCTGGCAGGCGCTTCCCTCAGCGAGGCTCTTCATATCCCTTACGCTCATAGACACTCTAGGGCGCGTCGAGATGCAAATCCTGATCTGGTCGCCGCGAGCTGGTACGCTGGCTGGCATTCCGACGACGTTCCTTTGGCGAACGTGAGCTGGAACAAGTACACCCATATGATTTACTCCTTCGCGTGCGTCGCATTACTTTCTTCGATCATTCGTAGATCACTTATGAATGTCAATCATAAAGTTTGACTTCTGCGGACGGTAGCATGGTTACCCTTGCCGACTCCGACAAGGAACTGTTGCCTCAGTTCGTTCAGACCGCCCATGCCAATGTATGTGATCCATTCAATCATGAGGATCCGGATTCTGACAGCTTCGCAGAACGTCAAAGCCCTTCTCTCGATTGGCGGCTGGACTGGTGGCCAGTACTTCTCTACCAACGTTGCGGACGCTTCGAATCGGACTTCGTTCGTCTCCGCCCTGACGGATATCGCAAAGCAGTATAGCCTTGATGGCATCGACTTTGAGTAAGTATCTAGATGTCCTTTGCATATTTCCATTGCTTATGAATCTTAGCTGGGAGTACCCCAACAATGTCGGTATTGGCTGCAATACCAACTCTACTGCCGATGTAGATAACCTTCTCCAACTCTTACAAGAGCTCCGCGCCGACCCCGCCGGCTCGCAGCTCTTCTTGACTGCCACGACGCCCGTTCTTCCCTGGAATGACGCGTCCGGCAGCCCTGCCACTAACCTCTCCGGGTTTGCCGACACCCTCGACTACCTCGCCATCATGAACTACGACGTCTACGGCTCCTTCTCTGCCACCGCAGGACCCAACTCACCCCTCAACGACACGTGCACGAGCTCCGCTAACCAGCAAGGCTCCGCCGCCACAGCCATCACTGCCTGGAACGCCGCCGGCATCCCCATGAACAAGCTCGTGCTTGGTGTCCCAGCGTACGGCCATTCCTTCCGCGTCGCACAGGCCGATGCGCTGCCGTCCGAGTTCAACGGCGCGCTTGCACTGTACCCCAAGTTCGACCAGAATGTCGCAAACCAGCCTCTTGGTGACAGCTGGGATACGACGGATCCGGGTCCGGACGTGTGTGGCAACCCGCAGGGCGCGTCGGGCGAGTGGGATTTCTGGGGACTTATTCAGGGTGGATGGTTGGCGGAGAATGGGACCTTCGGCGGGGCCGATGGTATTCACTACGCTTGGGATGAGTGCAGCCAGACGGTCAGTGCCCCGCCTGTGTTGACGAGACGCAACGAAGCTGAAACATGTCTTCCCTTAGCCATTCCTGTACAACTCGACCTCGGAGGTGTATGTCGCTTATGATGACGCGACGTCGTACCAGATGAAAGGCAACTTCGTCAAGTCCAACGGCCTGCGCGGTTTCGCAATGTGGGAGACCGGAGGCGACTACAAGGACATCCTGGTCAACTCCATCCGCTCAGCTGCGGGCTTTTCGTCATGATCGTCACGATTGATTCTTCACGTTGGACCGGTTTCTCGGACTTCATTTCTCTGAATCTCCCTCGGGCGGTATACGTACGGAACGAGTAGTAATGGCGCAACAACAACTGCTGTATCAATAGTCATTTGTACTTTACCAATCTGACCATAGCATTCTTGATCATTCTATAGTAGCGCAGAATGTTAACGAAGTCCTCGACATCATCGATTCATTGCCCGACCCATCTTCTACATAATTGCCGTCACAGTCGCCTCAATCACATCGACCCCGCCCTGCATCCGGCGCACGAGCATTACGGCGCATCATACCCTCGCCCTTGTTCGCGCTCGGAGGGAAATCCCGCCGCGAGGCTCGTGGACCGTCCGCCTATACATACGAGAACGCCATTGAGCCTCAGCAGCTCGTCGTAACTCCCTTTGCGTTCTGTTGCCTTGGCATTATCGCATGGATAGGTCTAATTCATGAGCGCGCCGAACCTACGCTCCTAATCTTTCACCTCACACAGCGCGCACTGCAGCTGCATGAGCACTATCGCCGGACCGCGACGATAATGGACGCAGCGGAACGACGTCAAGATGCTGAGTACGGTGTGCCAACCGTCCATGGACACGAGGTGGTAAGGGCGTCGAGATGAAAAGAGCGATAGCCTCGTCTGGAAGCGTGCAAGCATGGCAATGGTGGCGGCTGCTGTGAGAAGTATCGTGCAAGAGATAGTCGTCCTAGATATTTTCCCTTCAGCGTATCGCGGTCTCCGAGTGGAGTTATTCAAAGAGAAGTAGACAATCGCCTCGGAGTCGCTGAGTCTCCTGAGTCGAGGTTCGCGTCAAGCTTCGAGTCTACTTTGACGTCACTCGCTGAAGGATTTAGCGCCGGTGCTCTTTCGGAAGTCGAAGACGCAATATACCTCGCATCCAACTTCCTTTTCAATCCCGCATCAGGACGATGTCGAGGCATCCGTGAATGTCTATAGCGGCCCAACCTACGCTACTCGATGACCACGCTCTGCGGAGCTCACCGTCTTCGAATGCGAAGCTTTCTGCACGATGCTCTGCGTCGGGTTCTTCTCACCGACGCTCCCTACGCGGCTGTACCAGTATACGAACGATCCGTCTACACAGGTTCAAAGGGAGGGGTGAAGGTAAAGAGGGATTGCAGGTACGTGCTTGATTTGAGTCTGACAACGGACTCTAGCGAATGCGTTGTACTCATTGGCAGACGCCGCTGACAGGCATATCACGGCTGCTCTATATCATCAAGCGCCGCACCTACACTATCAACCGAAGAAGTACACCGACCTTGACAGGATGCTGCTGCGGCCAGAGGGAGCTCGCGCTTTACTGAGAACGGAACGCTCGCAATTCGTTGACGGCAAGCTTGACTGGTCGCGACCTTCGTTGTGGGCTGGCTTCCTAGGCCTACAGCCCACAGGAGATGCGCCCTCAGCGTCTCTGGCGGTCGCAGTCGTACTCGGGCTTCCCGTCGTGCTTTGGATTTACAAGGTGAATATTATCATCATATGACGAGCGTAGCAGCTGTCACATATTTCTCAGTGTATTATGCTGTACATATTCCAACGCAAGATAATCTATATGGGTACGATCTATCTCGTTGGCACGGTTGTCCCAGGATTGATTGGCATCGCAGGCTACGTGCCTCCAGGTTCGCGGACCGAGAAGCTCGAGCATATTTCAAAAGGTCTGCATTGCGAACAGGTCCAGATCCCAAGCGACAAGAAAGTCGTCCTATCCAGTCTCCTTGTCCAGCGCGCCGAAATCACGTCCCCAAAGGTCGCAATGCTCTACCTTCAAGGCGAGTTTATCTTCTTCATGACATCTACGCACTCTTCTAACATTTTTATAGGCAACGCCGGAAACCCAATACACCGCCTCCCCGTCTTCGCCACCCTCCTCCGCGCCATCCCGGACCTCGCCATCCTCGCGCCCGCCCCGCGCTCCTACTGGACCTCCACCCGCGCCACCCCAACCGAGCGCGGCATCCTGGCCGACTACACCGCCGCCCTGACGTACCTAGCAGCGCGCTTCCCGGGCACACCACTCATCCTCTACGGCCACTCCCTCGGCGCGTCCGTCACAGCGTGCCTCCTCTCCGCGCTCCCATCCCCACCGCCGACGCTCCGCGGCGCGGTCCTCGAGAACCCCATGACGAGCACGCCCGACATGCTCCGCGCGCTCTACCCGCAGCGCTGGCTCCCGTACCACCACCTCGGGCCGCTCGTGCACGACAAGTGGGACGCGCTGCGTGCGGTGCAAGGGTCTGCGCTCGCAGTGCCACACCATGACGTCCTGGTGCTCGCGAGCGCGCGGGACGAGGTTGTGCCGCCCGCAATGGCGCGGGAGATCTGGGACGCGTGCGCGTGCGCGGAGGGTGGGGAGAAGTCCGCGGGGCGGGGGCGCGGGTTAGGGCGCTTTGTCGAAATCGAAGGCGCACTGCATGAAGATGCATGGACGTACCGGCCGTGGGCGGCGGAGATGAAGCGGTACGTGCGGGATGTCCTTGCGGCTGGCAAGGCGGGTTCGGGATAAGGAACTGGAGGCAGCGCGCCCGTACATGCTACTCGAAGTCCCGAAGTGGGTGGGATGCGGATGTCAGCTTGCTGCGAACGCGGAATCCACGCGTCGGCGGGATTGTTCCTGGTGTTTCAGCTTGCCACATCTTCGAACTCTGTGCTTCCTGCGTCGCTTCGTGCGCCCTCCACGGCCGACGTCCAATCGGCTTGGGTAACTCGCCCCGCGTCCCCACTCCATCCCGCCTCGCATTCAGATCCACGATACGACGCGCGAAATGTCTACACCGCAGGTCCTTCCAAGCACCCTCTCAGCTCCGTCCGGCCTCCGCCCAATCGGCAGAGCTCCTGCGAGCGGAACCCACCTATGCCTATCAAAGCGCCTGCAGCGCAACATCCCAAGAAGTCACGGTGGCTCCGTGGTTCTAATGCCGCCCTCCGAACACCTTCTACTCCTTGCAAAGCAAAGTCCCAGCCGCGGCAGCGGCAGCGGCACAATCTCTCCATCTCCGTCTCCGTCTCCACCTCCGCTGCCTTGGACCAAGCTCGGATCCACTTCACAGCATCCTCTCTCTCCTCCGTGTCAATTTTCGATCCCATTCACGGCGCGGCGCAGTGCATATACATTGCGCCCAGCGTCTCACCTCCAGCTTCTCTTCGCGCCTAGTACGGCACACCCGCTTCTGGGTGTGAACAGTATCAGGATTCAGCGTCGAACACACCAAAAACGAAACGCCGTCGCAGATACACTCTGTCAAACTTTGCCACCTCTATCTTCCATCATCATCCGCCGCCGGTGTGGCACTGGCACTTTGCCACCCACGCACGGCGTTGGTGGATGACACGGGTGACGGACTCTGGCTTCTGCGAAGTGTCACTGTCGACGTCCTTCGATGTCGCGTGGCGGCGCTACGTCGCCCCGGACGCGTACGGCTCAGGCTGCGTGTCTTATTCAGTCAACTCACGTACAAGTACTGTACCAGATTCCATGTCCAAGTCTGTCGATGACAATGTGAAGCGGCGACATGAGCTCGAGCGCTCGGGCTGGCGCTAGCCCCGCTATCAAGAGCATCTGCGTGAAGACATAGAGATATGGGCGCGTGCATGCGCATGTGATGCACTATTATTCACGATCTGCATGTACTGCGCACCTTGACGCAAGTCTCGAGTCCTGAAACCGCTCGCGGGGGGCTAAAGCAGCGCCCAATATATCACTGAGACCACACTGACTCCAATACCATTATGGTTCCGTTCCATTTCCCCAACCCAAACCCAATCCCCGCCTAATCACCCCGCGCGGTATCACCTCGCCCAGCTTCCCTTCCCTTCTGAGTGCACGAGCCAGCCGCATACACGTGTTCTCACGGAACACTGGATGACTTGCCACAGCATAAAAAATATGATAATCTATGTTATCGCGATACGCGAGTTCATTTTCGATTTTGAAATGAAACTTATATTCCGGATTTATGGTGCTGAATAAACCACAACAACAATGGCATTAGAATATTACAGGCTCGAAAATGATACGAAGTCATACTCGGGGTTGACAATCATACCAGCTTGGGGTTGTTGGGAAGCTTTGGGAGACACTTGCACACGATAGGCAGCGTTCGCGCGAGCCTGGCGAGGTTTCATTCGGTAGACGCCGGCATCACCGACGGCATCGGGCTTAGCATCTATAAGGGGGGTTAGAATATGGTTGAATTTGCAATACTTATTCTTAAATTAAGGGCAGCTCGGCTAAAGTGCCAAAATCATATCATATCATATTTTTTATTCTGTGGCAAGTCATCCACTGGCACTGGGGCGTTGGAATGGCAGCGGGCCAGTGGTCTGCACCTGGCAACGCCGTTCTCAAGCTCCTTCCCACCGAGCAGCCCGTCCATTCATCTGTGCGAACGCGCTAGCAACGGTTCACAAGCAGCAACGGACAGCCCACAGCTCCCAACCAACAGCCAACCGTGCCATTCACGTACACAGCGCGCAAAAGCGCACGAGCGTCGAGTATCGAGCAGACATCTCCCCGGATGAATCTCATTCATTCCACGTCCTGCACAAACGCAAGCACGCACGACGAACGACAATGATCATACAGCATAGAGATGTGGAGGCGGGGGCGGGGGCAGGTGCGGGGGCCAAAAATGGGGGGTGAAAGCGTCAGGGGGGAGATGAAGACGGGGTCGGAGGCGGGGTCGGAGAGAGAGGGAGAGAGAGAGGTGAAATTAATAGAACGTGGACATGGGTTGTAGAAACATGTACACTAAGAAATGGTATCTTATGCCTGGAACAAGCAGGGGGTAGAGGCAATAAACGTAAAGAAAAAAGTGCCGACCGACCGAAGCGAAGATAAACAGGAACGGGGAAGAAGAGGAGAGAAATGAACAGGAACGCGAACGCTAACGGGACAGAACGGGGAATGTAAACAAACGAGACGCATCCATAAAAACGGGTAAATAAGCGGCGCGGGCGGCGTGGGGCGGGAGGGGGAGAAGGAGAGAATGCGGGGCCGCCCGCTGCTGCTGCTCCTGCCGAGAACCGGTGAATGTACGAGGTAGATTAATGCATACATGATGAAGAGCCGTGATTGCTGCCAGAGATCCATCGAGACCGAGATCGAACACACCACACGTCTAGCGCGAGGCGGAATTATAGAAGACCGCACTCCCGTAAGTGGATTTGCAGCAGAATGTCCTGGATGGCACTCAGGACAACTGTGTCACGATTCGCGTCAGCATCAGGACAAAGCAAGTGTACAAAGGCGGAATTGCTTACATTTGATCTGCTGCGTATCCGTGGCACATGTGTAATGCGCGTAGATCTGCTTCGTCGCTGCGCTCTGGTTGAGGCTGACGAACCGGTTAAGCAGGTAGTTGCAAGCGGCGTCGTAGTCGTCGCCGCCAGTGAAGTCGGGGAAGTAGTCCCCGAGCGGCGACCGCGGCAGCTTCTCCGCGAAGAGATCAATCTTGTTCAGGAACAGGATCTGAGAGGGGGTCGCAATCAGCTGGCCTATCCAACGTCGCTTCCGCGGCTGATAAACTCACGATTGAGGTCTTGACGAACCACCGCGAATTGCATATCGAGTCGAACAGCGTCAGCGCCTCTTGCATACGGTTCTGCGGAGATATGAACGGTGAGAAGAGGCTCTATCACTGATAAGCGCCACAGAGGACATACCACACTCTCATCCTCATACAGCATCTGGTCGTACTCGCTAAGGGAGACGAGGAAGACCAGGGCAGTGACATTCTCGAAGCAGTGAATCCACTTCTTCCGCTCGGAACGCTGACCACCGACATCGAAGAGCTTGTACGTCAGCTCGCCGACCTTGAACGTCGTTTCGGTGATACCGGTCGTCTTGACACGCGAGCGCAGGATGTCCTGGTCGGTGGGCATGTAGCCCGGCGCGGACATGCGGTCGATGGAGTTGAAGTAGTAGACGGCCGAGTCGTTCAGCTGGAACTCGCGGGAGCGGCGGACGGCCTCCTTGACACCCGGATCACGCCAGAGACCACGGACGGCGTCCGAAACATCCGAGGGCAGGATGTCGCCCTCGATCTGCGGGGGCAGGGAGAGGATGACGGCGCGGCGTGCGTCGTTCTGTGGGGAGAGGGAGATGTCGAGCTGGGGCATAGCCTCGAGGATGGCACGCATGGACTGGATGGTGTTGGAGAAGATGATCTCCTTGTACGAGTCGCGTTCCGACTCGTTGTAGCCGCCATGGTGGATGAGCTTCATCTGCTTGAGGACGGTCGACTGCGGCGCAGGAAGAGTGGTGAGGACGTGCGTTGTCACGGAACGAGGTATCCTACCTTGCCCGATTCACCGGCACCGAGCAGCAACATCTTGATTTCATTCTTAGCGAGGAGACGGTCACGCTTGAGCTGGTTCTCAATCGCATCGTTCCCTGGGGAAGAGGTGAGAGAAAGACGAGGAAACAGGGGGTGGCTACTTACGGGCCTTGGCCTCCTCATCAACACCGGTAGACTGGACGCAACCCATTTTTGCGTGTAATGGGAGGAAAGGGAATTGGGGGAGAAGAGAAGGAGAAAGTTAAAGAGCGAGAGGATGCCGGAAGATCCGAGGAGGGGGGAAGAGAGAAGGCCAAAAGGCGGCGTCGATGCAGGCAGCGACGACGAGTGTGAGTGAAAACGCAAACTGAATTGATTTCTCAGCCTACAACCCTCGCACAAACACACACAAACACCCGCTTCACTCACTCTCTAGGCCGTCTCCGTGTTCCACATCACGTCCTTAGCCCTTGGCCTTAGCCTTCATGCGGCCGCCGCACCGACAAATCTGCCATTTTCCGTCGCCGCCGCCGTCGTCTTTGCTTCTCGCGTCCTTTGCGTCTTGTCTCCTCTTTTTCTCTTTTTTTCTTTTGTCATTCCCTCTTTTCCAATCACGCCGCAACAGCGTACCGCCTGATGGGGGCGCCCGCTCTATCTGTCGCATATTCTCAGCCTGATCCCAGCGCGCCCTAGCTGCAGCCGTCCACGTATGCTCCACCGCATTCGCCGCCTGTCTCGCATTGTGCCACATCAAAAGATTGCCTCGGCGGGTGTCGCCCAGCCCGGCACGCCCATTTCTTGCTTGCTCGCACATTCCGTGCAGCTGCTGCACTGGGCTTTGGGGACTCGAATCGCCGTGATCCGCGTGTCCGCAATCACTCCTTTACTTGCCCCAAGCAGCGTCCTCACCTCGGCGCCCCGCCCGCATCCTCGCGGCTGTCCTCCGCCACCGCAGGCAGTGTGTTTCGCACTCCAATTTCTCTGTGCACGCGCGCCTATGGCCCACGGGCTTCGATGGGGCCATGCATTGCCATGGATGGGCTCCTTGGAGCGATGGCTTGCTGCAACATGACCTGCATTCCGCCTGTAGCCGTAACAGCAGCCATCATTCCGATCAGTTAGAGTGTATACAGCCTGTGGGAGGATGCATCAGGCATCAGAGGGACCAGCCTCGCTTTTCGGTCCGCACCAGGCTGTTTGAATACCTTGAATCGTCCGATGCCTTACCGCATCGACGTGTAGTAGCCGCTTGTCTGTCAGGTACTTGATTGACTCTGAATTCCATTGCACGACGTCAGGGACAAGATATACAGCGAGGAGAACTTCCAACGAATATATAGACCTGTGTGCGCGGAAGGTGAGTCATGAATCTCAAAAATGGTGAGCAGCAGCTAGGTCTGAACTTACAGAACAAAATACATACACGAGCTCAACGACAACTCTACAAATTCGCAACTGCAGCCGGCAGATCAATGACCTTCCCCACCACGTTATACCTCTTCCTGTCCAACACACCACTTATCAGCTCCGGAAATCCAAAGGACGCCATGAGACAACCAAAAGGCGACGTACGTGAAGAACGCATGCCAATCATCCAGCACCTTGCGCTCGTTCGGCGGCAGCGTGCTATAATCCGGCACCGCATCCTCCTGCTTCAGACTCGACATCCCCAATCCCTTCGACGCATCCTTCCCCGCAAAGATACTGTACGCTTTGCCGGGGCCGTAGGTGTCGCGCTTGGGCGAAACATCGAACACCGTGCCTGCGTGAGGTCAGGAGAGGTGAGGAGCAATGAGGAGACGCGGGACACCAGATAAGACGCAGACGCACCCTTGATCGCGACGTAGATCGGCTTGTACTCGTCCGAGCCATCGAATATCTTCAGCTGCTCGAGCGTGAACGGGTCGTCCTTCGGCGGCGCCAGGTCCGTCCGCTCCGCCTGCATGATGCTCATCTTCTCTTTCTTCTCCTCTTCCTTAGCTTCTGGTTGCTGCTGCTGTTGGGGCTGTGCGGGAGCGAGATACGCGCGGAGCGTGCGGTGGAGGACGAGTGCGGCGGGGAGGGCGAGCAGGAGCCCGAGGAGCGCTGCGCTGAGGCTCGTGCTATTGAGCGGTGACAGAGACATCGTCGGCGATCGCCGCGGCGCGAGCGCTGCCAGCTTGCGTGTGGGGGAGATACTTCCGCTGCGGCCATTGGCCAATGCGCGGCCGTGCGTTGGCTGGCGCGGTCTCACATGAAATCCGCACGGCTATTTTACGGTTACAATGAATGTCGATGCATATGAGAGGCGAGAGAACGAAGATGCGCGGTGAGAGGGAGTAAGGAAGAAAGACAGAGACGGAGAGACGTAGATGTAAATAAAAGCGGAACACAACGTTAACTTGAGCTTGAACCGTAGCTGAGCCTTGCACTTGCAGTCAAAACATGCGATAACTAGATGTCGATGCATACCATACCATGCCATGCCATACCCATACCAACCCACCCGACCATCACCAGCCAAAAAGAAACCCCCCAATCCCAAACTTATCTATGCCAATGTATCCTTCCATTTCATTTTGCTCCATGATCATAACCCCGAACCCGCGGCGCATGCATGCAGGGCGTCTTGAACACCATTACCACTCACAGTCGGACTCAATCCGCCCATGGCGACCGCAGCGCCTGCGGCGGCGGGCTGTACGGCGTCGGCTTGTTCCTCAGCACGACCACCTCCTGATCATCCTCGTCCTCGTCCTCGTCCTCCTCCACGTCCCCCTCGTCCGCCACAGCGCTCCCCCACGGCGACGCGTCCCCCGCCGTGCCCCACGGCGCCGCCGACGCCGCCGAGTCCGCCGCAGACGGCGGCGGCGCGGACGGCTGCGTGCGCGCGGTGCTCGTGCGCAGCGGTGGGGGCGTCGGCGCCGCCGCGCGCCCGACGGAGTCCGCATCCGACTCATTCCCGTCGCTGTCGTGCGATGCGAGCGCCGAGCGGAGATGCGACGGCAGGTGCGGGTGTGGCAGCGGCAGTGGGGAGCTGGTGCGTGAGTCTGGTGACTCTGTCTCTGCGAGGCGCGCGTGCGGCGGGGGGACATAGAGCGGCGCGGGCGAGTCGGGTGCGGAGGCGGGGTCTAAGGGCGCTGTGAGTTCCGGTACAGCGGTGGGTATGTCGCCGTAGCCGTCACCGTCGCCGGTGCTAGGTGATGTTGGACGACTTGAGGACCCGTTACGTTGGGTATCTGTGTCTGAAAGTACGGGAGATTTGAGCGCGGCGGTAGACGAGGAGCGCGAGTGTGTCATCTCTGCGCCATTGACCTCAGGGTGCGGCTGGGAGCGCAGCTGGCCGTTTTCGCTTTCCAGGATCTTGAGCGCCGAGCGGAGCGCGTCCTTCTCTGCGCGGGTCTGGCGGAGCTCTTCCTCCGCCTCGGCGCGCTTGATGCGTTCCGATGCGACCATTTTGTTGGCCTGCAGACCAAGAATGCAAGCGATAAGAGACAATGAAGTTGGGGAGATCAGATCTCGTACCTCCTCGAACAAAGCCTGGCTCAGACTCTCCAGCTCTCCCTCGAGCGATCGCTTCTCCCCGACGATCTTCTCGAGCTTCGAGCGCTCCGCCTCGAGCTCGACCTTGAGATCGTCCAGCTCCTTTGTGTTCGCGCCGGGGAGCAGCGACGGCAGCGACGCAGACGTGAGGTGGCTCACACCGGGGCTGGGCACGACGGGCGAGCGCACGCCGTTCAGGATGCTCTTCGTCTGCGGCGGCGGCGAGTGGCCCTGCGTGGGCGTCGAGCGGCCGCTGGAGAAGCGGAAGCGGAAGAAGCGCGAGTCCTGCGACGGCGATGCGGCGTTCTCGACGTCCGGCGAGTCCAGGCTGCGCTTCTCCTCGTCCAGGCTCGTGCGCGAGACGGGCGACGGCGCAGGCGCGGAGGGCGCGGGGGGCGTGTGCGTGAGGCTGCTCGTCTCGCGCGAGGAGCGGCGCCAGCCGACGTCCTTCGACGACGAGTTGCGCCGCAGCGCGTCCTCGAGCATCTCATTGTTTGCGAGCGCGAGCTTCAGGTTGGACTGTGCGAGCGTGAGCGACGTCTCGAGGTCCGAGTTGGTCTGATACGTCGACTTGAGCAGCGCGCACTGTCGGTGCGTGCGGCATCGGGGGACAGAGGCCTGTTCAGACGGGCGATGTGCGCGATCTAGTAGGTTCTGCACTCACGAGCTCCTCGACCCGCACCATCATGCGGCTGAGCGCCTCGCGGAGGTCCTCTTCCTGGCCCTGGCGCTGCACGCGCATCGAGTCGCGCAGCTCCTCATCGATCGTGACGAACAGCTGCGCATTGGGCAGCGGCACGTTCAGGCTGTCTGTGCGGCGCGGCAGGGTGCGTTGGGGGACGTTGACAGGCATGGGCGGGGGGAAGTAGTACATGAGGCCGACTCGAGTAGCGGCCAGCCCGCCTCACTTTGCACTGCGCAGTGCGCCAAGGCACGTGACAGGCACTCTCAATCACCTCCGGCGCCAGCGTGCGCTGAGCCCCGACCGCGCAACGGAAAAGGCGTCAAAAATGCGAGGCGGCGCGACTGCACGCCCGTCGACGATCGCAAGGGGTACGGACGGCGGGTGCCCAGCACCGACTGATCTACGATTGCAGCTCGCTCGCTACTGACACGCTACTCCGCCGCTACACCCCCATCCTATTTCCGCCTCCGCGCCCCGCCTTTTTCTTCCTCCGGACTCGTCTGCGCCTCCTCGTCCGCAGGGCCCCCGTCGAGCTCGATCTTCTGGTGTGCCTCCCGCACGCTGCGTGTCGGCCGCTTCAGACGCGCAAAGATGCCCACCTCCGGGTCGCGGATGAAGTTCACGATGATCATAGGCCAGGAGGGGTGGCTCGGCAGGTTGTCGTAGTGCTCCGGCGCGAGCGCGCGCAGGGCGGGCAGCCGCGTCCATGGCACCGAGGGGAAGTCGTGGTGCTCGTTGTGATACCCGACCTGAGCGATCGTCAGTCAGTAGCGCGCTCCGCGGAGACGAGGAGCGGAGATGAAGATGAAGCTGCTCACATTGTAGGCAAAAATGTTGAGCCAACCGTAGTACGAGTACGTCTCCTGCTCGAGCCCGTCCCAGAGATAATGCTCGGCGATAAAGTGACCCGCGAGCGGGTGCAGGCTGCCAGCCCAGAAGCTCGACATGATCAGGTAGATGAGCATGTTCTTCCCGCCGGAGACAAAGTTTACGAGCAGGTAGTCAAAGGTGAGTTGGGTAGCGATGCTGATGGCGTGCCAGTACGTTGGCTTTTGGGACCGCACAAAGCCAGGTCGAAGGGCGTAGAAGAGAATTTGGAAGGTGCTATGTCGCTGTCCGTTAGCTGTACCGTCTGTTACAATGTAATATGACCAACCAGAAGAAAACCTTGCCGAGTACGTTGTTCAGACAGATAAGCTCGAGACGGGTAGGCAAATCAGTGTCAACGCCATCCTCCCCAAGATATTTGTGGTGCTCAAGATGATATCCCTTGCATGCGACCGCAAAGGTAAGCATGACTGCACTTTCTGCGGCACGGAACCAGTCACCTTAAAAGTGATCGCATAGGGAACGCCAATGGGTAGGTTGGCAAACAGGGCAAGGGCTTTGTTAGCCTTGATACCTTTGAAACCAAGGTTGTGCGTGATCTCATGAATTGCGAGGAATAGGTTGTGGTTGGCTGTCCCGCCGATAAGATAGGCTGCCAGCAAGAACTTCCAAGACAGAGGGTGCGAGTGTCGCAGGAAGTACGCAGTCACCAGCTGCAAAGAGACGACGAAGAAGACAACATATTTCGTGAGAGGTTCATGTCCCATGAGCTTCGTTACCTAGACGCAGTAGAATCAGCGTCCATAATATATGACATTTGGACCGCCAAGTTCGCGTGACATCGCAGTAGTAGCACCATACTCAACATATGGCACTCGTAGCATTTCTCAGACGATTTGGCGGCCGGCAAGCCACGCACCTCAGGATGAGCTTTCAAAATAGCTTTGCGCCGCGAGCGGTGCGGTTCCTCTGTCATAATCCACAAAAAGTCATTAGGATCCTTCGGCGGTGTATCGTACACGTCGCCTGCGTTCTCTGGGTTCACAATGACCGTCCTGCGCGGCGAACGGTGGACATGCTGCGCATTCTTCTTGCCTTCGGACAGCGACTCGGCGCCGCCGAAGAGACTGAAGTCTGGGCGTCGCGAAATTAGATTAGCGTCGCAAAAGACGCTACGGGGAGAGCAGGAGCACGCACCCACTTCTTCCGGGACGTTAGGAGAGGGTGCCATGGGAGAGACCGTGGCCAAGACGTTGACCGTTGACAGTCGACGGAGCGCTAATTACTTTGCGTACCGTCGGCCCACAGCCTCAGGCCCAGCCAACCCACGTTCCTGCCCAGCTGCCGTCCCGGCGCGCCCGCCCCGGGCATCTTCGCTCTCTGCACGGGCACTCTCGGATCGCGTCGCCATTGGCTACAACGCGTGACACGACCGCGCAGTCACAGTCGCGTCGAGGTGTGACGCGTCGCGTCAAAGATGATTCAACGGACGACTACGACCATGCCCAGCCAAACACAACAAGCCCAGCCTCATGACGAGCTGCAATACCTCAACCTCATACAGAAGGTCTTGGACGCGGGTGAGACGCGTCCTGATCGCACCGGAACTGGCACCATCTCCCTCTTCGCGCCCCCGTCGCTCCGGTTCTCCCTCGCCGACTCTACCCTGCCCCTGCTTACCACGAAACGCACCTTCCTCCGCGGAATCCTCGAGGAACTGCTCTGGTTTGTGAAGGGCTGTACAGACTCAAACATTCTCTCAGAGAAGGGCGTGAAAATTTGGGACGGGAACGGGTCGAAGGAGTTCCTGGAGAAGCGCGGGTTGGCGCATCGGCGGCAGGGCGACCTGGGGCCTGTGTACGGGTTCCAGTGGCGGCATTTTGGCGCGGAGTACGTCGACTGCGACAAGGATTACTCCGGGGAGGGCGTCGACCAATTGAAGGAGGTCATTCGCAAAATCAAGGAGGACCCGACAGACCGCCGTATCATCCTCAGCGCATGGAACCCAGCAGGTGTGTGGTATTCCGAATTGCAGCTTCTGAGCGTGTTTCTCATGCGCGTCGCAGACTTGACGAAAATGGCGCTCCCGCCATGCCATATGATGTGCCAGTTTTATGTGCATCTTCCGCGCACATCCGACCCCGCCGAGCGTCCGCAGCTGTCCTGCTTGATGTACCAACGCTCGGCCGATTTGGGACTGGGGATCCCGTTCAACATCGCGTCGTACGCACTGCTCACGCACATGATCGCGCAAGTGACGGGAACGGATGCACGCGAGTTGATCATCCAGCTAGGCGATGCACACGTCTACCGCGATCACGTCGAGGCTCTCGAAGTACAGCTTCAGCGAGAGCCGCGGCCATTCCCGACGCTACGATGGGCCCGGGAGGTGCAGGACATTGAAGATTTCGCGTACGATGATTTCGTGGTGGAAGGCTACAGCCCGCATCCGTCGATCCAGATGAAGATGAGCGTCTAGCGAGCGAAGAAGATAGAAGTGTACTTGTGTGCATGTATTCAGTTAGTGCGATACCCCAAAAGTTTTGTTTTAGGACCTGGTTGAACCCGCTTCCTAGTAGCTTTCGATTCCACAGCTTTGTCATACCTGTAGATGTGCTTACACAAAGACGGGCTTTCCTGGGCTGTCGAATTCGGAATTCGCGAAAACCGTCACGTCTGCCTCCGGAATGAAGTTACAGAAACTTTTCTAAGGCGTCGGACCACAGTGGGCTCCGCGTGTGGGCCTGTTTCAGCACGACTACGGGAGCTTTCATCCATGGAACGCCGGAATACTTACGGGACTGAACTCAATTGACCAGAGGTGGGTCACTGCAGTTAAGTCCCTTTCCGCTAATCATACGGCCTCGTGGCGCCTCGTCTCGCAGCAGGATGCTCTGATCCCTGCCCGTGCAGCGCGGAGGCTTGAGATGATGCCAAGATGGCTGTTGGTTGCCTTCGTTCCTGCGCATGCACCGACTTTGTTCTGCGCGCGGCGGGACAAAACACGCAGAGCTCCGGGCCCGCAATTGACGTCAGTCGATTCCCAAATCGGGCATTTCGGTATTATACAGCAGTCATGTGACCGTCGGCAACATACGCGCCGACGCGCCGGGCTGGTGATGGGGCCCGAGCGCCTGGCGGGAGAATGGGAACAGGCGCCTATGCTGAGCTCAAGGCGGATGCACTGCAGCGCTAGCGGGAGATCTCCCCTGTTCCTGGTCAGTGCTCAGCCTTTTTTACGCGGCTGGCGACTCTCAAAAAATGATTGCTGGCGCTGTTGGCGCTTACAGGCCAATTCACGGCGTTCACGGTGTATACCGACGACTGTCGGAGGCCCGGATGCGGACGTTCTGTGTATATTGCCTATTGATCCCTCCATGCTACAATCTCGATCCCGCCCTTTCCAGTGCGATCCACTCTGCATCGCTAACGTGGATGCGATGTACCGACGGGAGGTGGCCCCGTCCATTTGCGTCTTACTGAGCTTATTTTAGATGGTGGAGATACGCTGACGATCTCTAGAATTCGGATTGCACCCGTTTTGCCTGCTCGCTCAGTCGTGTGGTAGAAGACGGTGATGCGTGGGGCGCGTCCTGAGGTAATTCAAAAGGCCTTCGGGGTCTGTATCAGCCGCTCGCTAAGCAGCGGGGCGGGCGACGGGCCAGTACTAGTCGCGCGAGCAGACTGGTTGACAACTGACCATCGGTCGGTGTCCAAGTACGTCCGCACCGGCGGTTACATGTAAACTGGCCCCCGAAGCATTGCAGCCGCCCGTTTCTGGCGCGACGATCTGTGCGCGCGTGGGTCCGACGGCTTCCCAGAAGAGCACTTTGGGCCCATATCAGGCCTCGCGCGAGGGGGGCGTCCTGCAGGTGATGCCGAAGCTTATCGTGTTGCACAATTGATGCCTAAATTCGAGACAAGGCCGATCGCGGGGCAAGAACGCTGCAGCGCGTGTCGTGACCCCGCTCCCGGGCATACATGGGCATCGTGAGTAGGTGGCCGTGTGATTCAGATCCGCCGGGTCTCATGGCAGTCGCCGAGAGCTCAGGGTAGTCGTGTGTCGCTCTGGTACGCGCCCTTGTATCCAAGAGGGTACAAACATGGCCAGCAGGCGGACACGGTGCGGGAGCTATTTGGAGAGCCTTGCTACCGCGGCAACGCCCTGGCCGTTTGCACTGCTTCCCAAGTTTAATTATGTCTTGACAGCGGGTAAAGTGCTGAAGATGTTTGCAGGCTGTGTAGAGTTGTGGACCGCTATTCATCGCGGAATCGAGAAAAGTCGAATAGAAGGGACCACGCTGCGAAGACCGGGCAGTGGCGACCGACGCTTGATCACCCGTGCTTGTCTGCGGATCGCTGAGGTTGCTTTTGGTATGTTGCTGGAATTGTGGAACCTGGGGCCCAATGACACCGTGAGGTTGTGCGAAAAAAGGACAGCGGAGCGTCGGGGATTCGCTGCGCTCGATTGTGGCGGGATGTCGGTGAGCTACCGCCGCTAGACTTCTCCGGACGAATAGAACACCGGTATGTGCTTTTCTGAATTCTGTTCATGCAAGGAACTGCGTAGTCTCTCAATGACAGAGCCATCGTAGCAACTGAGACCGACCAGCCCGGTGAAACACTATTGCTGGCCGACATATCCTTCTGCACAACGCAGCAGCTTCATGCCGCATTTGAACAGTTCTAGATCAATGACACAGGTGGCCCTGGATGTGAGTTTGTACCTTCTGTCCAATGCGACAGTCTAAGGATATGGATCTCATCTCGGGTGTTCCACAGCTGCAGTCATGGAAAACCGGAGCTTACTGCGTGATGTGGTTGAGTCATTGGTCGCGTTATACTAACGAGATAGTATGAGTGCAGCAGAGCCTGCTTTTTAAGCAACCAGCAAGTAGTAGTCATACTCTGCGCACCAAAGGTACGCCGGTGAGTGGGTTGAATGAGAGCATGACCCCACCGAGGTCATGACCGAGCATCTATCTGGTCATTCTCCAGGGTCAATAATCCAATATTGTGGCTGTGCAGAGCTTAACACCGACCCACCCTTCTGTTCAATCATGTCGCTAAGCTCCCAGTGGAGGTCACGCGTCAAAGTGGTATGACGTTCTGCGGCTCAAAAGTCGATGTCCGCGCCCTGAACTTACACATCACTGGCACGGGTGGACCCAGGATCAAGCAGCGAAGTCATTCATTATTGCGATAGCTGCAATTTTTCCTGCAAGAATGACCCGGGGGTGTGAGCTCTGAAACATGGATGAATGGGGAAACTCGGGATGACTGACTTTCGGCTTTGTCCGTACCACGATATGCTCCTGGTACCGCCTACGCAGACCATCGTCCACTGCGCAGATGTTCTCCTGCTGCCTCACAGCGACTGCGACCATATCTTTAACGCGAAAGGCGTGACACGCAGCAGAGCATGCGGGCTCCGGCGCTAGAGCTCCGCGGTCGTGAGGCACTGCTAGACGCCCGGCGACGTGGTGAGTTCCTGCTACGCGACCTCATTCGAAAACATTGCTGCATCCATCACGGAGAAACGCATTTTCGACGTGCAAACCACCGGAATGGCTTTCACCGGAGTGGTCGACATTTGGTCTCCTCTGACTATGTGCGGGGTGGGCTAGCAGGGGTCCGATGTCCCTGATCTACCCGAAGGAAGGGGCAAGCCGGTTTCCGGCATGCGCGAAGGGCACCCAACAGACGGCGAGCGAGATGGGTTTGCAAGCGGTGCGATTTAGTCATCACGACGGTCGAGGATGATGTTGCCGAGATCTGGGACACGATGGAATTTCAGCTCATCGCGGCGTTACAGGTTGGGTCCAGTCGGTGGGTCTCCACATTCAACCGTCATGTCAACGCGGCAATCCTCGCTCGGATCGACTAACGCGCTCTCTTCCGATGCTCGTCACGGTCCCCAGGGCAAGTCCCCCGTCGGTCACCTAGTCACTCCTTCGTACCTTACTCTTTGTGGAACCCGTCGCTCCTCCCCCATCTTTACAACCATGCTCGTGCGTATAAAACACCAGGTCCCTGTTCCGCCATCAGGGCCCCGACAACATAGTCACATCCGTCCTTTCTTCCACATACACCTCCTTATCCCCACCCGTCCTCTGTCATCTTTACATCCTCTATGGAAGCTTCCGCTAGTTCATCCCGTGCGTCCGCTTCGTCCGGAGCCCTTCAGAGGGGAAAGGCATGTCTCAACTGCAGGTGCGTCTTGACTCTGATCTCCTTTGTGCGGTACTACTGACATCGCTCTTTGCTGAAGACGGAGAAAGATGGTATGTCCGCCTCCATCATGTCCTGGCTGTGCGTTTGGTCCTGACCCCGTCTATTGACCCCAGAAATGTGATGGCGTCCGCCCCGTCTGCGGTCCATGCAGTCGTGCAAACAGACCCGACGACTGCGAGTACACCGACGGTCAAGGCCGCACGCGCACACAGATTCTTGAAGAGAATATCGCGCATCTCGAAGCCCGGATCCAGGAGCTTGAAAACCCGGACAGTGCTCAAGCCCCGATCATGCTGCACAACCCGCATTCGCCAAGCTACCAGTCCAGGCATGGGTCGCCCGCGCCGCGCGTCATGACGCCCCACGGCCGCTTACACGCAGGCTCCCGCTCCTCTGGCACGTCAAGTCCCAATGTCGGTGAGTTCCAAGGCATCTTCAACTTTGGAGCGCCGTGGCAGCCGTTAGACCTGGGTCTACCTCTAGATCCTCGCGGTCATGCAACGTCGTCGACTACGGAGGGATGGTGGGACGCAGAGGAACCTCCGATGACCATTGCTCAGCAACTGTGAGTTCAAGTATTCTGCTCATCTCCTGGGACGTTGCCGATGTTCTTATTTTTCCAGGATGGACCATTTCTTCCAGCACGCTTCGCAGTTGGGATGGTTCATGCACGTCACCCGATTCCGTCATTCGGTGATGCTGACGCAAGGTAATGTCAATCGCCCCATTCCCGCTCTCCTGAACGCGGTGTACCTTTGGGGCGCTTCCTTTTCGCGGCACTCGCCCGAAGGTGACCTTTCGATGCACGAGGTGACCTTCCTCTCCCGAGCTCTTTCTCAAATCGGTCATGCACTGTCCGGCGCTCCTACGCATCAAACCGTTCAAGCCATTCAAGCCAGGCTCCTCCTCGCGACGTACCACTATTGCACAGGAAAGTTCATCGAGGGCCGACACCAGTCTGACTCGGCGGCCGCTCTTGCCATGGCGTGTGGTCTGCACAAGATCCGCTCCGCCCAGCTTGCGCCGCCGTCGTCCACCTATGTTGATGTCGTACCTATTACCTTGATGGACTCGCGCGACCAGATAGAGGAGGGCGAGCGTATCAATGCGCTGTGGACGGCGTTTTCGATGGATAGGTGTTGGGCTGTTGCATTTGGCGCGCCGACTATTATTTCCGATAGTGATGCTTTCGGGACTCAGATAGATACACCATGGCCTTTAGACATGGAGACGTACGAAAGAGTAAGTCCTTCGTTGTCTTGATTCCTTTTTCGCGATTGACGTCTCGTAGGGTCAAATATACCCCAACCTCCGCACTAGCTGCACACTTAGAAATTTCCTGGGCGGCATAAATACTGGCTGGCCCTGGGAAAACCAGTCGATGCTCGCGCAGGTCAGCAAGGCGTCCGCCCTGTTCGAGCGGGCAACACATCTGGCGGAATGCTGGAGACCCGGTACGGCATTCCCTCTCGATAACATCGCGAACACCCTCGAATTTATGCTGGATCCCACAGAAATACCAAACATGAACGCATTTTACAACAATTTCATCTCAATAGACCAGAGAATAGAAGAGTTCAAGGGCCAGTTGTATCTATTGGAGAACATCGACCACAGCGATTCTGACGTCCTTCGCACCACGCACACAAGTCATTGTTTAGCGCACGCGGCTACGATACAGTTGCATTCCGTCTTCGCACAGCAGAATGCGGCGTCGCGGAACAAGTGCTTAGCAGCCGGGACAGCCATTGTGCGGGCCAATGCCATCGTCCGCGCGTATGAGTTCCCCGTCATCAATCCAATCCTAGGAGTAAGCTGCTGATCTTCTACCTTGTGAGACATGTTCGCTGACGCAAATTCGTAAGACTGTATGGGCTGCAGCTTGCCAAGTGTTTATCCGCGAGTTGGTCTCGCTGCGGTCATTCCCACTCGAACCCACGCCTATACCTGCTGACCAGGAGACGGAACTACGCTCTTCACTCGATCAGCTACAGGCCGTCATGGCTGTGTTCGCGCCTGTTTGCGCTCTCATCAGTTCGTCCTCTTATTCTCCCGTCGTTCGTTCATCATTTCATGTCTGATTCACACCGGCCATAGATTACCAACATGGGAAAGTACAACAAGAACGCGTCGGACTGTGAGGCAGTGATACACCTCGTCTGTCGGTCCACGGACGCTTGCTCCAATCGCTGCTTCTGATAGAGCATCCCCGCACAGTTTCTTTTCGGGCGACGCGCGCCCCATAGCCCCTTAGATCTCTCGTGCGCATGCGTGCCTCGCTATAGCACCGCAATCCGACAAGCATTTACGATAGGAACGACTACTCGCTAATAGACCGCTTCCCCACTTACCTCTACGTAGAACTGTATCCGAGTAGCATTTCCTTGCCTTCAGGTAGAATCCTGAATATCACCCCATGTATTATGTCCGAAATGTGTATCATACTGAATTCGATCCTTTAGAAATCGACACACTAGAGTATGTTCCTGCAGAGCGATGACGAGCGGGGCCCCCGAACCTTGTGAGTTGCCATGCATTGGATTGAATATTGATGGTCCAGACTGCTGGGACGCAGATCGTCTCGAAGACTGGCGAAAATCAGTATTACATGGCCACCGCCGAGACTCCGAGCTCGAGCGGCCTAACTCACGGGCCACGGCGAGCTATATCCAGCCGTGGACGTCTGCTGAGTCTCTGCGAGACGTGTAATACGGGATCGGAAAACTGGGACGGTTGCCTAGTCTAAGTGCGTCTTTGGATACCCCCCATTCCGCCGACCTGCAAGAATACTATGAGCATAGTGTGCGTAGTGTGCGTAGTGCACAGTACCCACAGGTCTTGGCTCATGGATTGGACAGAAATCGCCGAAGGTCCGGCAACATATTTCAATAAAAAATGCATGGGCCTGCATGGGCATGGACACACTGATCGCAATTCGGAGTGTCGTCAGTGCAAGATCATCCCGAAAAAAAATACCCTGGCTCCGAGTCGGACCGGCGTGGAATGGAGGAAGGGGCGGTGTTACGTCTGCATCAGAGATGAGATTCTAGATATCTTGGATGCTTGGTGGATGATGTACTTAGAACACAAGCACATCAAGAAAGGGGTGCCAGTGGGCAAAGGGGCGGGTTAGAGCAACTCCTGCACGCACGCGGCGACCTGGGCTTGAACGTTTTAGCGCCCGTGACACGTCTGTCATGTGACCGCGTCGCGTAGAGTTCGAACCGGAAGTTTCGACTTTGATTCAGTCTGTCGCTTTCTCAATAGCGGGCCATTGTCCTCTGTCCTCATTTTCCCCACTCACGACTTACGACCTGTATTCTCTTTTTGACTGTACAACCCACCCTATTTGGAGACCTCTTCACCGATATTCACGCCGACGACCGACAACGTCTACGACGACAACGACGCAGCCACGATGTCTGCCTTCCTCGACATGTACGAACCTCTCGACATCATCGGGAATGGATCTTTTGGTATCATACGAAAAGTGAGACGAAAGACTGATGGAGCTGTGAGTGATTTATTCTCGATTTTAGACGTCGGAATTTAACGTGTCGCTGTCTCGTCATAGATCCTTGCGCGCAAGGAACTCAACTTTGAACGGATGAGCGAGAGGGACCGCAAACAAATTGTAGCAGAAGTGTAAGTATACTAAGCTATACGTGTATCAAAGCCACTCACGTCCGTCTGTGTAGAAATATTTTGAAGGATTTGAACCACGAGCATATCGTTCGCTATCATGACAGATACGTCGACAGGGACGCTGGCATCCTCTATATTCTTATGGAATACTGCGGCGGCGGGGACCTTTCGACTGTCATCAAGCTTGCGCAGAAACACAACAGGCCGATCCCTGAGGACACTATTTGGAACTACTTTATGCAGATTCTACTCGCTCTACACCACTGCCACCATCCAAACGGCCACGGTCGGTCTGGCAGCAACGGATTGGAGAGCGAAGGAAAGGAGAAGAGAGCGCAGGTCTTGCATCGAGATTTGAAGCCTGACAACGGTGAGAGTCCTCCGGTCGATGTGTCGGATGTTCCCTAACTTGAGGTCTAGTCTTTTTGGACGAGAACAATACTGTGAAGCTAGGGGACTTTGGTCTGTCGAAAGCACTTGGGCAAGCGAGCTTTGCGAATACCTACGTCGGCGTAAGCTCTTGAGTTTTGATTATCTTGCCGTCATCTCACCGCCGATCCTCAGACACCTTATTACATGTCGCCCGAGCTGATGCAAGAGAAAGCGTACGATTCAAAGTCAGACATCTGGTCTCTTGGTTGTCTCATCTATGAACTGTGCGCGCTGAAGCCACCCTTTCACGAAGCTAAGACGCACTCAGAACTCAGTATATTTATTCGGTGAGGAACGCTGCACATATTTCTGCATCTTAGCAATGTTCAACAATAGTGCACGTACAGTAACGGTCGTATACCGCCTCTGCCGCGCGGATACAGCCAATCCCTGAATAGTGTCATCAAAGCGATGCTCAACCTGAATGTGAGCACTCTAAGACTCTTTCTGCGCTTGAACCGCGTATCAATGATAATATAGCCGGCTATGAGGCCCTCAGCAGCTCAGCTGCTGCAACACGAGCGTTTGGAACTGACTTTCAAAGTCTCAGAGACGCAGAAGATGTACGCCATTCCCCATCTTTCCTCTTATGTTTGCTAATCGGCTCCAACCAGGCTTACGACTGTCAAGTCACATAAGGCTGCTCTTCTGGAGAGGGAGCGTGAGCTCGTCTCTCGTGAAGCAGCACTTGCGACGCGAGAAGCAAATCAGAACATGGCTCTCGCTCAGAAGGACTCCGAGATCGCTGCCCTTCAGGGCCAAATCGCTGAGACGCAGGGCTCAGTCACTATGCAGATCCATCACGCTATCTCAAAGCGTGAGGAGGAGTTGCGCGTTGCTGTTCTGAAGCGAGAAGAAGAGGTTGCACAGGCTATGCAGAAGCGCGAAGACGAGGTCATGGACGCGGTCCGAAGACGAGAGGCTGAAATTGAGGATGCGTGGAGAAGAAGAGAGGCGGAAGTTCGGGAGGAGTGCGAGCATGAGGTCGAAGAACGGTGGAAGGAGGAATGGGAGAAGCTGGCGAAGATGAGGGAGGAGATCGAGCAGCGGATGAAGGTACTTGAGGAGGGCCAGAAGAAAGGTATAAGCCTGCGCCTCAGTGGTACCAAGAAGCTTGCTTCTGACTTGACCAAAGCGGCAGGCAAGAGGGAGAAGAATCCCCTGGAAGAAGTCAAGAATATCCTTGCGCCGCTCCAGCAGCTTACCAGGGACAACAAGCCTCATGAACAGACACCCCCCCGTTTCCCTCCTCATCGATCCGCATACGAGACCCCGATAAACCGCAATATCGGTAAAGCGCCCTTTCCCATGGCTTCCGCGATGAAGGGTGTCATCCTTACCGAGACGGGTGAGCCGCTCTCGACACCCACGCCTGCGGAACTGGCGAACCTATTTGTCGAGTCACCGAAGAACGACCACGATCTCGGGTTCGCAAAGATCTTCGATTTCGACAAGGAGGACTTGGATAGCGGAGACGAGGGGGAGAACAAAGCGCCGCCCGCTTCACCGTTGAAGCAGAAGGCGAAAACAGCGCTTGCTGCATCCAAGGCTTCAGCTGCAGGTGACTCACAGAGCACGAGGGCCGCGGGTCCAACAAGGCTCCGTCGTCCGTCGATTCGCTCGTCGTCGTCCCGGACCAACATACACGCAAGCTCGCAGGCATCTTCGTCTTCGTCATCTTCTTCCTCGTCATCATCCTCCGCGAAGCCGCAGAATACCGATTCGGGATCAAATACCGCCGCGGCTCCGCGCGCTGCTACACTCCCGCCACCTGTGTGGGACCTCGCTGATGAAGAGAATCTCCCGAGTCCGTTCCTGAAGCGGATTGACAGAGATCGCATCGCGGGTGGTGCGGGGGCGGCGAGCGTAAGCGGTACCAGCGCTAACGGACCTTCTGGGACACGTGTAAAGCGCCCGAGCGGTGGCAACCTTCTCAGGGCTGTCGCAGCGGCAAACAGCGCTGCAGCAACTTCTGGGCGCGCAAAGAATGCCGGTGGATCGGGCTCTACGACGAGTCGATCATCAATTGCCAACGCACGCAAGGCGACGGATGAAGCTAGGAAGGCTCTTTTGCGCGCATGATCCGGGTGCTCGTGGACCGCGTTCGCGTCTGGTGTGGATAGAAAAGTTATGGTCGGGACTTGTTTTCTATGTTATGTCCTCTCATGATCATGTTCTCGGGATCTCCTGTTTCATCTTCATCGCAACTTTGTATATTTATCCGCAATACGCATGTTTCTTCTATAACCCGCCCTTCAATTTGTTCTATACATGTTTTTATTCACTGCATTATTTCTGCACCGGACGGTGCGGTGTGCCTGATGTCAACCCCCAGAATTCGACATGCGTGGATGTCAGCAAGTCGCTCATTCCATGGTGGAGAAGATCCGTCAAACACCGGACATTGTCGAATGGGCTTGCCTCAATGTCTCGTACTAGACCAAGAGGGGATCATGCAGTTGCAGGTACGACCTCAAAAGCGATTACTGGATCGTCGGAGGCTCCGAAAGAGTAGTTGCACTTCATGGTCATTCCGCCCATGTCCCTGGCATAAACCCTCAATTTCCGGTGCATCGGAAATGGGCTTGGTCAACGAGCATTAGTAGATTCAGGGTGGTGGTAATGGAAATAGCAGCATGGAGCTCGAGCTCAAGCAGTAGTTGTTGCAAAAGGCCAGATTCACCGTTCAGACGCTCGAGACGCGTAAATTATCTTATCGGCAACAGTGGTCGAACAAATGACGTAGAGAGAGCCATTACAAGTGCTTACGCGGTGAACACAACAAGCTTAAGCTTATGGTCGAATAGCATGCAGCCGAGGCTTACAAAATGAATTTCCAAATGGCAAAAGTTCCTTTCGAATTGCTGTTCCGGTACGGGGAATCGAACCCCGAGCTGCCGCGATCATATGATTATGAAAGGCGGCAATGTTAGCCGTTACACCATACCGGAGTTATAAGACCCTAACAAATAATAACCTATATGTTGACATGCAAACAGAAACAGAAACGACGAATCGACATGTTATGGCGCCAAGCTGGCGAGGGGGATGGGGGCCCAGAGGACGACGACACCGCGCTATCGCACAGAATTATCAGAACTGAAGAATTCGGTTCCATTCGGTGCAGCGCGCGGCCAGCTGCAGTATTCCCGCTACCGAAGGGAGTGGGTCTTGGGGTACCAACTTTTCCAAAACTACTATGTTTTTGCTCGGTCGGTCCGACGGACAGGGCAAAAGACCCGCCGGGGACGTCATTTTTCCCCCGCTTTTCTGTTCGTCCAATAGCATCAGCGCCGCGTCGTCCGAGAGACAATCCCGGGAACCCCGGTCCATGTCCGACTCTTTGACATCCTTGTCGCTCTCGCCCACATCTCTCCATCGTTTGCTCTGCCATGGTACCACTTGCCGTCCACGGTGCTTTCGCGACGTCGCCACACCGAACATGGCTCCGTATGATAAATGAATTTCCGTGCGCTTCACGTTGCACTTGGGCCCAGCACTGTAGAGCGCCCTTGCGGCGTCGTTGATCCGCGCACGACTCGCGTCAAAGGTCGTCGTTTCCTAATACTTACTGTACGTTTACTGGCGTCTATAGACTCTCGTCCGCATCACTGGCTCTTAGGCGTACTTTCACGGAAAACGAAACAGAGCGCGCGGACAAAAGTCCGGTCTACCACGCAGCATCGTTGATACTCTTCTCATACATCTTTGTGTTATCACCATCGCGACATGTACGTGTCCAGTCGACTCCTCCTACCTTGCCATGTTACCCACACATAGCACAAATGAAAAAAGGGACGGTAGCGGGCTCTGCCGTTTACCGGCCTTACTGACTTATTGTTACAGTGTCAAGAAAAGCCAGAAATACCAGCCGTCAAACCACACCCTAATTGCCATTTTGAGCGGGGTGCTTCGCTGTTCTGGCCTAGGATTCCTGGAGGATATCATTGTTCAAGTTCCCTCTTCCAGTTGCATTCACCTCTTTTCCTCCATCCTTGAACGCTAACAGGCTGTTGTGTTGTACGTTTCTCGAACGACATGGTTATTCTGCAGTGGTCGCGCTCATGACCGTCCGCTGTGTTGTAATTATAAGTAAGCAGCTCGGAGTCGCGACGGGTGGGGCGCCTGTCAACATTCCTTGATGCCACGGCCAAATCACAGTGTTCGTCGTCTCCTTCAGGTTGTTGCGCTCTTCTCTTGTCCTTGAATCATCAGCAGATAGGTCTAGTAAAAGCCATGCTAGCAGGCTTCGTAGGTGTTCGGGCCTAGCCGAGAAACCACATCTCAAGGTTAGGTGCTGTGGCCGATACTGCAATCGACTCGATTTGCCAAAATTTGAGACTTGCATCCGCCGTCGGCCATCTCTTATCCATCCACCCCCTCAAAACTCGCATAAGGACGAGGTGCGGCGTACGCGAAATATACTATGTTCACTTGCAGACTTTTGACCCGCAGACATGTTGGTCCTCTCCGGGCCCTCTGCGCTCTCCGCGGCAAAACGCGACATCCTTCTTACCCATGTTCAGCAACGCTGCGCGGATGTCCGTTCCATCGATGCCGTGTTCACTCATCTAGTCAGCTCCAAGTCTGATGCTGCCGAGAAAGAGCTGTCGCAGCCCGAATCTGCCACGCGCGCGATCCTCAACACGCTTCTCGCTTATGGCGATGATCTCAGGCTTCCCGGGACCGCAGAAGCGATCGCAAGTGGATCGGGTGTCGTGTACGTCGTCCCAAGGCCGGGCTCTGTATCTCCATGGTCTAGCAAGGCCACGGACATTGCGGGTCTCTGCAATCTTGATGAACATGTCGAACGTCTCGAGCGCGGACTAGCGTACGTCGTGACGAAGGGGAACGGCGCTCCTCTGAAGCAAGAAGACCTCGATGCGTTCGCTCCCCTCATCCATGACCGCATGACTCAGATCGCGCAGCTCTCTCTTCCCCCACAAGACGCGATCTTTCGTCACAGCGCCCCGCGACCGCTCAGGACCGTTGACCTGAAGGGTGACTCCGCGTCCCCTCGCGAACGCCTCGAGCGCGCAAACAAGGACCTCGGTCTCGCCCTTGCCTCGGACGAAATCGACTACCTTGTGGATGCCTTCGTTTCTGGTGCTGCACCCATCGACCGCAGCCCCACGGATGCCGAGCTCTTCATGTTCGCGCAAGTCAACTCCGAGCACTGCAGACACAAGATCTTCAACGCGTCTTGGACGATCAACGGTAGCGCGCAAGACTCATCTCTCTTCCACATGATCCGCAACACCGAGAAGCTGAACGGACACGGCACGGTCTCTGCCTACTCTGACAACGCCGCCGTCTTCGAGGGCCACACCGCGCCCCGCTTTGGTATCGCTACCGCGTCGGCGGATGCCCCCAATCCCAACCTCGAGAATCTCTACCAAGCTGCAGAAGAGCCGATGCACGTTCTCATCAAGGTCGAGACACATAACCACCCGACCGCTGTCTCACCTTTCCCTGGCGCCGCCACTGGCTCTGGTGGCGAAATTCGCGACGAAGGCGCCGTCGGCCGCGGCTCCAAGCCCAAAGCCGGCCTTGCGGGCTTTACGGTCTCGAACCTGCTCATCCCGGGCTACGAGCAGCCCTGGGAGACGGACTTTGGCAAGCCCGCGCACATCGCGTCTGCGCTCGACATCATGCTCGAGGGGCCCCTCGGCGCCAGCGCGTTTAATAACGAATTCGGACGACCTGCCCTCGGCGGCTACTTCCGCACGTTCGCGGAGAGCGTCCCTGTCTCAGCGGATGGGCGCCGCGAGGTGCGTGGGTACCACAAGCCAATCATGATTGCGGGTGGCCTGGGCAATGTGCGTCCCCAGTTCGCACACAAGAGCAAGATCGCGCCAGGCGCAAAGATCGTCGTGCTCGGGGGCCCTGGCATGCTCATCGGGCTTGGGGGCGGCGCGGCGTCCAGCCAGTCGCTGGGCACAGGATCTGCAGATCTCGATTTTGCATCGGTGCAGAGGGAGAACGCGGAGATGCAGCGGCGGTGCCAGCAGGTGCTCGACGCCTGCGTCAATCTGGGCGATGCGAACCCGATCCAATCGGTGCACGACGTGGGCGCGGGCGGGCTGTCGAACGCGCTGCCTGAGCTTGTCCACGACTCGGGCCTCGGCGCGACGTTCGAGATCCGCGACGTGCCCGTGGCCGATTCGTCCCTGTCGCCGATGGAGATCTGGTGCAACGAGTCCCAGGAGCGCTATGTGCTTGCTATTTCGCCGGAACAGGAACCCGAATTCAGAGCTCTTGCTGAGCGCGAGCGCTGTCCCTTCGGTATCGTCGGCACTGCAACGAGCGAGGAAGAGCTCATCGTGACGGATCGCCTACTCAAGCAGGACGTTATCAACCTCAAAATGTCCACTCTCTTCGGAAAACCGCCCCGCATGACTCGCACCGACACGACCACCGCACCTCACCGCATCCCCTTTGATGCGTCCCTGGCGAAATACCTCCCCGCATCGTTCCTGCCCTCCGAGCGCCTCTCCGTCGCCGCGTCGCGCGTCCTGCGCCTGCCCTCGGTCGGCTCCAAGTCCTTCCTCATCACCATCGGCGACCGCAGCATCACCGGCCTCGTCACGCGCGACCAGATGGTCGGGCCGTGGCAGGTGCCCGTCGCGGACGTCGCGGTGACGCGCACGAGCTACGGCTTCAAGGTGCCCCACGGCGAGGCGATGGCCATGGGCGAGCGCACGCCCGTCGCACTGCTCTCCGCGGCTGCGTCTGCACGTATGGCGGTCGGCGAGGCGCTCACGAACCTCGCGGCGGCGCGCGTCGACGACCTCAAGCGCGTGAAGCTGAGCGCGAATTGGATGTGCGCGGCCAGCAGGCAGGGCGAGGGCGCGGGGCTGTACGCAGCGGTGCGCGCGGTCGGTATGGAGTTGTGCCCTGCGCTAGGTGTCGGTATTCCTGTGGGCAAGGACTCGATGTCGATGGCGATGCGTTGGCAGGAGCGTGGTGAGGCGAGGGAGGTTAGTGCGCCGCTGTCGCTCATTGTTACTGCCTTTGCGGGCGTCACCGACGTTGGCGCGACGTGGACGCCGCAGTTACGCACGGATGTCGGCGCGCGGACAGTTTTGGTGTTCTTGGATCTGGCACAGGGCAAACAGAGGCTTGGTGGATCCGCTCTTGCGCAGGTGTTCAAGGAGATCGGAAACGAGGCGCCGGACGTGGATGACCCGCATGTGCTCAAGGCGTTCTTCAACGCGTGCCAAAGCGTCCGAAGGGACCATCCGGAACTAGTGCTTGCGTACCACGACCGCTCCGACGGCGGCTTGTTCACGACGGTCGCGGAGATGGCATTTGCAGGGCGCGTGGGTGTGCAGCTGACGATCGATTCGCTCTCGAGGGGCTCGCAGAACCCCGCGCAGGCGCTGTTCAACGAGGAGCTGGGCGCGGTGGTCCAGATCCGGGAGACAGACCTGCAGACCTTGGTCAACGCCTTCGTGAAGGAGGGCTTCCCCTCGTCGTCTGTCCACGTTATCGGCAGCGTCAACGCGGACGCTCACGACCAGTCGTTCTCCATCGTCGACCACAGCACACCCATCTACCTCAGCACCCGGCAGGAGTTACAGACCGCCTGGTCCGAGACGTCTTACAAGATGCAGACGCTGCGCGACGATCCAACCTGCGCAGCCGAAGAATTTGCCCTGATCTCCGACACCAAGCACAGCGGACTCTCCTACCACGTCACATTCACCTACTCGCCCGCGCGCTCGCTCTTCCGGCGGCCCAAGGTCGCCATCCTGCGCGAGCAGGGCGTCAACGGGCACATCGAGATGGCGTGGGCGTTCACCGCAGCAGGCTTCGACGCCGTGGACGTGCACATGTCCGACATCGTCGCGGGGCGCGCGGACCTGGACTCGTTCCGCGGGCTCGCCGCGTGCGGCGGGTTCTCGTACGGCGACGTGCTCGGCGCGGGCAAGGGCTGGGCGCACTCCGCGCTGCTGCACGCGCGCGCGCGCGACGCGTTCGCGGCGTTCTTCGCGCGCGACGACACGTTCGCGCTCGGCGTGTGCAACGGGTGCCAGTTCCTGAGCCACCTGCGCGACGTGATCCCCGGCGCGGACGCGTGGCCCGCGTTCAAGCCGAACCGCAGCGGCCGCTTCGAGGCGCGCGTGTGCATGGTCGAGGTCCTGCGCTGCGCGACGAACGCGCGCAGCGTGTTCCTGCACGGCATGGGCGGCTCGCGGCTGCCGATTGCGGTCGCGCATGGGGAGGGTAGGGCGGCGTTCGAGCGGCCGGGGCAGATGGAGCAGCTGGCGCGCAGGGGTCAGCTGGCGCTGCGGTATGTCGGTGCGGATGGTGCGCCGACGGAGGTGTACCCGCTGAATCCGAATGGGAGCCCTGAGGGGATTACGGGTGTGCAGACTTCCGACGGGCGCGTGCTTGCGCTCATGCCGCATCCGGAGCGGGTGGTCGCGCTCGAGAGCAACAGCTGGTATCCGCCGCAGTTCAAGGAGAGCTGGGAGGGCACGGGGCCGTGGTTCAAGATGTTCCAGAATGCGAGACTGTGGTGCGATTAGATGTGTATAAGGTATGTGTTGAGCTGTTCTCGAGAACGGTTGACATAACGCTGATTTTTGTCTTGCAGTTATGAGAAGTCACACATAAAATGTCGATGTAGCGATATCTCTTTCAGAATCTGGCACGGGAAAATAGACAGTGTCGAGAGAAGTTAACAAAAGTAGCGCAGCAGAACGTGTCTCATTGTATCTCTTCAAATTTCGAACGAATTCACGTACGTTGAATAATATTCCAGACTGCACGCAAATAACCACACGTGCACCGTGCACTAGTCGGCGTCGCATGCAGAGATGCATGTTCCGTGGCGTTGTGGTGCGTCGCTCCACAGTGCGCATCGAATCGGGACTCCGCAGCGCACAAACGAGATACTCCATCCACTTTCGGCCAGGGCGCGCAGTGACGCACGCGCTCGCCGCCGTCATCCTACGTCACTGCGTCTGCCTCAGGAATGCAAAGCGGGGCGGGGCAGGCGGGGCGACGGCTATAAAGGCAGAGGGTCGGGCGGGTCAAGGTATCCATTCACTAGCACTCTCATCCATCGAGCATAACCAAACCACTCTCATCTTCATCTTCACTTACACATAATCCTACAATGTCGTCCAACAACTCTTCCAGCGAGCCCAAGTGAGCTTTTACAGCCGTTCAATCTGACGTGCCCGAGGCTGACTTCGACGTGCAGTAAGACCACCGGCCAGTACCACTCGCTCAAGGGCACGCTCGTCGAGACCGTCGGTAACCTGACGGGCGCCGAGTCGTGGCAGACGTCGGGCAAGGAGGAGCACGCGGCGGGCGAGGCGGAGTACAACGCCGCGCAGGCTCAGGGCTACGTCGAGGGCACCGCGGACCGTCTGGAAGGCAAGAAGGACTCCGTCGTCGGTGCTATCACCGGTGACAAGACGCAGCAGGCGTCGGGTAAGTCGTTTCATGTGATTGTGCTCGTGATAAGTGTTGATGGCCGTTTGCAGGCAATGCCCAGCAGGATAAGGGTCAGTTCCAGCAGAATGTCAACAAGCCTTCTTCGTAGGGCGAAGAAGATATTCGCAAGTTACTTGACCATTGTGTTGGAATCACCGCGTTGTAGAGTATTTGCCTATGTAGCATCATCACCCGGGGATTAGTGTATAGCTCTGAATGCAATTCGCATATCTTATGAACATGATGAACAGATTGGTGGTGTCAGAAAAGACAGTAAGTAATTGTCCTAGTGTCGGGCCAGCGATCAACGACACATTCACGACCCCTAAAACCCAAATAAAATTCGCACCAAAATCCCTTACTACAAACAAGCATGCCGATCAAAGGCCTATGTAACCCGGATGATAAAGAACATAACCACAAACGAAACCGCGACGACCGAGACGCTCGTGAACGTAAGGCAGGTCGTGCCCCAGCTCTTGGCGCGGTGGTCGCGCAGGCGCACGCGCTCGCGCTGCATCACGTCCAGGTTCGCGCCGATCCGCGCGTCGGTGCTCTGCAGCACGGCGCTGTCGCGCGCGAGCGACGAGGAGAAGTGCTCCGCGTTGCGGCGCAGCTGACCGGCCATCTGCGCGAGCTGCCCCGCGAGTTCGTCCTGCAGCGCCGCCGAGTTCTGGATGAACGCGGGCGACGCGGAGGCAGGCTTGGTGGCGGGGAGCGTAGGAGGTGGAGGAGCCTCGTCGGCCGGTCCGAGGAGGAGGTCTGCTTCCGGGGCGGCGGTATCAACGGGCGTATCGGCTGGCTCGGAGGCGGGCTGCTCCAGTGTGCGCGCTGAGAGCGGCGGGAGTGGTATCGTGGGCAGGATGGGCTCCGGGCGGCTCTCGTCATCGTCGTCAGGCGCGATGCGCTGGATGGGCTGTCAGGATCAGTGTGCCAGCCGTTATCTCGTGCCACGTACCGCCTTGACGTTCTCGACGACGTTCTCGAGCCGGTCGATGGTCTTGCGCAGCTCGGCGTGGCGCACGCGAAAGTCACTAGGCGGTAGTCAGTATCGCGTCTGGGGCGTAACTAGGGGCGCACGGACGAGGAGACCTCCATCTCGTCGTAGAACTCGACGTTCTTGAGCAATTTTCGTGCAAATTTCAATTTCTGGGTCCCTGCGCGTTGAGCTGGATTGTGTCGTGAGTAAAAGGGGTTGGCATACCTCAGACATGCTCTGAGCCTTGATGAAGGTATCGCGCTCCTGGCCGTGCACCCATTTCGCGGTCTCGACGGTCTTCTCGAGGCGCCGGACGAGGCGGGCGAGGTTGATACGGTCGTGGTGGACCTGCTCGTGCGACTGGAGGCTCATTCTTGGTGGGTAATGTCTGCTCGTGGGGGTGAGAACGGCAAGGGGGCGGTTGGGGCGAGGGACCGACCTGCCAGGGTTGCTAGGAGGGAGAAGGAGGGGAATTGGAAAGAGCGACGGAGAGGACGGCGAAGGGCTAAGCGCCGAGCATGCCCGAGCAGCCTGTTGAGCGAGTGCCACACTCTGCATACGGCCCAGTTCGGACAGGTGGGCGCAGGACGTGGCCAGTCGGCCTCCGTAACCGTCGTTCCGTCCTTCCTCCTCATTGGCTCGCAGCCCGGCCGTGCGCCCCATTGGTCCGTTCACATGGACGAATCAGACGCCGGCTCCGGCTCGATTCGTTCCTGACCGTTTCTGACTTGGTCTCATCCTCCAATCTACCCTCATCTACCACTCTTATCTCTTTCTTGTTTCGATAGCCCTGTACACTCTCCATTTAGAATTCCCGATCTGTATTTTTGATATGCCTAGAGGAAACGGCGGCTTCAACGACTCGCGCGGACGCGGCGGCAGGGGCAGAGGGGCGCAGCGAGGCGGGCGCGGCGGAGGCTCCAAGCCAGGCCGCGGGCGAGGGCGCGGACGCGGGCTGGGATACATCCCCTACGACGATTCAGACTTCTCGCTGGACGCGCAGCCCAATCAGTACAACAGTATGTCGTCTCGATTTTCATACTCTTGCCCCCGCGAAGCCATTTCTGAAATCGCGCTTGACGGATGGATTCACAGAGCTCATGTTTCTGCTTTAGACTCTCGCGGATTTGCCTCGCCTCGCGGACGGGGCGGGCGGGGGCGCGGAACCCCTTCTAACCGCTCAAACTACAACTCGGGTGCGTCGACGCCCGCGCGGGGCGGGGCGCCTCTTCGCGGGCGAGGAGGCGGCCCCAGCTCGGAAAACCTTGGTCCGAAAGACCGTGAGCGCCAGAAGATGCTCGCGAAGAAGCTGCGGACGAGCACGGCGCCGCTGTCGCAGCTGCTCTACGAAGACCGCCCGCTGCTGCGGCCTGTTATTTTTGTGCGCTCGCAGACGACGCCTACGCTCTTCATGGAGGAGGAAGAGATCTTCAAGCCTGTGGCCGAGGAAGCCGGTACGGAGGACAAGAGCCATGTCCCCACCGCCGACCGTGTCTTTGAGGTCTTCCATCACACGGACGGGGGAAATCGCCCCGAAGAGGATCCATCGACGTCACAGCTCCCTTCGGACATCGAAGGTCTCGAAGAAATCGACTTTGCAGATATGGGGCGGGTGCGCGAGGAAGTGGACGCGTTTGCGGCTAGCACCGAATACATCGCCGCCATACAAGAAAAACAAAAGGGCGACGCAGCCGTGACCGTCGTCGAGGAGAAATTCACAGGCTTCTACATAGACAAGAAACCCGCCGCAGTCGTCGAGTCCGCGGTAGCTAAAGAAGAAATCGTCGTAGATCGCGTGGGAGAGGATGCCCTGCTGGGCGAGCAGCAACCCATGGACCAGGACGACGAAGTGATCGTCTACGTCGCCCCGCACCCGCGCAACGGCCGCGCCACGCCCGCTCCCGCCCCTCCCTCCTCCGCGCCCGAGGCATCCACATCCTACACCCCGCTCCCCGACATCGACATGTCCCCGCGCTCCCCCTCGCCGTCGGCTGTCCCTGCGCCCACATTCGCGGACGTCCAGTTCACCACGCTCGGGAGCACCCCACCGCGCGCGGTGCGCCGTCAGTACGCCGTGCAGCCGCGCTCGCTGCGCAAGCGGATGCACCAGGGCCGCATCGAGCGCCAGCGCGAGCAGCGCCGCGCCATGTTCGGCTCGTTCGGCGCGATCATGAGCGAGGCGCATCTAAGGGACGAGGCGCCGGAGCGAGACCCGCGATACGATGAGCGGCGCAGGGGCGATTCGGATGTCGATTGGGGAGATGAGAGCGAGGAGGGCGGCCCAGGAGAAGATGAGGGAGGGATGGTCGAGGATGAGGAACTGGGCTTGGAAGCGATGAAGGCGTTTGTCAAGGGCATGGGCCCGGCTGGGTCGAGGCATGTGACGATGGATGATCTCGAGGTGGAGGAGCGGGTCAGGATTGAGGACGAGGAGGACGAGGAAGCGATCGGCGGCGGCGAAAGCGAGGGCAGTGACTCCAGCGAGGACGAAGATGGGGAGGCGGAGGAGATTTTTCTGCAGGAAGAGAAGGTGCTCGTCGCGGAGGCCGGAGGGTCCACTGAGGAAGACGAGATTGATGGTGAGGAGGACGAGGAGGATGAAGTGTCCTCGGACGAAGATCAGTCGCCCAAGAGCAGTTTCGAAGCTCGGCTCAAACGCATACGGCAGAGAACGGCCGGCAAGACTACCCAGCAAATGCTCGACGAGCAGCTGGCCGAAGAGGACGAAGAGGGTGATTTCAGGCTTGCACAGAAGTGGGAGGATGACGAGGACGATGAATTGGTGGCGAAGGTTCAGGTATTATCTGTGCTGTTTTGCCGTCTGATCTTGGCGCTGACATTTCACTCAGGCGATATTGGATGACAACAGTGACATTCTTCACGGACGCGATCGTAAGGCGCGCAAAAAGATATTCAAAGCCATCCACAATGGTGATTTCGACGACGACGAATTCGATTTTGCAGCCATGGAGCCCGCTCGTGAGTACATTCCGTTTCATTCAGCATCGTCTCACTCATCTTCTTTCAGGCCGCAAGAAAGATGCGTACATTCCTCCGGATCTTCGAGACCAATGGGCGCGCGACCGCGCCAAGAAGGCCGACAGGAAACGCGCCCGCGAGCAGGAGCGCCTCGAAAACGCAGCGGACCCGCTTGCCCCAAAGAAAGGCGGCAAGAAGGGGCGCAAGGCGATGATGGCCGCAGCTGCACTCGACACGGACGCGCCCCTCGCGAACCGCGTCGTTGACATAACATCTGTGGAAGTGCAGATCCGGCGATTCCTCGAGAACATCGGGGGTCCGGGCTCGATGTCGCTTCCGCCGATGCAGAAGGACGCCCGCAAGAAGGTGCACGAACTTGCGGCTGCGTTCAACCTGAAGAGCGTAAGCAAGGGCAAGGGCATGGAGCGCTACACGACGCTGGTGCGTACGACCAGAAGTGGGGTCGGCGTGAACGAGGCCAAGGTGGCGCAGATTTTGAGGAGGATGGGCCGATCTGTTGTTGCGTCGAGTGGGGGGCGGAAGGGTCCGCCGAGGGGCCAGTTGAAGCCACGCGAAGGCGAAGAGGTTGGGAAGGTATGTTCGCGTCCGAATTCTTGTGAGATGCTGGCCGTGCTCACGCCGTGGTGTGCTTGCAGGCAGCGCCAAAGATCGGCCAGTCGAATGTCGGGTTCCAGATGCTTGCTGCGATGGGCTGGTCTGAGGGTGCGCGGATCGGGATCACGGGCGGACTGGACGTGCCGCTGACTGCCGTGGTGAAGACAACAAAATTGGGATTGGGGGCGTCGGGGATGTGAGGCGTAATGCCTGTGCGGGTGCCGGTAATGCTTATAGTGTAGCCCTCTTGCGCAATATCATTGCTGGCATCGGAAATGCGTTCGTTCGCTCTCTGGACATGCTGCTAGTGGGATTTGGAAGTTTATTCCTGACTCCGAAGGACTAGGTCTTGTAGAATATTGTACTGGAGCTCGTGGCGGTCCTTGCAGCCTCGCGGAGTTTGAACTAAAGGGTGCAAGAACCCGACGACGATTTTCTTGCACCCTCCCACTGAACTCCACTGGACTCTGTACTGTACACTCGACGAATGACATGGCGAAGGTGAGACTACAATAGTGTCTCATCGAGTGCGCATATTACGACTGACAACGGAGTCACTGTAGATCTTACACCATCCTTCTGAATGCGAAACGGACCGAATAGCAGTATGAGCATTGGAGCTTGGCCATGCTCGGCTAGGAGAGCAATCCAACCACTCAACTCACGCAAATACAAGCGGGGTATACGGGGCTTATCCTTAGACCGGGATACCTAGCGGACAAGAAGTATACAGCGTCGACCGTGACGCGTAATGTCCGGCCGTTTTATACAGTGCGTTTGTGCTTTTTGGAGAACGTGTTGCTCTGATGGAGGATAAACTGAGGTTTGGCGTTGCATCATGCGCGATAACAGCGGCAGACTACAAGCTCAACTTCTGGCCCGGGATGTCGAATGAGCATATCGTCGCCCTGCACACACGCGTGGCAGAGCGGCTGTTCAATCTGCTGACGTCGGATGGCGGACTTTACATCAAATTTGGTACACATTATCTTGCTTTCCGTCTTGATTGTACCTATTCATTTTCGCTGCAGGCCAAGTTATCGCTTCAAACGCTGCACTCCTCCCAAAGCCCGTTCAGGCCAAATTCTCCCGCCTTTATGATGACGCACCACAGATATCCTACTCGGAAGTCCACGACCTCTTCCTGTCCCAGTTTGGGCGCCCACAGAGCATGCCCGACGGCATGTTTGAAGAGTTCGACAAGCAGGCCATTGCGAGTGTGAGCATAGCGCAGGTGCATCGAGCACGACTTTAGCCGGAGGACCGGCATGAGAGCGATGGTCATAGCGATGGCTGGGTCGCGGTGAAGGTGCAGAGGCCAGCCGTGGCGAAGCAGATGGAGCCTAATCTGGTCATGCTCGGAGCCGTCATGTGGATGTACGAGAATTGGTTGTTTGATATGCCAGTGTACTTCCTCGTTGGTACGTCTTCACATCTCACTGCTGTACTTCTTGGCCGACTTGCTTTTAGACTTTATCAATGAACAACTTTGTCAAAAGCTCGACTTTACCAACGAAGTGCAAAACGCCAAGCGCATTCATTGTATCGGACCCAAGCCTGCGCAAGCGCAGAAATATCTAGACGCTCTGACTGCGCAATCTTCTAGGGGGTTCTTGACCCGTACATCACACACGTTTTTTCTGCGTGCCAGGTCTAGAGCGAGTATTTGGGACAACGCCACCCAATACATATATCCACCCTACATGTTCCAACACGGATCCCTCACCGCTGATGCCTGTCAATATCTGCCCGCAGGACTCCCGGCATACACATACTCTCTGACAGCACCATAGCACAGTCGCGCACTGGAGAGGCGGTTAAGTTGGTGGGTCAATGGGTGCTGACTGAGGGTGCATGGATGGACCTCTTGTCACTTCAGACTGGCTTTTCGCGCTTCTCCACGCCCTGTCTCGAGGAACAGCGCCCGGCACTCGAACCTCCCACATTTTTCTCTATCTGCTATACAGTGACGCTCAATCGTCATATGTCGTCTTCCACTTCCGCAGCAGAGTAGGCCAGGCGTCTCTCTTTCGTGCCTGAGTGATTCACTTTGCTATTTCAAGAACCAACGAAGCGCGCACCAGGTGCGGTCTATTCTTTCCGCCTGTATATCGCGAGCATCGAACGCGTGTCTTGATAAGCCTTTCTGCCGACATTCGTACGTTCTTTCATTGAACGCGCCGCTTGCTGAATCAGTCTGTCGGTGTATCGCCCGAACTATGCTGTCAATCCGCAATGTCAAATCATTGCCAGTGGCCGCGGTCAGAGTCGCCGCTATATAAGTCCTACTATCTTTCGTCAACACCCGACATCCCAGACCACTCGTACAGATAGACATGACAATGTCTCGATCCGAGCTTGCAACCCCGCTCATCATCAACGAAGGCGTCCCTGGCCTGCTCTACTTCGCTCCAAAGCAGTCTCCCCCGTCCGGTACAGCTCTCGACCCACAGCCAGACGGCAAACCGATCCCGCAGCTGTTCCAGCCGCTCCGCATCCGGGGCGTCGAGTTCCAGAATCGCATATTCGTATGTCCTCCGCGCAAAATTTGGCCATATCTAAAGTGAAGTACTGATTGTGCATGTGCTTTATGGGTAGCTCTCCCCAATGGGGCAGTACTCCGCCACCGACGGCATCATCAACGCCTGGCACCTCGCCCACCGTACGTCCCTCCCCCTGGTCTGCCATCCTCCGTTTACTACCCGTTTACTACCCAATCCAGTCGGCGGTATTCTCATTCGTGGCCCAGGCCTCACCGTTGTTGAAGCGACCGCCGTCACCCCCACCGGGCGCTCGTCCCCTGAAGACGCCGGGCTCTGGAACAGCGCGCAGGAATCAGCGCTGCACGAGCTCGTCGCGTTCGCGCATGCGCAGGGCCAGAAAATCGGCATCCAGCTTGCCCATGGGGGGCGCAAGGCGAGCAAGACCGCGCTGTGGCTCTCACGGGCCATGGTGGCGAGGGAGGAGGCGGGCGGGTGGCCCAAAGAGGTCGTCGGCCCGAGTGCGCTTGCGTACGGTGCTGGTGAAGGCGAGGACGGGGTGGATAGGCTGGCGCCGCCGAACGAGCTCACGGTGGAGGGTATAAGGGGCATCGTTGCGGCATTCGCTGCCGCTGCGCGCCGCGCGGTAAGGGCGGGGTTCGATGTGGTCGAGATACATGCTGCGCATGGGCTCTTGCTGCATTCCTTCTTAAGTCCGGTGAGTAACAAGCGCACAGATGCGTACGGGGGGAGCTTCGAGAATCGCGTGCGGTTGACGCTCGAGGTCGTCGATGCAATCCGAGCGAGCATCCCGGATAGCATGCCATTGTTCGTGCGGTGCGTTTCACTTCACATTATTGGTACACGGTGTACTAAGTTTCGTTTGTATAGTGTCTCGGCAACGGACTGGCTCGAGGAGGCACTGCCCAACACGCCATCATGGCGCAGCGAAGACACCGTGCGTCTCGCGGGCCTCCTCGCTGCACACGGTGTCGACCTACTCGATGCGTCCAGCGGTGGGACCTCGCCGCTGCAAAATATCCCCTCGCTCGAGGCCTACCAGGTCCAGTTCGCGGAGGCTATAAAGAAAGCACATGGGGACGTGATCTGCGTCGGCGCGGTCGGCGGGATCACGTCTGGTGTGCGCGCGCAGGCGATTTTGGAGGAGGGCCGGGCAGACGTGGTGTCGATTGGGCGTGGGTTCTTGAAGAATCCCGGGCTGGTGTGGGCATTCGCGGAGGAGCTGGGTGTGGAGGTGTTCAAGACGCTGCAGATTGAGTGGGTGTTCCATGGACGCGAGTTGAGGCAGGGTTTGGATCGCGCAAGAGGTGAGCATGTCTAGATGGAAGCTTGATAATTGTGGTATACATCATCCTGTACTTTTTCGACCATAAGTTCAGCCGTCAAAAACATCTATTACTGGGGGCAAAATCCGATTTGAGCTGAGAAAACATCGAGATTAATCGCGATTCAACTTGAAGTTTTATCAAGACTAATGCGTCGCGCGACACTGGGGCCGCGCCTCATCTCCTCCTCTCTCCGCGAATCCGCTCTCCGTGAGCACGCTCTCCGTGAGCCCGCTCTCCGTGAGCCTTATTGCTCTTCGTGAGCACGTCCCGTGCAACCAGATTCCGATCTGGTCTGCTTCCGCCAGCTTCTGCCTGAGGGGGTATATGTAATGGGCGCGGTAGGGGGTAGTGGTTGACCTCTTGCTCACACTGTGCACAATACACCAGACTCAGCTATATAGAGCTCCGAAGTATGTAGTGCGAGGGTACAGGCAAGAAAAGGTCGAGCGCGCCAGAGGTGCGCTCGCCGACTATATAGTACCCGGCCATCAGATAATCTGATGGCCGGTAATTAGCGTACGGGAGTCCGTTATGTCCGTGTCCGGTCCGTGTACCGTACTCGGTCCATGTACAGTACTGGTAACGTTGTCGGGTCGGCGGCGTGTACGAAACTTGTCAGTTAGGGATAAGCAACAAGCACGCACCCTGAATAGAGTAGGTTTTCCACTTTCCCGGTCTACTCAGTTGTTCGTTAGAGGGAGAGAAATTATTTGTTCACACCGGTTTGGCCTTGGTTTCCAAATATGGCAAGTGAGGCTGTACACCTGGTCCAGATGACCTTCAGATGACGATGAGCTTGACGCTGCGGGTGGTTCTGAGTGATCCGATGCTCTGATCTGTCTCCAATTAGCATCAGGAAAAAGGGTTTTTTTTGTAAGAGCCAATAGGGATGTACAGATTGCTACGGATTGATGTACCGGGCTACCTAATAATTACCGGTGGTTACTGATAGATCACTATTGGTTACCGATAGATCACCGATGACACATCAAAGCTATGTTTGAGTAATGGTAACGGCCAAACATGACATCACCCTACTGAGAGCTACAGTAGATGTCCGTAGGTGTGGTAGCCTTAGAGCAGAGGTTGCATGCCAGCTGCCAGGAGCTCTTCCGCAGCACCCTTGAGCCCGTCAAGAAGGTCCATGGACATGATATTCTATTGTAAATCTACCACAGGGTCTGATATGAGTACATACTGGCCCAATTATTCAAGTAGAAAGACTTTGCAGAGTCTAATACATTATCAGATGTCCATCTATAGGGGTTTTCAAAGACCGGTTAGGTTGGGGGTTGGGTATAAGGTTGGCATGTAATGAGGCTCGGAAATGTCAAAAACAGCAATAAGCGCCCAAGAACGCGTGCAAATCCCTAGGAATTTGCGCGCGATTTAGAGCACATGCAGTGACACAGAGAATCGAGCCGTGCCACGGCATTCTGCGCGCAAATGCGATGGAATCTGCGCGCGAAACGCGATGCACCAACGCCACAGCATTCCGCGCGCAAATTCCACAGCATCTGCGCGCAAAACATGGACGTGTAAAGTAAAAACATTAGTAACACAACAACGGACCGAGTCGTATAACTATTTCTAATCGAATAAGACAACAAAACAAATCCGAGACTAAGTCGAGTCATTATCGACGTGAAAATTTATTATTTCAACGTTATTCGGGCAGCGTGCCGATCGCGCCCAAATCCCGCTGGATTTGCGTGAGATTTCGGGGACAGTAACCGAGCAAAAAGGGATCGAAAACAAAAACGGAAAGAGGTTTCGAGATACAGGGAGCGCGCGACGGCGAATGGCAATCGAAATTTGTCGGCGACGGCGACCCCATCGATCGCGCCCAAATCCGGCCGGATTTGCATGAGATTCGGGACGAAAATCGAAAATCGAATCGGACTCGAAATCGAAATTGAACGGAATCGCAGGATATTGCCGTTTCGACACGACGATATGAATGGACACTAGGGGTCACCGAGACCCCACGGTTCGCGCCCAAATTGTGCGGAATTTGCGTGAGATTTGGAGAGATTTTGGATCCTATCCGATCTGTTGTCGTTTCGAATCGGGAAATGCTACAATCGAATCGGATTTAATTGACGATATTCGAGTGCTGTATATCTCACGCAAATCCTGGGGAATTTATGTGGGATTTGCGGAATATGTAAATCAGGAGAAGAAAACAATATTGCATTAGACAACATACGAAAGCAATAGCGCAGAAGCATTCCAAGAAGATGTAGTACAGTATATACAATGTCCATGTGAGATATTTGAAGGTCGCCGCTCGAGTGTACAACAA